>OX451739.1:837329127-837791231 GCA_948472305.1 Vicia faba
TAAGCATCACAACTCTTCTCCATACCGACCAAAGATGAATGGCGCAGTGGAATCCGCCAACAAGAATATCAAGAAGATCTTGCAGAAGATGACAGTGACATACAAAGATTTGCATGAGACATTTCCATTTACTCTACATGGTTATCACACTTCAATACATACATCAATTGGGGCAACCCCGTTCCCTCTAGTCTATAATATGGAGGTTGTCTTACCTGTTGAAATCCAGATTCCTTCCCTAAGGATTATGAAAGACACACGTTTAGATGAAGACAAATGGATTCAGACTCGACTTGACCAGATAAATTTGATTGATGAAAAAAGGCTTGCGGTTGTTTGTCATGATCAGATGTATCAGAAATGCATGATCAAGGCCTTTAACAAGAAATTCAAACATCAGGTGTACCAGGATGGTGATTTGGTAATAAAGCGCATCATCCTACCATAAGGTGATCCCAGGGGAAAATGGACTCCCACATACGAAGGGCCATTTGTGATCAAAAAGATATTTTCTAGCAGTGCTATGATACTTACCACCATGGACGTTGAAGATTTTTCGCACCCTGTGAACGCGGACATAGTCAAAAATTACTACGCATAAAAGAGACCCACTAGGTTGACAGGCCTAGGCAAAAATAAGGGCATCCTGTGAACCAAAATTGTTCGGGAAAAAATTAGGGATATATATATATATATATATATATATATATATATATATATATATATATATATATATATATATAATTGTACATTCGGCAAGTCGAAAACCTGAAAGGGAGGCTTGGGAAAAAAAGGATATCCTGATGGACTGAAAACCCGAAAGGGCGGTCCAGGAAAAATGTAGGGATTAAAGCGTACGAGTATGACCCGTTGGATCACCCATCTACTTACAACCAACTTTATTATTAGTGTCAAGTTCAAACGGTACATATCAATTCAATCATCTTCTTCCAACATCAAGTGATGATATACTTGAAGACATATGGGCAATAGCAGAGTTTAAACTTGATGGGATCGTTTCCACATAGTTGTTTTTCTTTGTTTATCACTTTGTACCCCTTTTTCGTTTTTTACGATGATTTCCTCTTACTAGGATTTATGTCTTCTTGTATAAAACTGTCTGCTTATAGGAAAACTTTCAGAGTCAATGCAATTAAATTTCGAAATACAAAATTGTTTTTACTTTCTCTATTTTGTTTGCAAAAACGTCCAATGATTAATTTGAATGAACATATGCATTTGAATATGATTACAGTTTACAAAATATATACATGAAAACATGATTAGCATTTACTAAAGACTCTAGGAGTTAGGGGAACATTCATTAGTTATTCACAAATCCCCACGGAGAAATCTCCGTAGAATTATCTCAACAGAGCTATCTTCATAAGCTCATCTCCAACAGAGACAAATTCCCCAGCAAATCTAATATACCCTCAGATAGAAATTGGGGCATCTTCTAGCAGTTTACCTCCGTATCTCTGATGGATAGCTTGACATGATTATCTTCCACAATAAGTCCCCAAGCGGATAACAACGTTTGATCATTTCCTCAACATATAGTGGAAACTTCCTCAGTGCAGCCTATGAATTTCCAATCCCCATCAAAGATTATTTCCTCAATGAAACAAATGGCCGAATAATCATCAGATATAAAATCAATGAAGTCTCCATCGAACATCTTTTATCCCGCCGAAAGGGAAAGGTAAACATCGGGAAAACCTTAAGAGGGAGAAATCACGGTCTTACAAACGAGAGATCGGGTAAGGGAGTTTATAACACAAGGGGAAGGTATTAGGACCCCACACGCCCGTAGTACTCTATGGTATCCACTCTTGTTCTTCTAATCTAATGGGTGTGGTCAAAATCTATATCTAAGGCTTAAAGCTAAAAAGGGAATGCATGCAAAGAAAAGGAAAAGAAAGTATGGGGAAAAGAAAGAGATTTTTACAAAGATATGCTCGATTAGGCCCCACAAAAGCCTCCGCCTACGTATCCATTTAAAGGAATCAGAGCAGCCGTAGTTCGGCTCATATATTTTGGTTGGTTTGTGTTTTTTAGTTGAACAATGTTAAATTCAATCATTCCACCGCTGCTCGACCTTTGGAGACTTATGACCTGTAATGGAAGGAACTAACATGTTCTTAGAAGAGGAAAGCCGATTGGAAAAAAAGAAAGTAATTGGTTAGTGTTTTTTACCTTAAGAAAGGGTTTAAGTTGTTAGAGAGTGTTTTTATTAGTTTAAGGGAAAATAAAGTTTTAGTTTTAAATGTAAGGATGCAAAAAGAAATAAAATATCTAAGGGAGACTATCTATAATCTAATCCCTAATGTTATCATACAATGATGGTCCTATGGTTGAGTTTTGAAAGGGAAATATCTACCTAAGTGACCATACATGGATAGATATCCTAATGTCTAGCTCAAAGACTAATCCTATCTGAGCAATCCTAAGGGAGCATGGAAAATATCTCACAAAAGAGACGCAAGAGCAGTCATACTGTCATAAGAGAGAGTACGAGAATGGATGACGAAACATCCAAAGGGAGATGGAAAAACATGACAGATCATGTGACAATGATAAAATAAATAGATGGCAAAACATCTGAACAAACAAAAGCTCGAGCATCACTTGAATATCAAACACCTACAAGGCACATACCAAGTAGTAAAAGGGGAGGTCATGCTATAGACAAACAACCAAGAATCAGACCAAGGGTCAAGCCATAGCCAAGGGGAGTGAATCACCCGAGTCAACCAAGCCATAAAATTGTGGGAATATAAAAGGTCCTTAACTATGGTATCAATTACCAAGGCAAGAAAGATCCGGGGGAAGAGACATAGTGTATGCGTACACTAAGCATTACCATCGTTCAACATGAGCTAAAGAAAGCGCGGGGATCCGATTGAAGGAACCTTTTTCACTTGACTTTGAAGGCTTATATTCATCCAGATCTTGGGCACATGTTGAGAGCATCTACTTGTAGAAAGTGAGCATAGGAACGACATAAACTAGAATGTGGGGGGGTTGATTATGAACCCTCTTTGCTCGCCTCCTTTTAAGGGCTTATCATTTGTAATATAATGTGGGCACAGTTATTAAACAAACAAAAACATGGCCTCCTAGTGAAAACTTCCAGAATTTCCTACCAAGTGGCACGGACTCCAAATCCTAGGTAAACAATAAAATGCGGGAAAAGAGTAAATCAGATGAAAAAGTACAAAAAGGATATAAATCCAAAATAAAATAACTGAACAATAACGAAACCCAGAGATCTTCAAAAAAGCTAGCATCAACAAAGAAACAAGTCATAAGTCATGTCGTCGGACATAAACATCAAGGCTTTGATGTGAAAGTAGGTCACAAGTAGTGTAGTAGACACAACTAATAAACATCCTGTAAGGAAATACAAATAAACAAAGCATACAATAGTGCAAGTATATGCATCCCATAGATTTGAGAAACAAGAAAGATCGCCTCAAAAGCGATGTTTGTATCCCACAAATAAAGTGGAATACAAAGCAATAAAAGCTTATGAAATACCTTGCACATCTTAACAAAACAATTAGTATTAACAAGGTAATGTGAAGAAAATAAGTGAGAATATATACATGTCATATATTTATCCTAATGGCTAATAATGAACTCAATTAGTTGTTTATAACATGATACCAACTTCAAATCAATCAAACTAGTATCCAACATAATGGTATAATGAAATGCACATAAGTGCAATGGTTAAGGGATCATGGCAAGACACATTAAGTAAGGATGAGGTCAGAAGTAAATTCATATAATTAGTGTTCTCTAATTAACCTATGAAATTCCTAAAGTACCCCTATTAAAATCACATTCAAAGATAAGTGCAAGACTATGTCAAAATCAACTGTAAAAACAAACTCTGAAAGTGAAAAAAAAGGTGCAAGAAGGGGATAAATGAAGGATGGAAGTTGTTAGATGGGTATCAAAACACTCAAGTCAGTAGTGAAATACTAAGAGAAGATATGGATCATATGCCTTAAATGCTCACCACAAATCGTTATTAAAGTAAAGTTGAAGAAGGAAAAGGATTTGGCTCTTTTAGGTTATAATGATGATCTTACAACCAAATACAAGTCAAGAAATCAAAGAGCATAGAACCAAATGCTAAATAAAGAGACTAAGTCATAATTAAACAATAATAGTTTAAGTAAAATTGGAACCAAGGTATTAAGATGATATGCATAAGGCAAATACTTAAACCATTATCACATAGCGTTAAATCTTTAATCACAAAGATAAACATAACAAATACAATTTAGGGAGCCTAAATAGATCAATAGAATTTATCTTAGGACCCTAAACATGTCATGATAAAGAAGTTAAAGAAATGAGAAATGAATTCCTGAAGGGATTGAGTAAATGCATTCCTTACATCTCTCAATACAAGCAATAAAGGTATAGACAAGATCACTTTAGAAGAGGAAGGTTAACATGACCAATTGAGGTCAAATGTCTCTCAATCATTTGGGAGACTGTCCTTGATATTATCATTCTTTTAAGCATCGATTAAAAGCCAAACATTATGCAAGGAAACAAATTAAAGGTCAAAGCAATCTCAAATTAGGGTTGTTTTTTGAAATTATGACATATAATGCATCAACAAGGCATCATCAACAAAAAATTATAGACTAATGAAAATTAAATCAAATTGATGTGATATTAAGACATATCCATGATCAAAATGTGTTCAAAAATCTGATCCAAAATATTTTCTTAAGTCAACAAAAAAAAACTTCAACACTAATTTTCAAGATCAAATAGCCACATTTTCTCATAAAATGCATCAAAAAAGAGAAAGAAAAATTATAAATTCAAACCAAATTAATTTACAACTCTTAAGACCTTCTAAAAATCAGAAAGGATGCTTAGGGTTCTTGGAAGTCTTAGAAAAAATGCAAATGATCTTTAATTATTAAGGCTAGCTAATGGAAACACCAAACTAAACACCTTAGGAAAAATATTTAATAAAGAATAGAAAAACAAGGGGTAAAAATTATTAAAATTTTTTTTATGATCCTAAGACTCCCAAGAATCTTAAAATGATTTTTCCTGATTTTTACAAGTGAAAGAATTTGGCGTATCGGAATACTTTTTTTATTCATAACCTTCGAGTTTGACGAGTTGTGAATTGATTCCTATTTGTTTTACCCCAAAATTTTCCCTCTCATTTCTCAAAGGATCATCCTGGACCCTCAGGTTTGCTTCCATCCAATTCCAAGCTTTGAATTACAAATTTTCCAAGAAAGTCATTCACAAGGGCAAAATGGTCATTTGCATACTGAAAATTCAAACTTTGACTTTTAGATCAAAGTCAAGTTTCAAGAGTCATATTTCATCAAGACATGTTGAAATATGAAGTTTGTTTCATCAAGAAAATTCAAAAGTCAAAATTCTAAATACTTAGAATTTTTCTAAGTGTTTAAGAAATATGACAAGCTCAGAACTTCTGGCCAGATTATCACCATGATGCAAGCTGATTCTGGAAGAACTTATAACTCAAGAGTTTTAGATCTCAATGAGACCTAAAACACTACAGAACAGAACTTCTTCTAGAAATGATGGGATTTCAAGTTATACATCCTCAAAGTCACGTCCCTGAAACTTAAACACTTAGTAAATTCTGAGCATTTTCAAATTAGAATTTGTTTACAACTTCTGGGCCAGTTTTCACGTAGGTTCAGCCAGAAGTGGCAAGAGTAACTCAAAGAGGGCTTACAAAGCATGTCATAAGCTTTCTGGAAAGTCTGAGAACTCTCCCAGAATTAAGCTATGATGCATAATCTCACATTGCAGGATTTCTGGTTTGATAAATCTCATCATCATTTAATGATCACAACTACTTTTGAGTTTTTATCCAAATGATTTCCCCATGTATGACATAGAAGTACATTTTTGTCCTTGAAAAAGAAAACTTTTGTATAAGAGTATGCTGGGCCCATGCTTTGCTTTTGCTTCTGAGGGTAATTTTTCTTAATTCATGCTTACAAATCCAGCTTAGGCACGACTAAAAGCTGCTAACCACCATACTTGTTTATCTTGCTTCAAGAACAAGCCAACACGCTAGCATGATGTTGGTACTTTTGAATTCTCCAAGCTACAAAGTTCTTGCATATAAATTGAACTTTATTTGCAACTATGAAGGGACTGGTGTCAAAAAGCTGAAAAGAAAAAGCTTTGAAACCTTGCTAAAAAGTTCCAGGAATCCGAAGCTGCAAACATAAATACAAAACCTGCTAGTTTTTTATTCTTGCATTCAAACTCCAACTTACCTCAAGTGTTTTTTGACCAAATCATCCATACAGCTTCTAAATTTTCCATCCATTCGTAACCCAAGTTAAAGGTTGTTCCAGTATTTTGAGCACGTGAGGAGGCTGATAAGAACATTACAAGCAGTTAGAGCCAGGCTCCAGTTCATAGGACTTTCTCCAGCTGTAAGGTAAGCTTCTGTTGACTCTCATCATATCACTTAGGCATTGTTAAACTTGCATGTCCAAAATACAATGTAGACATCCTGATTCTGATGATGTACATATTCTGAGGTTTCATGTATTTGTCTGCCTAAGTTAACCCTCAGAACTTTATGCCTTTATTTTTTTTTGTGAACATCTGATCAATAGTTCTTTAGAATTAAGAAGGAAAGTTGTATCAGGATCTATCTAAGAAGATCTGAACATTCTCCAAATGGTTCATTTCAAAGATAGAAGCTTGCGGTTCATAATATCAACATTTGTCAACTTTACGCAAGGTTTTCCTCTAAGGCTGAACACATGTTCAAATTTTGAAGAGAATAAAACATTGAGTTGATGCATTGAGACTCATGTCATATCGGTAACTGTTTTATATCCTTACACTATCCCTCTTTTCAGGAATCATAATGCACGTAATCATTTCTTTCTTATTAATTAAGTCTTCTATTTTCTTATATATATATATATATATATATATATATATATATATATATATATATATATATATATATATATATATATATATATATATATATATATATATATATATATATATATATATATATATATATATATATATATATATATATATATATACTTCATTCACCTTCACTATCACATTTCCACTCTCAATTTCTTTTTCTCTCTGAAATTTGTTCAATACTTCAAAAACCCTAAAAAGAGTCTGTGTGAACAATGGCTTCCTCTCAACAACTTTCTTAAAGCTCTCAAAGCATCCCTGGCTCTTCTTCCTCAATAGCAGAAAGGTACGAAGAATCCTCAAGAAATCTCCTCACTCCCATTGATTCACTGGAAGTTCTGCGTGAGCTCATTGTAGACTTTGTTAGCATGAAGGAAAATAGATACGATTTAACCCCTGATGTTGAGTTCCAAGGATGGACCAAGTACTTTGATCGCCTACTGGGTCTAGTTTTTCCAAGACTTGTTAAAGAATTGTGGATTCACACTACAACTTCAAATCATCAGGTCACTTATTTTGTGATGGGAAAGAAAATAGTCATCTCTGAAGATCTCATTAGGAAACTGATAGGTCACGACGACGGCGATATTCGATGCAGTGATATGGCTGAAAAAGTCTTTGACCTAACAAAGATTTCAAAATAAATTTTTACTTATGGATAACCATCCAACAAAATCAAAGATCTGAAAGATTACCTTAGAATTTGGTCAAAACTCATTTTGGGTTGCATCAATCACAAGAAACCCACAATGACAGAATATATGGAAGATTAATCTTCTGTACTTCATAGCCACCAAAGAAAAGATTAATTTCCATATATTATGTTCAATCATTCGAAGACCAGCATCAAAGAGACAAGAGAAGAAGAAAGAACAAAGAGAGATTGGATCACTCTGGGCAGACTCATTTCAGATATTCGGAGAGAAAACAAACTGATAGAACATCTGACTGAGGCTCAACAAGTCAGCACTCTAGAAGCTTGTGCTAGTAAACCTCTCAATGCCAAGAGTCTGAAGAAGATGAAGATTATTGAAACCATCAAGAAGGATCTAAAAATAACAACCAAGGAAGTCATTACCAATAGAAGAGTACCTCTGAAGGACTTTCCACTCTTCACTCAAACAAATGCTTCTCTAGATATTATTCTCAGATATCTGGATGCTTGTGTTGTACCTCAAAATTTGCCCTCCCATATTCCTCAAGATTTGTCAAGAGTAATCTTCAAGTTGCTCAAGTTGGCTCAAGGGTTGGACAGTCAAATCACCTCCTAAGGCAGTCAAGTCAAAATTAGGGTTTTGTGTTGCATCAAGATCCTTACATCAAAATGACCTAAAATGCTCCCCAATGTCCTAATATGCTCTCAAGTTCATCCATGTCAAATTTAAATCCTTGTAGAGAAAGTTTGGTCAGTCAATTGCTCAGGAGGCCCAAAAATCGACTGTGCTAGGGCAAAAGTCAACTGTGTCCCAAATACAGTCAAACCTCAAGATGTTTTGTAAACATTCTCATTTTGAAGGATAATTCATCATTTGATCAATGTTTGATCATGATTCATCAAGGATTGCTCAAAATTCATCAAGATTCAAAAGTTGCTAAATTAGGGTTTTGCAGGAAAAGTTAACTCAACTTTTACCAAGCATAACTTTGTCATGCTTTATGAGAAATGACCCATCCGAAGCTCATTTTGAAGAGGCTACAATTTCCTACAATCCATCTTCACACCCAAGATCAATAAATGCACTCATAAAAAGTTACTAATTTGGACATTATAGGTCATTTTTGAAAGTCAACAAAAACACCTTTTTTGCCAAAGCTTATAAATTGAGCATGGAAGATCAAAATGAGATGAGACCAAAAGGTTTGATTATAGGACATCTCAAGGTTTCTAAAAAGTCCAAGAACACCTCCAAAAGTTCAGAATTGAAGAAGTTATGCATTGTTGAAGTTGGGCATTTTTCCAAATTTGCCAAAAGTCAACTATCCTCAAAACTCCAATTTTTGACAAAAGGGCCCACTTTTTTCCACTTGATATGGTCTTTTCATGCCACACACGTGTCCCATATTTGATTTCACGGCCATTCATTTATTTTTCTATTTTATTTAATTTTTATTGATTTAATTCATTTTTAATCAATATTAAATTAAATAAAATCTAAAAATTGATGAAATAATATCTTTGTGATTTGTACAACTTTCAATTATCATCATGAACCAAATCAAATTCGTATCAAGCTTGGTTATTCACAAAAAATCATATTTGGCCTATATTTGGAAACTTGATAATGGTGATCATATCAAATCTCAAAACCTTGAATGCACTTGGATAAAAGCCCAACTCTTGACCTAATTCACTTCTAATATACATGTGAAAGCAAGCCAGACCAAGAATACGCCGAGGACACTGCTGAAACGGCCAAAACAAGTTTGTGAAAAAGCTTGAAAAGTGGGAGATCAAAAACAACATTGGAGCACGATTCAGTCCAAGAGCTTGACATAGCTCTCTTCCCTGACATCCAGTGAAGCCAAAGGGATCAAAATCCATCCCTAAGACAGCCTGAAACTCACTGTAAGTATCCACGAACCAAGCTCTGAACATGGAATCCGAATCTCCAATTCTTGCATCTTTTCTTGAAAATCTTGGCATATTTGTGTTTGTTGTGTGATTTGGAACGTTTTGGCATCATTCAATTTTATTTTTAGGACCTGTATCATGATGCCCGAACCTAGGGTTCTTGCTTTTGTTTTTTAGGCGTTTTTTATGCAGGATAAATTGAGGCTAATGATGGGTATAGGAATGATCAGGGGAGAGAGACGAATGCAATGATGGTTTCCATAAGCATTTATATGGCTTGTAGCTCTTGATAGGATGATGCCATGGATTTAGTTGCAGACTAAAATCGGCAGGTAAACGAACCAGTCTTTGTTGAAGAAGACGAAGACGTGGCTTAGCGTGATTGGTCCATTCAAACAAATTGGACGTTTTTTTATTTTTCCAGGCATAATTAATTGTTTATCATATAATGTTTGTTGTACATTCCACTAACAAAGAAATAACGCAGTAGAGTTGGCAAGGCAGGCGTGTCATTGAGCATTGGGACCCGGGTTCGAATCCCAGGTCCCCCAAAACCTTATTTGATTTTTTTATCAGGTTTTCATGTGCAACGCTTAGGGTGTGGTGCATCATATGCCTCTAGATCTCAGCTGCCAAGTGGCCCACCAGGCAGATCCAGTCACCAAAGTGGAAGGACTACCATACTCCCTAGTCAACAAGCATGCGTTGGATCCCAAAGGTCAAAGCATGCTGGATGTTTGGGCCAACTAATTGCTGGTTTCACACTTAGATCAGGCCCACACCCCCCTGAGTATTTCTTTTTCACATTTTATTTCTTTTTCTTATTTATTTATTATTATTATTATTATCTTAATTAATCAATTAACCAATTAACTTTTTCATAAAAATAATCAGAAACAATAAAAATAATATTTTCATTAATTCCATTTATTTTATTATTTTATTTTTGTAAATAAAAAATTAATTTATTTATTTAGTTTAAATAGGTTTAACAATAACATATTTTGCAATAAATTAAAATTAATTTAGAATTAGGTTTTTAATATTTTTTATCCATTCTTATTTTATTTCCTTATTTAAAATAAAAACTCAAAAATATTTTCATTTAATTAATTAATTCAATTATTAACTTAGACTAATTTTTAATTAAAAAAACAAAAAAATATGCTTTATTAAATAAAAGGGTCAAAACCCTAAGACACTCCGATTTAATTTTCTCGCGCGCGTATTATTTTTTTAATCCATATTTCAATATTGTAACTGCTTCGAGAATGTAATAGTTTTTAACTTAGGACTTTGTTTATTTATTTATCGCTTTCATTTACTTTTCGCAATTTAATTTTAAAGGGTTTGTCTTTGGCGATGTAAATACCCGACGCCTTGTAATAGCTTAGATTTATTTTTCCGCAATTTAAATTCCACACAATATTAATTGTTAGATGTTTGATAAATAGGCAATGCATGACAAGATTAATCTGTAACCTAAAATCAACAGTAGCTCACCATTAACACGTACAAAGATAAAATTAACCGAAATAACACACTCGCACATGCGCACTCTTAGGGTACACCTCACTTGGTTGCCTCGAACGTGGTCATTAAGTATAGGAAGTTTTAGAGGTCGCCCTCTTGTCCAAAGATCAAAGTTGCCTCGAAACGGTTGCCTCGGATGAAATGATCTAAGACATTAGGGTTACCGCTAAGGCGTCCTAACATTGCTTTAGTGACCACACGTCCCTTAATCGAATTGACCCGAAAACTCCAACGACGATGTTACCTACTCCTCAATAGTGAGATAGCATTGTCTAAAGGACACTTGCACAATTCAATTAATTTTTGAGTAGGTAGATGGTTCTTAAGTACTTGCTCCTTTTAAAACAAAACGAAAACTTTTCGCACTTACACTCCTTTCAAACAAAAACTTCTTTCAAACCCACAAACACAAAGAAAAGCAAACTTTTAAAAACACAATGAGCAAGTACCTAAGAGCCCGTGGATAACCACAGATAGAAAGGGTGCTAACACCTTCCCTTTCTATAATCTACCTCCCAAACCCGAGAAATATCTCAAAAAGGAATTTTTCTGTGCTTTTGTCCTTTCCTTGTTGGATAAAATAAAAGACGGTGGCGACTCTTGCTTACCGCAACATTTTGCGAAAACAAACGCAAAACGCGAACCAGCATTCCAAAAACAGTCAGTTCTATTCCCACCGATCACAGAACTGGCGACTCTGCTGGGGACTGCTATAAGTGAGGTGTACCTTAGGATTAGATCACTGTTATTTTCAATTGTTTGCTTTGTATGATTTATCTTTGTGGGCTTGTATCGGAGTTTCTATAGATCCTAACCCGGATCTGGGGGATACCCTTTAGGTAAGTAGCAATAAACTGTGAGGGATTTGTACGTCGTAGACCGATACGGATGAAGCAGTAGCTACGTTGGTGTGGCACCTTGGTCTGTACCGATATCCCTTGTGTTGGAACGAGGAGAATATGGGTCTTCTAAGGAGTCATTAAGCACCAAATGACCTTAGAACCTTAAATTGACCAACTTGGCCATAGAACAGTAGCAGTATGCTACACTCATTGAGACTAAACTCTCGCGATGATTCCTGCCACAAGAAAAGGTTACTAAACTGGAATTATGACCGATTGAGGGTAGTCAGTGATATTGAGATCCTCTAGAACCTGGTTACTATTTTTAGGACAAGTTTAAACCAACTGAACTGAAAGAGGGTAGTACCTAAGCTCCATGCCAGCCTGAAATCTAAGGGCTCTTTTATGTGACTTGTGTGCCTTTACCATGTTTGCCTTTTGTGGATACTTGTGGTGTGCCTTTACCATGACATCATGACATCATAACATTGCATACATCTTGCATAAGGACTAACCTATTTCAAGGACAAGAGGGTTTCATCTTTGCTCTATTTTGTAGGTCATCATGATGCCCATGCGTAGGAATACGATCCGGATCAACTTTGTCCAAGTCCCTACCTTTCTTAAAGAGTTGGTTGTCAGGATTCCAGACACTACTTCCTTCATCAGAAGGCATGGTTCTCTTCTCAGTTTGGTCACCTCAAAGTTGGAAGAACAAATGATGAGTGTCCTGGTCCAGTTTTATGATTCGCTGTACCATTGCTTCACTTTTCAAGACTATCAGCTAGTTCCTACCCTAGAAGAGTTCTCTGAGCTGCTCGGTATCTCTGTTTTGGAGCAGACCCCGTTTACTGGATGGGAGAAGACTCTTAAGCCCGAAGAAATTGCTGCAGCCCTTCACTTGACCAAAGAAGAGGTAATGGCTAACTGGGAGACTAGAAGTGGAGCTAAGGGTTTTCTGACTAAGTTTTTGGTTGACAAAGCTAATTACTTATGGGATAGCCTAGACTTTAAGGATTTCGAGGATATTCTGGCTCTCTTGATTTATGGCTTGGTATTGTTTCCGAATCCTGACACTTTTGTTGATATTAATGCCATAAAGATCTTCATCTCTCAGAATCCGGTACCCACTCTCTTGGGTGATATCCTTCATCAGCTATATGCTCGTACTGCCCGAAAGCGGGGAACTTTGATGTGTTATGCTCCTTTATTGTCGAGGTGGTTTATTTTGCACCTCCCTAAGTCCGTACTGAAGAACAAAGAAGGAATGGGCTGGGCTTATAGGCTGATGTCTCTTTCTAATAATGACATTATCTGGACTCTCAAAGGTATGGATGAGGTGACTATCATTGATCGCTATGGAGAGTATCCTAATGTTCCATTGATCAGAACCCATGGAGGGATTTCTTACAACCCATGCTTAGCTCTCCGTCAGTTTGGAAGAGCCAGAAGAGAAGGGCCTCATGAGATGTTGATGCCTCATATCATCTTTGATTTTCAGGGAGATAGCGACGAGCTGCGTCGTAGATTCATAAGGGCTTGGGACAGAGTTCACTAATCTGATCCACATGAATTGGGTCCAAAGACTTCTCTGCCAATGGAGCCATATCTCAGATGGGTCCGCATTCGTGCCCAGAAGCAAGGTATGCCATATGAAGCTGTCAGACCTGTTACTCTTGAAGTTGCTAATGAGGAGGGGGTTCTTCCAACTATTCTCCACCCGTATATGCCCACTGATATTGGGACACTGAAGAGGTCTTGGATGCAGATGAGGGATTGACGGGATTCCTAACGAGAGAGGTTCAATGAACAAGAGCAGAAGATCCAGAAGCTAACTAGGCAACTGGAGAACGAGCGGATCCTGAATGATTATGTCCGCACTGAGAAGAAGAGACCATGGGAGCATTGATGGACCTTTGTTGATTCCTTTTACAGTTTTTGTTTACTTTTTAGTATTTCCATTCTTGTAACACCTAAGGGCAATTTGTTGAACAATTTAAATTTTGAAGTTTAAATCTAATAAAGTGTGGTTCCTTTCTTGTTTACAAATTTGAATCCCGATTGTCTTTGAAATCATAATCATACGCATTTCATCTCATGCACTTCATAAACAGGTACCCTTTACAGGTCTCTTATCTTCTTCGCTATTTATTTTATCAATCATCATGTCTACTGAACCTTCAACTGAGCAAGCTATCAAGGCCCTCCAAGCCCAAAATGCCCAGTTTCAAGAACTGTTCATGAATCTAGCTAAGGGTCAGCAGGACCTGAATACTTTGATTTTGAAGGAGAAAAAGAAGAAGAAGAAGAGGACCATCATGTTCAATACTGGACGCAGATTTGGAAATGGGTTGCAGAATGAAGTTGATCTGACCACCTCATCTGGAGGGAAAGATAGTCCACAAGAAAGGAGGGCTCCTAGACCTATGGTCTCCGACAACGAGACGGACTATGATGAAGAACAGTATCCTTCTGCTGAGGATAAGTACAAACAACTGGAAGACCGTTTAAGCGCTATGGAAATTCAGAAGGTGCCCGGTTTGGACTTCGGAGATCTGGGTCTATCATTTGGGGTGGTGATTCCCCATAAGTTCAAGGCGCCTGCCTTTGCCAAGTATGACGGAGTTTCCTGTCCGAAGCTGCACCTCCGGTCATATGTGAGGAAGATCCAGCCTTACACTGCTGATAAGAACTTATGGATCCATTTCTTTCAAGATAGTCTCTCAGGGACTCAGCTTGAGTGGTTCTATCAGCTGGACGGAGCCAGTATCCGTAGCTGGGAAGATTTGGCTACTGCATTCTATAGGCAGTATCAGTACAACTCCGACCTTGCTCCTACGCGTACCCAACTCCAGGGTATGTCAATAGGAACGGGTGAAGGATTTAAAGAGTATGCTCATAAATGGAGAGACCTTTCCGGAAGGGTGCAACCACCTTTGGCTGATCGTGAACTTGTTGACATGTTTTTGGGGACCCTGTCTGGTCCATTCTTTAACCATCTAATTGGAAGCTCTTCAACTGGGTTTATAGATCTTATTTTGACTGGTGAGAGGATTGAAGTTGGTACTAAGGCTGGGAAGATACAGAAGGGTGCCTCATCGAGCACCGAGAAGAAACCGTTTAAGAAAGAGTCTAGTGTTGTCTACAGTTCGAGAAGACAGAATAGACCTGAACACCGCCAAGCTGTCAATGCGGTTGTTATTTAAAAACCTGCTAGTGCTCCTCAGCATCACAATCAACAAAAGGATGAGAGACCTCAAAGGCAATTCACTCGTCTCAGCATGACTTTATCTCAGATTCTGCCACAGTTGCTGAAGCTAATCTGGTGACTCTAAAAGAAGCTCCGAAGAATCCAAGTACCACATCACCAAAGTACAACCCTAATTCCCGCTGCGCTTTTCACTCTGATAGCCCGGGGCATAATACAGATGATTGTTGGGTTTTGAGGAATAGGGTGCAAGACCTAATTGATGCAAAGGAGATTGAGTTTGAGGCGCCCGAGAGGCCTAATGTTGTGACTGCTCCCATGTCCAAACATGGAGTAAATGTTGTAGAGGAAGACTTGTTTGTAGTTTCCGTGGATGATATTGTTACCCCTCTGATGACTGTCAAGAAGAACCTATTTCTAGCCGGTTTATTTCCGGGTTGTGGCGAAGGTTGCCATATGTGTTCTATTTTACCTACTGGTTGCCCATTTATGAAGTCAGGTATCCAAAACCTGATGGATAATAAGGAGATCCTATTTGAGAAGATTGTTGTTCCTTCCATTCCTACTGAAGAAATTGCCATCATTACCATTTTCAACAATTCTTCCAAGGCTCCCTCGAGGAAGCCTGTTAGAATTACATCTACTCCGAAGATCGCACCTGTGATTATCACTGTTCCGGGGCCCATCCCCTACATCTCTGATAAATCTGTCCCTTTGCACTATGGGGAAGATGTGTATGTTCTAGAAGTTAAGCAAGAGTTGGATGCTGATACCGGCATCAGCAACATTACTGGACCTGCTAAAGTCACCTGCAGCGGTAGACTTTTCTCACCTGAGATTGCTCCACCGACTGTCCGAAGACCTGTTGTCATTACACCTGCAAGTGTACCTACTGCCATTCCTGATCAAGTTCTTAATCCTACCCCTGTCGCTGAGTCATCTGACGCTCGGGGCAAAGGGATAACCACTGATGTGCCTACCCAGACCGAGGCACCAAAGACAATTACTGTTGAAGCTTCCAAACAGGAGATGGAAGAGATTTTGAAGAATATTAAGAAGAGTGATTATAACATAGTTGAGCAGCTGGGGCAAACCCCATCCAAGATTTCTATGTTGTCATTGATGTTGTGTTCAGAGGCCCATGCCAAGGCTCTGATTACCTTCCTGAAAACTGCCCACGTGCCACAAGAGACATCAACTGATCAATTTACCGACTGTGTGGCCAATTTAACTGCTGATAATGGTTTGGGTTTCTCCGACGCCGATTTGAATGTTAAAGGGAAGAACCACAATGATGCCCTGCATGTCTCCATTGAATGCAGGGGCACTACTCTTGCACATGTGTTGGTTGACACTGGTTCCTCATTGAACATATTACCCAAGAAGGCTCTAGACCGGTTGGATTGCGAAGGGTTGGAGCTAAAGCCAAGTAACATCACTGTCAGGGCCTTTGACGGGTCTAAAAGGATGGTGCATGGTGAAGTTGATATTCCAATTAAAGTTGGTTCTCAGGTCTTCAATTCTACATTCTACGTGATGGACATTCGGCCATCCTATTCTTGTTTGCTGGGTCGTCCATGGATCCACAAAGCTGGGGTCGTAACCTCAACGCTCCACCAGAAGCTGAAATACCCGGTCAGAGGGAAGATTGTGATAGTTCAAGGGGATGAGGAGTACATGGTTAGCCACCTCAACTCATTCAGATACGTAGAGATGGATGGGGAGTTCATTGAAACCCCATTTCAGCACTTTGAAGAGGTTCCTCAGACACTGGCATCAACTGAGATTGTGGTTGAAGATTCTCCTATGAAAATGGCTTCCTTAAAGGATGCCCGGGTTGTTATTGAGAAGGGTGAGTGTGCAAATTGGGGCCGACTTCCTGATTTCACTCAGAAGACTAACAAGTTTGGTTTGGGTTTCACTGCAGAAGCTCAAAGGGCTGTTCGAAGTGCAAGGATTGGAAGACCTCCCGTGTTCATCAGCAACTCGGGAGTGAATTCCATTGAGGATGATGTGGAAGAGTCGGAATTCGATAGCTGGATCTATCCTACGACCAACGGTGGACCAAGGAACTGGACATCAAAGGACTTCATCCCTATTACTTTTGTTACCCAGTAATGAACTCTTTGTTTTGAATTTGTAACAGACAATGTTTTGAAATTTTATGGCCAGGTGTCTTACCCGGGGCACCGTGGCTTCATTTGTGAGGGCTTTTATGTGCCATTTTTCATATATCATTAATAAAAGCATTGGACATTTCTTGCATTTAAAATTTTGCGCTCCTTGTTTGTCTTTATTATATATTGCAAAACAGCTATTTTACACACACACTCACATATACAGGTCCACATCCACTATGGATCTCACTGGTAACGACTCGGCTACTTCCAGTTATGACTTCGAAAATCTGATCAACTTAGCCGAAGACGAAGGTGAAGATGATTGCGAAGTGTCGGGTGAACTTGCAAGACTGCTACTCTAGGAAGAGAGGGCCATTCAGCCACACGAAGAGCCAGTGGAAACAGTGAATCTGGGTACTGAGACAAACAAGAAGGAAGTCAAGATCGGTGCAAATCTGGAGCTTAGTGTGAAGCAGCGGTTGATTCAGATGCTGCATGACTATGTTGAGATCTTTGCCTGGTCCTACGAAGATATGCCTGGGTTGGATACTGACATTGTGGTTCATCGCCTGCCGACCAAGGAAGACTGCCCTCCCGTAAAACAGAAAGTTCGCCGCATGCGCCCGGAGATGTCCGAGAAAATCAAGGCTGAAGTTATGAAACAGTTTGACACCGGTTTCCTAGCAGTGACTTCTTACTCTCAGTGGGTGGCCAATGTGGTTCCAGTACTAAAGAAGGATGGTAAGGTTAAAATGTATGTTGATTACAGGGATTTGAACAGGGCGAGCCCTAAGGATGACTTCCCTCTACCTCACATCGACGTTCTGGTTGACAATACTGCTCAGCATAAGGTATTCTCCTTTATGGACGGTTTCTCTGGTTATAATCAGATAAAAATGGCTCCCGAAGACATGGAGAAGACCACCTTTGTTACTCAGTGGGGTACCTTTTGCTACAAGGTCATGCCTTTTGGGTTGAAGAATGCTGGGGCAACGTATCAGTGTACCATGGTTGCTTTGTTTCATGATATGATCCATCATGAGGATGAAGTATACGTCGACGATATGATTGTGAGGTCCCAGACTGAGGGTGAACACCTTGACCATTTGCAGAAGCTGTTTGACAGGCTGAAGTTGTACAAGCTGAGGTTAAACCCAAACAAGTGCACCTTCGGGGTAAGGTCTGGTAAGCTGTTGGGTTTCGTTGTAAGCGACAAAGGTATTCAAGTGGACCCTGCCAAAGTGAAAGCCATACAAGAGATGCCAGCTCCCCAGACAGAGAAGGAGGTCAGAGGCTTTCTAGGACGACTGAACTACATTGCCTGATTCATCTTGCACCCCACTGCTACTTGTGAGCCAATCTTCAAGCTGCTGAAGAAAGATCAAGTGGTACGCTGGAATGATGAATGTCAGGCTGCTTTCAAAAGAATCAAAGAGTATCTCCAAGAGCCACCCATTCTGATGCCACCAGTTGAAGGGAGACCTCTGATCTTATACTTGACATTACTTGAAAACTCAATGGGGTGTGTGCTGGGGCAGCATGACGAGTCTGGCCGAAAAGAGCATACTATTTATTACCTTAGAAAAAAGTTTACCGACTGTGAGACCCGATACTCACTGCTTGAGAAAACTTGCTGCGCTTTGGCATGGGCTGCTCGCCGGCTGAGACAGTATATGCTGACTCACACTACTATGTTGATATCGAAGATGGATCCCATCAAGTATATCTTCGAAAATCCTGCCCTGTCTGGAAGAATAGCAAGATGGAAGATGATCTTGACTGAGTATGACATCCAGTACACAACTCAAAAAGAAATCAAGGGAAGTGTATTGGCAGACCATTTGGCACATCAGTCAGTGGATGATTACCAGTCTATGAACTTTGAATTCTCGGACGAGAATATCATGTTGGTAACTGATTGTGAGACACCTGGACCGGATGAAGGACCTGAGGAAGGATCCCGATGGTCTATGTAATTTGATGGAGCTTCAAATTCTTTGGGTAATGGAATTGGCTCCGTGATCATATCTCCTAAAGGCTCTCATACTCTGTTTACCGCCTGACTATGTTTCAACTGCACCAACAACATGGCAGAGTATGAAGCGTGCATCATGGGTCTTCGAGCTGCAATTGACCTAAGGATTAAGTTTCTAAGTGTCTTCGGAGATTCCGCTCTCGTGATCAGTCAGATCAAGGGCGAGTGGGATACGAAACACCCTAGCCTTATTCCTTACAAGGAGTATGTATTGACGTTGCTTCCCCATTTCGAGGAGATAACCTTTGAACACTTCCCAAGAGAGGAGAATCAGTTGGCGGACGCGCTAGCTACAATGTCTTCTATGTTCAAATTCAATTGGGACAACGAGGCTCCCCGGATCATTATTGAAAAATTGGACGAACCTGCACATTGCTGTGATCTCGAGACTGAAGAGGTAACAGAAAAGCCCTGGTATCATGAGGTGAAGAGGTACCTTGAAGCTCAAGAATACCCCGAGGGCGCATCTGTTAATGACAAGAATTTTCTGAGGAGGTTTGCAGCCAAGTTCTTCATCAGCAATGGCATTCTTTACAAGCTTAACCATGATTCGACCTTACTACGTTGTGTGGATAAGAATGAAGCAGAAAGGATCATGGCGGAGTTACATGAAGGTACTTTCGGGACTCATTCCAGTGGACACACCATGGCAAAGAAAATCCTTCGGGCAGGATATTATTGGTCCACAATGGAAGCTGACTGTTATCAGCATTCTCGGACATGTCACAAGTGCCAGGTCTATGCTGATAAGGTGCACATACCTCCAGTTCCTCTGAATGTTCTGACAGCACCTTGGCCTTTTGCAATGTGGGGCATTGATATGATCGGCGAGATCAGACCTACGGCATCCAACGGCCATCATTTCATCCTGGTAGCGATTGATTACTTTACCAAGTGGGTTGAAGCAGCTTCCTTTGCTACTGTAACCAAGAACGTCGTAGCACGATTCATTTAGAACAACCTGATCTGCCGGTATGGCGTACCAAAGAGGATCATTACGGATAATGGTACCAATCTCAACAATAAAATGATCACTGAGCTCTGCGAGCAATTCAAGATACAGCATCATAACTTTTCTCCCTACCGGCCGAAGATGAATGGGGTTGTCGAAGCGGCAAATAAGAACATTAAGAAGATTGTGCAGAAGATGACAGTGACATACAAAGACTGGCACGAGATGTTACCATTTTCTCTTCATGGGTACCGTACCTCAGCACGGACGTCAACAGGGGCAACACCCTATTCCTTGGTATATGGTATGGAAGCAGTCTTGCCTGTTGAAGTTCAGATACCCTCTCTTCAGATAATGAAGGATACAGGTTTGAGTGAAGATGACTGGATGCAGACCCGACTTGATCAGCTAAACCTAATTGACGAGAAAAGACTTACTGCTGTTTGTCATGGTCAGACGTACCAAAAACGAATGATCAAGGCATTTAACAAGAAAGTCAGATGACAAGAGTATCAAGTTGGGGACCTGGTAATCAAGCGCATTATCCTACCTCAAGGTGATCCCAGGGGCAAATGGACCCCTACTTACGAAGGGCCATTTGTGGTTAAGAATATTTTCTCAGGAGGAGCGATGATTCTAACCACCATGGATGGTGACGACCTTCCTCACCCCGTCAATGCAGACATAGTAAAAAGATACTACGCATAATCAAAGACCCGCTAGTTTGACTGGCCTAGGCAAAAATAAGGGCTTCCCGGTGAACCAAAAGGGTTCGGGCAAAAATAAGGGATGAAAATGGAAAAAAATATCTGTACACCCGGCAAGTCGAAAACCTAAAAAGGCGGCTTGGGCAAAAAAGGGTATCCCGGTGGACTGAAAACCGAAAGGGCGGTCCAGGCAAAAATGAGGGATTAAAGCGTAACACTATGTCTCATTGGATCACCTTGCATCCAAACTTCGGTATCAACTATCAAGCTCGTACGGCACCAATCAATCAGATTCATCTTCAACTAAGCAGCAAAGTGATGAGATGCTTGAAGATATAAAGGCAATAGCATAAATGGAACCCAGTGGGATTATTCACATAGCTGTTTTATTTCCTTTTCACAAATTATATAAATTATATTTGTTCGGCGGAGTTCTCTTACTAAGACGCTGACCTCTTGTACAAAAACGCCTATTTACAGGAAAACTTCAAAATCAATACAAATTCATGTTCAGACAAAATTCAAATTTGTTTTTCCTTTATCTGTTTTGTTTTGCAAAGAACGTCCAATGTTCATTTTTTATATATGCATTTGACATTAATTGCTGCTCATAAATATTTACATGTGAAACAAAGGACGAATTACTGGTAATATCAGAAACAGGGGCAATAAGAATTGTCCGAGCAGTGTAGTTGCTTTGTCCACCAAGGTACCAAGGTAGGCTCAGCTGAAGAATATGACCAAGATACCGTCACTCCCCGCAGAATAAAACAGTAATGGTAGCTCTCCCCACTGAGACTTGCAACTATGAACGAATCAACAAAACTATCCCCAAGAAGAGTTAATCTACCATCAGCCCTGAAAAGGCTGGGTATCCCCAGAAGGTCTTAATATGCCCCAGTGGAGTTCATCATTAAAATCCCCAACAGAGCTTTTCAACAGAATCCCCAACGGAGTTATCATTAAAATCTTCAGCAGAACGTCTCTTCCCCACAGAGTAATTCCCCTCGGAGTAATCTCTTCATCAGTTTATTCCCCCCAACGGAGTTTTTTCTCTCCTACAGGTTTATCATCTTCGTTCATCATCCCCAGCAGAAACGAAGAACTCAACTCTATTCTCCAGCAGCTCCGGGATTTATTTTCCCCAGCTAAAACATTATATCCCCATACATCATGATACATGCATATACGCATCATACGAATACAATCTCATTTATTTTGAGAACCTCATTTCCTGATCCATATCATGCATTGCATATGACTGACCTTTACCTTTCAGGAAAGATACAGTTAAAGTTCTCAATTACGTCGAAGACCTGACCGGTTCTTAAATCTCAATTGAATTATCCTCAGTTGAATTTCAGATAAGGTTCTCAATCTCGACAATTTCCCTACGTTATAGTGTGGACGAGTACTATAACCTAAACGGTATACTCCATTGAGCACGAGTCGGTTCCTAAATCTTGATGTTTTCCTCTGTCATAGTGTGGACAAGTTCTATAACCTCAGCGGTATACTACGTTGAGCACGAGACAGTTCCTAGATCTTGATGAAGATGTTTCCCTACGTCATAGTGTGGACGAGTACTATAACCTCAACGGTATACTCCATTGAGCACGAGTCGGTTCCTAGATCTTGATGTTTTCCTCCGTCATAGTGTGGACAAGTTCTATAACCTCAACGGTATACTCCATTGAGCACGAGACAGTTCCTAGATCTTGATGAAGATGTTTCCCTACGTCATAGTGTGGACGAGTACTATAACCTCAACAGTATACTCCATTGAGCACGAGACAGTTCCTAGATCTTGATGAAGATGTTTCCATATGTCATAGTGTGGACGAGTACTATAACCTCAACGGTATACTCCATTGAGCACGAGTCAGTTCCTAAATCTTTATGTTTTCCTCCGTCATGGTGTGGACAAGTTCTATAACCTCAGCGGTGTACAATGTTGAGCACGAGACAGTTCCTAGATCTTGATGAAGATGTTTCCCTCCATTTGAATTATAGACAGGTTCTTAAGACTCGGCCGAGGCATTCTCTCAGTTGAAGTACATGCAAGGTTCCTAAATCTCAACAAAGGTTAGACTTCCCCAGCAGAATCTTTTACAACAACAGGTATCCAAGTTCTCGCTAAGGAATCTATTACGCGATCGAAACTCCTGCAGATGGCATCTGTAAGACCATCCTCCTACCAACAATCTCCAAATGGCATCTGTAAGCCCATTCCCGACATCCTAATGTTGATACTACACCATGCGAGTGCAAATTTCTGGGCACTCTAGTGTTAATTTATCTTCCACCCTAGGATCACGAAAGGCTCGAAAGCCAATCTATATCCTCGGGTTTAAGAAAATTTAACAGGGGCAACTGTTGTACCGTAAAATTTTCCCTCCCATATTCCTCAAGATTTGTCAAGAGTAATCTTTAAGTTGCTCAAGTTGGCTCAAGGGTTGGACAGTCAAATCACCTCCTAAGGCAGTCAAGTCAAAATTAGGGTTTTGTGTTGCATCAAGATCCTTACATCAAAATGACCTCAAATGCTCCCCAATGTCCTAATATGCTCTCAAGTTCATCCATGTCAAATTTCAAGCCTTGCAGAGAAAGTTTGGTCAATCAATTGCTCAGGAGGCCCAAAAATCGATTGTGCTAGGGCAAAAGTCAACTGTGTCCCAAATACAGTCAAAACTCAAGATTATTTTGTCAAGATTCTCATTTTGAAGGATAATTCATCATTTGATCAAGGGTTGATCATGATTCATCAAGGATTTCTCAAAATTCATCAAGATTCAAAAGTTGCTAAATTAGGGTTTTGTAGGAAAAGTCAACTCAACTTTGACCAAGCATAACTTTCTCATACTTTATGATAAATGACCCATCCAAAACTCATTTTGAAGAATATGCAATTTCCTACAATACATATTCACACCCCAAGATCAATAAATTCACTCACAAAAAGTTACTAATTTGGACATTATAGGTCATTTTTGAAAGTCAACAAAAACACCTTTTTTGCCAAAGCTTATAAATTGAGCATGGAAGATCAAAATGAGATGAGACCAAAAGGTTTGATTATAGGACATCTCAAGGTTTCTAAAAAGTCCAAGAACACCTCCAAAAGTTCAGAATTGAAGAAGTTATGCATTGTTGAAGTTGGGCATTTTTCCAAATTTGCCAAAAGTCAACTATCCTCAAAACTCCAATTTTTGACAAAAGGGCCCACTTTTTTCCACTTGATATGGTCTTTTCATGCCACACACGTGTCCCATATTTGATTTCACGGCCATTCATTTATTTTTCTATTTTATTTAATTTTTATTGATTTAATTCATTTTTAATCAATATTAAATTAAATAAAATCTAAAAATTGATGAAATAATATCTTTGTGATTTGTACAACTTTCAATTATCATCATGAACCAAATCAAATTCGTATCAAGCTTGGTTATGCACAAAAAATCATATTTGGCCTATATTTGGAAACTTGATAATGGTGATCATATCAAATCTCAAAACCTTGAATGCACTTGGATAAAAGCCCAACTCTTGACCTAATTCACTTCTAATATACATGTGAAAGCAAGCCAGACCAAGAATACGCCGAGGACACTGCTGAAACGGCCAAAACAAGTTTGTGAAAAAGCTTGAAAAGTGGGAGATCAAAAACAACATTGGAGCATGATTCAGTCCAAGAGCTTGACATAGCTCTCTTCCTTGACATCTAGTGAAGCCAAAGGGATCAAAATCCAGCCCTAAGACAACCTGAAACTCACTGTAAGTATCCACGAACCAAGCTCTGAACATGTAATCTAAATCTCCAATTCTTGCATCTTTTCTTGAAAATCTTGGCATATTTGTGTTTGTTGTGTGATTTGGAACGTTTTGGCATCATTCAATTTTATTTTTAGGACTTGTATCATGATGCCTGAACCTAGGGTTCTTGCTTTTGTTTTTTAGGCATTTTTTATGCAGGATAAATTGAGGCTAATGATGGGTATAGGAATGATCAGGGGAGAGAGACGAATGCAATGATGGTTTCCATAAGCATTTATATGGCCTGTAGCTCTTGATAGGATGATGCCATGGATTTAGTTGCGGACTAAAATCAGCAGGTAAACGAACCAGTCTTCATTGAAGAAGTGGCTTAGAGGTCCATTCAAACAAATTGCACGTTTTTTTTATTTTTCCAGGAATAATTAATTGTTTATCATATAATGTTTGTTGTACATTCCACTAACAAAGAAATAGCGCAGTAGAGTTGGCAAGGCAGGCGTGTAATTGAGCATTGGGACCTGGGTTCGAATCCCAGGTCCGCCAAAACGTTATTTGATTTTTTCTTCAGGTATTCATGTGCAACGCTTAGGGTGTGGTGCATCATATGCCTCTAGATCTCAGCTATCAAGTGGCCCACCAGGCAGATCCAGTGACCAAAGTTGAAGGACTACCATACTCCCTGGTCAACAAGCACGCGTTGGATCCCAAAGGTCAAAGCAGGTTGGATGTTTGGGCCAACTAATTGTTGGTTTCACACCTAGATCAGGCCCACACCCCCCTGAGTATTTCTTTTTCACATTTTATTTCTTTTTCTTATTTATTTGTTATTATTATTATTATCTTAATTAATCAATTAACCAATTAACTTTTTCATAAAAAAATCAGAAACAATAAAAATAATATTTTCATTAATTCCATTAATTTTATTATTTTATTTTTGTAAATAAACAATTAATTAATTTATTTAGTTTAAATAGGTTTAACAATAACATATTTTGCAATAAATTAAAATTAATTTAGAATTAGGTTTTTAATATTTTTTAACCATTCTTATTTTATTTCCTTAATTAAAATAAAAACTCAAAAATATTTTCATTTAATTAATTAATTCAATTATTAACTTAGACTAATTGTTAATTCAAAAAAACAAAAAAAATATGCTTTATTAAATAAAAGGGTCAAAACCCTAAGACACTCCGATTTAATTTTCTCGCGCGCATATTATTTTTTTGATCCATATTTCAATATTGTAACTGCTTCGAGAATGTAATAGTTTTTAACTTAGGACTTTGTTTATTTATTTATCGCTTTTATTTACTTTTCGCAATTTAATTTTAAAGGGTTTGTCTTTGGCGATGTAAATACCCGACACCTTTTAATAGCTTAGATTTATTTTTCCGCAATTTAAATTCCGCACAATATTAATTGTTAGATGTTTGATAAATAGGAAATGCATGACAAGATTAATCTTTAACCTAAAATCAACAGTAGCTAACCATTAACATGTATAAAGATAAAATTAACCGAAATAACACACTCGCACATGTGCACTCTTAGGGTACACCTCACTTGGTTGCCTCGAACGTGGTCATTGAGTATAGGAAGTTTTAGAGGTCGCCCTCTTGTCCAAAGATCAATGTTGCCTCAAAACGGTTGCCTCAGATGAAATGATCTAAGACATTAGGGTTACCGCTAAGGCGTCCTAACATTGCTTTAGTGACCACACATCCCTTAATCGAATTGACCCTAAAACTCCAACGACGATGCTACCTACTCCTCAATAGTGGGATAGCATTGTCTAAAGGACACTTGCACAATTCAATTCCTTTTTGAGTAGGTAGATGGTTCTTAAATACTTTCTCCTTTTAAAACAAAACGAAAACGTTTCGCACTTACACTCCTTTCAAACAAAAACTTCTTTCAAACCCACAAACACAAAGAAAAGCAAACTTTTAAAAACACAATGAGCAAGTACCTAAGAGCCCGTGGATAACCACGGATAGAAAGGGTGCTAACACCTTCCCTTTCTATAATCTACCCCCCGAACCCGAGAAATATCTCAAAAAGGAATTTTTCTGTGCTTTTGTCCTTTTCTTGTTTGATAAAATAAAAGACAGTGGCGACTCTTGCTTACCGCGACATTTTGCAAAAACAAACACAAAACGTGAACCAGCATTCCAAAAATAGTCAGTTCTATTCCCACCGATCACAGCTTGTAAGAGGGACAGGACAAAACCATAAGTGAACATCCATGATCTGAGACAACAACCTCTGGAAGTTGCTCCCGGAAAATCAAGGAAAAGGAAAGCTACTGCAGAAGGAACTTCTCAGAAGACTCCCAAATCTTCCAAAAAGAAAGGGAATCCATCTTTTATTTCTGTTATTGAATAAGTACTGTTATCAATATATAAAATTCTTCTTCTCCAAAACCCACGGAAGATCCATTGCCTCAAACCTTTCATGACTTTGAAATAGACTTTAACACCTCATTATCTCTATACAACCTTATGAACAATCTAACTTCTACCCATCTTGACCAAAATCAGCCGGAACTTGTACAAGTTCTCTCTGATATTGATCAATTTGATCCACTGTTTGAAGCTCCCCACACAGAAAATCCAAATCGTGACTCTGATACCACAACTGAAGATGTGAAAGACACAAGAAGGGGGTTTGAATTGAAAGCTTGGATCAAAAACATCTTAATGACACAATATTTGTATCCTGGTTCGTTTGATCTCAAACTACTCCAGTCCACCATTCAAGGTGATTTCTCCTCTCTCCAACGAGGTCTTAATCCACTAATCTCAAAAGATTACAACAACTACTTTAACAACTGTTAAAGTCTTCTTGAGTACAACCACAATCCGGTTAATCTCAAGGAAATCTTTTACATATAATTGAACAAGAATGTGTTGTTGTTTTCTAACAAAACAGTTTATCACAACTGTGATAAATTACACAGGTTAAGCTTAGAAATGAAGAATAAATTTGCTAGAGCTTGAATATGCGTGGTTTGGAAATCTCTACAAATTGCTGTGTGCGTACGTACATGCTTATTTTTGCAAGCAGACTTGTTTATATAGGCAAGGCAGAGACGTTGTCCATAAAGCACGTTTAATGTTAATAACACACTTTCCTTTTGTAGAAGATCTTGTCTGAAGAAAGCCGTTGGCATTAATTTTGTCTTGAATGTACAGTAACGCTTCAAAGTCTTCTTTCCTTAACCGATGATGGCGCTTCAGAATATTGATGACTTGGTTGATATGTCTTTGTTCAGAATCAGAGTTTATTGTAATTAAGCGCATTATCTGGTCACCAATCTTTAGCGTATAATCTGATTGCTTCGGCATGTAATACTTTATAGCTTATCTTCTGATGTTGATTTTGATCAGAACTTCTGCATATACAAAACATATTTTTAAGGAGCATATTTGTTCTTTGTATATATTCTTTGTATTTATTTATTATTTGTATTTATTATCATCAAAACTCTAATCAAGGGTTGTAGAACCAAACTATGTTCTAACAATCTCCCCCTTTTTGATGATGACAAAAACCAGATTTTTCAATTAAGAATAAAGAATAAAAAGTATAGACTTGAGAAGAAAAACTCCCCCTGAGTTGATTACTTCCCTTAAATTCCTCGAGTCTTTGAGCATCAGAATTTAACTGCGTATTTCATTAGAGTTTTGTACCTATTCAAGCTTTTCAGAAGAAAGAATTTAAGTAGTTCAGAATGTCTGAGACTTCTGTCTCAGTAAGCCGTTATTGAAAATATCTTATTCTTTCTCCCCCTTTTTGTCAGTTATGAAAAAGGCTAATAATCAGAGCTAAAAAGTTGATTTATATTAAAATAAGAAGCAAATGATAAGAAGTTCAGAACAGAAGTAATGTAAAACAAATATTACAGATAAACAGATTTAAAAACAAAAGAAAATCTAAGAGGGAGGAGCAAGGCGTGTGAACAAAGCTTCCAGCAAGCCCTTGATCTGGGTGTTGGTTTCCTCCTGTTTTCTCAAAATTCTCTTGATTTCTTTGTTTGTGTCATCCTATTTATCCAACCTTTCCTGGATAACAAAATTTGCTCTCTTTAGTTCTTCCAGAGTTTGCCTTTCATAGGAAGGAGCTGGAGAATCTTCAGTAACTGGATGCTTCTCAGAGCATTCTGCAACTTGATCATTTTGAACCAATTCCTCTGCAGAAATAATCTCATCTGGAGCAGTAGTCAGAGTGAGACCTTCTAACTCTGGTTGAACTTTGTCTGATGGACGATGTTCTGACCAGGGAGCATTATCCAGAGGGAGAATCTCTTCCTTGAGCAGTTGGCTCAAAACTTGGTCTTAAAATACCTTGAGCATATCACTGAAATTCTGTTGAACTTGTCCATAGCTCTGTTCTTGCATCTTATGTGTTTCAGAACTTATCCATTTTCTGAAACGTGTCCAAAGATAATCTGAAGCAGCAGGATTAGTTATCTCTAGACTAGTTTGCTTCAAGGAGGTTATCCATTTCTGCATTTCTGTTTCAAACATCAACAAACTAGTACCAACATCTGGTGTGGTTTCAGTTGTTGTTGGTTTTGGAATGGCAGTTTTGGTTTTGTTGGATATAGCAGCTAAACATTCAAAAACAGTTGGATCAATGACAAGTCTTACGTTGTCATTTGGATTGCTTTTTGGTGAGGGAGTGGGAGAGTCTGGTATAATTATTGGACTGGTTGGGGAATTTGGTGGTGTTGATTCCAAAGAAGAAGGAATTTGTGGAATATCCAGAATGGTGAGGGGCATACGGATGGCCAGAGGTTCAGTGATTCCTGGAATAGGGATTGTATCTGAATCTGAAGTAGGTTCTTCAGATTGGTTGGATTAAACATTGTGAGGTTCTGGTTCACAGGTTTCAGATGGTAGCTGATGAATGGATGACAATTGTTTGCTTACGTGAACAACACACTTCTATCCTTGAAATGAAACGCTCAGATCTTCATGGATAGATTCTGATACAATCTGTACTTCTAAAATTCTGAAGGCAGGTTGATCAGCAGTTCACAGAAAATAACTAAAATTCTGAAGGTTAAGATATGTAGATAAAATGATTTATTTTGGGCAATGCTTCATGCTGAGGTGTTTTTGAATGAAGTTAAAACTATCTTCAGAAAGGGGTTTTGTAAAGACATCATACCATTGATGGTCTGTGTCAATGAATTTTAAATTAAGAATCCCTTTCTGAATATAGTCCCTAATAAAATGATGTTTTATTTCTATATGCTTATCCCTAGAATGCAAAATAGGATTTTTACTGAGACAAATAACATAAGTATTGTCACAAAGGATAGGGATGTTACTCTTAAATATATTGAAGTCCTCAAGTTGACTTTTCATCCAGAGCATTTGCGTACTGCATCCAGCTGCTGCTATGTATTCAACTTCTGCTATTGATAGAGCTATTGTGGATTGTCTTTTGCTGGACCATGAGATTAGATTTTCTCTCAGAAACTGGCAACTTCCAAAAGTGCTTTTACCGTTCTACTCTGTCTCCAGCAAAGTCAGCATCATAGTATCCTACTAAGCTGTAATCATTTGATTTTCTATAAAACAAACCCAGATTAGCAGTACCTTTCAGATACTTGAAAATTCACTTAACTGCTGTTAAGTTAGATTCTCTAGGATATGATTGGAATCTAGCACAAATACAAACACTGAATAGAATGTCAGGCCTTGAAGCCGTCAGATAAAGAAGAGAACCAATCATACCTCTGTAGACCTTCTGTTCTACCTTTTTACTTACCTCTTCTTTTTCCAGAATGCACGTGGGATGCATTGGAATCCTTGAGGGCTTACATTCTGAGAGATCAAATTTCTTTAGAAGTTCTCTGACATATTTACTCTGATGAATGTAAGTTCCTTCTGGAGTTTGATTAATCTGAATGCCCAGAAAGAATTTTAGTTCCCCCATTAGGCTCATCTCAAACTCTGCCTGCATACATTTAGCAAACTCTCTTCCCAAAGAGGGTTTAATGGATCCAAATATGATGTCATCAACATAAATCTGACATACTAAAATGTCATTCTTAACTGTCTTACAGAACAAGGTTGTGTCCACTTTCCCTCTGGTGAATTCCTTTTCTAACAGGAAGTTACTTAGTCTTTCATACCAAGCTCTAGGAGCTTGTTTCAGACCATAGAGTGACTTCTTTAGTTTCAAAACATATTCTGGATTTTTGGAACTTTCAAAACCAAGGGGTTGGTGCACATATACCTCTTCATCTATATAGCCATTTAAGAATTCACTTTTGACATTCATCTGATACAGAGTGATGCCTTTATTAACAGCAAATGATATTAAAAGTCTGATAGATTCTAACCTGGCGACTGGAGCAAAGGTTTCTGTATAGTCTATCCCCTCTTGCTGACTATAACCTTGTGCTACCAGTCGTGCTTTGTTTCTGATGACTTCACCTTGCTCGTTCAGTTTGTTTCTGAACATCCATTTTGTACCAATGACGTTGAACCCTTTTGGTTTTAGAACCAGATCCCATACGTCATTTCTGGTGAATTAATTTAGCTTCTCTTGCATTTCCAGAATCCAGTCATTGTCCAGAAGTGCTTCATCAATTGTTGTTGGTTCAATCAGAGAAACCAGTCCCATGAGGGATTCTTCAGAGTTTCTGAAAGTAGAACTTGTTCTGATTGGATCTTCCTTCCTTCCTAAAATTGTATCTTCTGGGTGATCAATGCTGCTTCTGGATGGTCTTTTCTGGAGTTGATCAACAGAAGGTGCTGGATTGCTTGTAGTGACTCTTTCTGCTGTGGAGGGAGTATCTCTATTGAGAGCCTCTGATGAGTTGTCTTCGGTACCTGTGAGTTCAACTTCCATACCTGCAAGGAGTTCATTCTGCTTTGAATTTTGAGAGTCAAGCTTATCATCAAACCGAACACTGATTGACTCTTCAACAATCTGTGTTTCTATATTGTATACTTTGTACCCTCTTGAGCATTCAGAGTATCCTAACATAATACACTTCTGTGCTTTAGAGTCAAACTTGTTCAAATAATTTTTTGTATTCAAAATAAAACATGTACATCCAAATGGATGAAAATAAGAAATGTTGGGCTTTCTGTTCTTCCACAATTCATATGGAGTCTTTTCTAGAATAGGTCTTATGGAGATTCTATTCTGAATGTAACACGCTATGTTAATTGCCTCTGCCCAGAAGATCTTAGCAACGTTAGTCTCGTTGATCATGGTTCTGGCCATTTCTTGCAATGTTCTGTTCTTTCATTCTACAACTCCATTTTGCTGGGGAGTTCTAGGACAAGAGAAATCATGCAGAACGCCTTTTTCATTAAAAAATAATTCAAAATCTTTATTATCAAATTCTCCACCATGATCACTTCTGACTTTGACGATTCTAAAATCCTTTTCATTCTGAACTTGGTTGCAAAAGGTAACAAACACAGAGTGTGACTCGTCCTTGTGTCTTAAGAACTTTACCCATGTCCATCTGCTATAGTCATCTACGATTACTAACCCATACTTCTTGCCACTGACTGAAGCAGTTTTTACTGGTCCAAATAAGTCAATGTGCAGAAGTTCTAATGGCTTAGAGGTGGAAACAACATTTTTGGATTTGAAAGCGGGTTTTGCAAACTTGCCTTTCTGACATGCTTCACACAGAGCATCTGAATTGAACTTCAAGTTAGGAAGTCCTCTGACCAGATTGAGTTTGTTAATCTGAGATATTCTTCTCATACCAACATGTCCCAATCTTCTGTCCAGATCCATTGCTCATTGTTAACAGACAGTAGACATTTTACATTCAGACTTTTCAGTTCAGAAATTTTGATTTTATAAATGTTGTTTTTCCTCTTTCCATTAAATAGAATAGTCCCATCTTTCTGACTAACAGCTTTGCATGAATTTTGATTGAAGATTATATCATAACCATTATCACTTAATTGACTTATGGATAACAGGTTATGCATTAATCCATCAACTAATAAAACATTACTTATAGAGGGAAGATTTCCATTACCTACTGTTCCAGAGCCAATGATCTTTCCTCTCTGATTGCCTCCAAAGCCTATGTGGCCTCCAGGCTTAAGTTCCAGGCTTTGGAACATATGCCTTCTTCCCGTCATGTATCGTGAGCAGCCATAGTCCATGTACCATGATTGGTGTCTTTGCTTTGCTGCTAAAGATATCTGCCACATGTATGATTTTATCCTTAGGTACCCACATTTTCTTGGGTCCTGATTTGTTAGTTTTACCAAAATTCTGATTGAATTTTGGTTTGACAGAATAATCACTACTCGTGTATTTTATGTCATGTGTGTGACTATATATAAAGTGTGAATCAAGTGGAGTGCGTTTTATAACTAAGTCCATGGAATTTTTTGGTGTAGGTACCTTACCTTGATATCCTATCCCTTTTCTGCCATTTCTGCTAACTCCATAGATCATTGAAGCCATCTTGCTTATGTCTATGTTTTTAGCTAGAAACTTCTGAAAGTTGTGATCATACTCTTTGATGATCTCATCAGTATTGCTGGGAGTTTCAGAAATTGTTTCCTTCTGAGAGTTTTGCAATTGGTTTTCTAATTTTGAAATTTTTTCTTTTAACTCAGAATTCTCCAATCCGAGACTCTCAGTCTTATCAGAGTCAGAAGCAAGATTCCTTTTCAGGTTTCTGAATTTGACTCTGATCTGCTGATACCTTTCCAGAATTTCATTAAGGCTTTCAGGAAGTTCAGCCTTAGTAAAGTTTATATTAAAGTCAGGGAATACCTCTTTAGTGTCTGATTCTGAGTCTGAGCCAGAAGCTTCACTGTCTTCAGATACGTTTGCCATGAGAGCTATGTTTGCTCTTTCATCATCTGATTCTGAGTCAGCTTCAGATGTGTCAGAATCATCCCATGTAGCCATGAGGCTTTTCTTCTTTTCCTTGATGAACTTATTTTTGGGCTTCTCCTTCTGAAGCTTTGGGAAGTCACTTTTGTAGTGCCCTTGCTGATTACATTCATAGCAGATGATGTCTTTGTTGTTTGGCTTTCTGTATCCTGAAGAACCTTCATATCTTTTGTGTCCAGAGGAGGATTCTGACCTTCTGTATCTGGAGGAAGATTCATTCTGATTTTCTGATCTTCTGGGATTCCTTAACTTTCTTTGCCTCTGCTTCCACAGTTGATTCACCCTTCTGGAGAGGAGAGACAATTCATCTTCTTCTGATGAGGATCCATCAGAGGTTTCTTCCACAACCTGGAAAACTTTGGAGTCAGATTTTCTGTTAGATTTTAAAGCTAATGGCTTACCTTGCTTTTGAGGTTCATCTGCTTCTAGCTCTATCTCGTGACTTCCGAGGGAGCTAACAAGTTCCTCCAGAGAGATTTTGTTGAGATCTTTGGCTAGCTTAAGTGTTGTGACCATTGGCCTCCACTGTTTTGGCAAGCTTCTGATGATCTTCTTAACATGATCAGCAGTGGAATACCCTTTGTCAAGAACTTTTAGACCAACAACAAGAATTTGAAATCTTGAAAACATAGTTTCTATTTATTTACTATCTTTCATCTTGAATGCCTCATACTTCTGAATGAGCGTAAGGGCTTTGGTTTCTTTGACTTGAATGTTGCCTTCATGCGTCATTCTCAGAGAATCAAACATATTCTTGGCAGTTTCTCTGTTTGATATTTTTTCATATTCTGAGTATGAGATGGCGCTGAGTATAATTGTTCTGGCCTTGTGGTGGTTTCTGAATTCACGCTTTTGCTGATCAGACATCATTTTCCTGTCTATCTTCTGACCACGTCCATCCACTGGATGCATGTATCCATCAGTTACCATGTCCCACAGATCAGTATAATGGGCCAAAAAGAAACTCTCAATTCTGTCTTTCCAGTAGTCAAAGTTCTCTCCATCAAAGACTGGAGGTTTGCCACTGAATCTGTCCCTTTCTTTATTGTTGTCATTGCTGATGTTTTGACTTGGTCCTGCCATAGTGTTTTTCTGATGCTGGATCTTGTACTGACACGGTTAAGTGTTTAAGCTCAGAACCAGGCGCTCTGATGCCAATTGAAGATGTGAAAGACACAAGAATGGGGGGTTGAATTGAAAACTTGGATAAAAAACAGCTTAATAACACAGTATTTTTATCCTGGTTCGTTTGATCTCAAACTACTCCAGTCCACCCGTTAAGGTGATTTCGCCTCTCTCCAACGAGGTCTTAATCCACTAATCTCAAAATATTACAACAACTACTTTAACAACTATTAAAGTCTTCTTGAGTACAACCGCAATTCGGTTAATCTCAAGGAAATCTTTTACAGATAATTGAACAAGAATATGTTGTTGTTTTCTAACAAAACAGTTTATCACAACTGTGATAAATTACACAGGTTAAGCTTAGAAATGAAGAATAAATTTGCTAGAGCTTGAATATGCGTGGTTTGGAAATCTCTGCAAATTGCTGTGTGCATACGTACATGCTTCTTTTTGCAAGCAGACTTGTTTATATAGGCAAGGCAGAGACGTTGTCCATAAAGCACGTTTAATGTTAATAACACACTTTCCTTTTGTAGAAGATCTTGTCTGAAGAAAGCCGTTGGCATTAATTCTGTCTTGAATGTACAGTAACGCTTCAGAGTCTTCTTTCCTTAACTGCTGATGACACTTCAGAATATTGATGACTTGGTTGATATGTCTTTGTTCAGAATCAGAGTTTATTGTAATTAAGCGCAGGATTTGGTCCCCAAACTTCAGCGTATAATATGATTGCTTCGGCATGTAATACTTTATAGCTTATCTTTTGATGCTGATTTTGATCAGAACTTCTGCATATACAAAACAGATTTTTAAGGAGCATATTTGTTCTTTGTATATATTCTTTGTATTTATTTATTCTTTGTATTTGTTATAATCTAAACTCTAATCAAGGGTTGTAGAATCAAACTATGTTCTAACAACAACATCCATCCCTGGAATCACCTGCCCTCTCATGGTCTCCCAACCCCAAACAAATCCATCAACATCTTCACAAAATCTCTCCATTCCAGACATTCCATCTTCTTATCAACCACTCCACCAAACTCACCTAATTCACCCATTGTTATTTTGGACTCTCCCTATCCAAACAACCATCCAAAAGATCCTCTTAGAACTGTTATAGACTTAGAAGCTTTGGACAATCTTGTCACAAGCTCTCAAAAAATTGTCGTACCAAAACCAAAACCAAAAATCTCCAAAGCAGATGTTGGTAAACCTTTGTTGATCTTTGAAACAGAAATACAAGAATGGGTTAACTCTTTGAAGCTAGCTTGCTTAGAGAATCTCAATCCAGCTGCTTCTGATTCTCATTGGAACCAGTTCAGAAAATGGTTCTACTCTAAATCTCTAAAATTAAAGGAGCTTAGTTATGAAATAGCTCAATAGAATTTCTACGATCACCTGAATATCTTCAAGGATCAAGTTCTGTGACACTGGGAAAAGAATCCACTCCTTCTGCTGGACAATAACCCTTGGGAAGATCATCGACCTTCATAATATGGTGAACCATCCTTTGATCCTCTTCCTCTGGTTATGTTTCAAGACAAAGGCCAGGAAGTTAAAGAAGCTCCTGAGTCTGAATCAGCCACAGCTTGATCTGAAAAAGTGGTACCTTTTGTTGAAATACCTTTCTCTTCTCTTGTACTACAAACTCTGGAGGAGCTGAAGAAATAAAATGTTATGTTTAAAAAAAGGCTAAACAAGCAGGATGAAACGTGCAACGAAATTAAGGGAATTCTTGGAAAATAAGAGGAATCAAACAATCAGATCAAGATTCTATTGGAAGCCCTGTTCACACGACTTCCACCAAATTAAACTTAGTTCTGAAATTTGTTTTCTTCATTGTGTTTCTTATTTGTTTCATTGAATCCTTTTGAATACAACATGTCGTTTTTTTGTCTAAAGTGTTTTTATTGCTTTTTTATTCTTGACAAAAAAGGGGGAGACCATAATATATTTCAAATATAACAGTATCGAGACTCAACCTCAAACATTTTGAATATCATAACTTCTACTGCTCTTTTCTAAAAGCAAAATAGGAACAAACTCTGTTGAAGACAGATGTGGACGCATCAAAAATCTTTTTCTCAAAAACTCTGATCAGAATAATCTTCAGGGAAGTATTTCTTCTCTATATGAGTATTCAACTCAGGGGGAGACTTTAAATGCTTTTATGTTCTTTAAGTTTCTATCAAAATATCCAAGTTCTTATCATCGCCAAAAAGGGGGAGATTGTTAGAACATAGTTTGATTCTACAACCCTTGTAAGAGTTTTGATGATAACAAACACTCAAAGAACAATTGTGCTCCCTAAATAAGTATTTTGTTTTGCAGAGAAGTTCTGATGTAAGAAGCACAAAAGATAAGTTAGATTTTTGATTCAAACTTTGATTCAACACATCTTATATAAAGAAGTTATGATGCTAAAACTTCTGAGTGCACTAAAAGATGAGAAACAAGAACTCCGTTATTCTTATTCATACAGTTGTGGAAAGAAGTAAAGGAGTCCCAACAGTAACATTCATCTTTTGAAGCATTCTGAAGCAAGCATGTTCTGAAGCATTACATTTCATTTATGGCTATTCAAAAGTAACTGCTGAAAGAGGAAAATAATCTCTATGTTTGGAAAGTTCTTTAATTACCATTTATCAACATCCCAAAAGCTTCTCACATGATTTTCCTATATAAACAAGACTTGAAGGAGAAATCATTTATGATTTTGCTGCGCACTACAAATGAAATATTTTCATCACCTTCAACTTACTAAATTTCATTTGTGTAAAACATCACTTATGTGATAGTGTTTTGTTAGAAAACACATCTTGTACACACTTTTAAATATTGTATTATGTAATACCTTGAGAAAACCGGGTTGTGGTTTAAACTCAAGAAGACTTTGACGATTGTCATCGTATATGTGTAATCAAGTTTGATTAGTGGATTAAGACCTCGTTGAGAGAGGCGAAATCACCTTGGCGGGTGGACTGGAGTAGTTTGATTTCAAATGAACCAGGATAACCTACGTGTCTTTTACTTTAAGTTTTAAAAACCCTAATTCAAACCCCCCTTTCTTGTGTTTTTCCATTCTTTACTTACTTGTCAAGTCCAATCTCTACTTGGCTCGTCCTTTCAAATCTAATCTCTACTTGGTATATTTCTTAAATCCATTTTTATCTGAAACTTATTGGTAAGATTTAGTGTTCACTAATCTTCTCCTCTTTCATCCAGTATCTGCGTACCGAGACAGACAAGAAAGAAGTCAAGATCGGCGCTACCCTGGAAAGCAGTGTCAAGAGCAGATTGGTTCAGATGTTGCATGATTATGTGGAAGTGTTTGCTTGGTCGTATGAAGATATGCCAGGGTTGGATACCGCATCGTAGTTCATCGTCTTCCGACAAAAGAAGATTATCCTCCTGTCAAACAAAAAATTCGTCGCATGAGGCCTGACATGTATGAAAAGATAAAAGTTGAAGTGATGAAACAATTTGATGTAGGGTTCCTAACTGTGACATCTTACCCCCAATAGGTTTCCAATGTGGTGCCAGTGCTGAAGAAAGACGGAAAAGTTCGTATGTGCATAGACTATAGGGATATGAATAGGGCAAGCCCCAAGGATGATTTCCCTTTACCTCATATTGATGTCTTGGTCGATAACACTGCTCAGCATAAAGTTTTCTCTTTCATGGATGGTTTCTCTGGCTATAATCAAATTACGATGGCTCCCGAAGACATGGAGAAGACCACTTTAGTTATGCAATAGGGCACCTTTTGCTAGAAGGTCATGCCGTTCAGATTGAAAAATGCAGGGGCAACATATCAAAGAGCTATGGTAGCTTTGTTTCATGATATGATCCATCATGAAATAGAGGTATATGTGGATGATATGATTGCTTGATCACAAATTGAAGAGGAATATCTTGATCACCTGTACAAACTATTCGAAAGGTTGAAAAAGTACAAGTTGAGGTTGAACCCTAACAAGTGCACATTTGGAGTACGATCTGGAAAGCTTCTAGGTTTTGTTGTCAGCGGTAAAGGCATCGAAGTCGATCCCTCCAATGTAAAGGCCAACCAAGAAATTCCAATCCCCTCATTCTGAAAAAGAAGTTAGAGGATTCTTGGGTCGTCTCAATTACATCACCCGCTTCATATCTCACTTGACTTCTACTTGTGAGCCAATCTTCAAACTCTTGAAGAAAGATCAAGTAGTCAGATGGAATGATGAGTGCCAAGCTGCCTTCGACAAAATCAAAGAATATTTGCAAGAACCTCTTATTCTCATGCCTCCAGTTGAAGTAAGACCCTTGGTCATGTACTTGACAGTACTAGAGAATTCTATGGGGTGTGTTTTGGGCCAACATGACGAGTCTGGCTGAAAAGAGCACGCTATTTATTCCCTGAGCAAAAAGTTTATCGACTGTAAAACTAGATATTCACTGCTCTAGAAAACTTGTTGCGCTCTGGCATGGGCTTCTCGTCAGCTAAGACAATATATGTTGACTCATACCACTCTGTTGATTTCTAAGATTGACCCAATCAAGTACATCTTTGAGAAACCTATCCTCTCCGGACAGATAGCCAGATGGCAAATGATCCTGACTGAGTACGGCATTCAATACACAATGCAAAAGGCCATCAAAGGAAGTGTACTAGAAGATCATTTGGCCCATCAAGATGTTGATGATTATCAGTCCATGAACTTTGACTTCCCAAATGATAACATTATGCTGGTGACCGACTGCGCGAAACCTGGACCCTATGACAGACCTGAACAAGGATCCCAGTGGACTATGGTCTTCGACGGGGCTTCCAACGCTTTGGGTAACGGAATTGGTGCTATGATAATCTCCCCTGAAGGTTGCCACACTCCTTTCACTGCCAGACTATGCTTTGATTGCACGAACAACATGGCCGAGTATGAAGCGTGCATTTTGGGTCCGAAGGATGCGATTGATTTGAGGATCAAGCATTTAAATGTGTTTGGGGATTCCACTCTAGTGATTATCCAAGTAAAAGGAGATTGGGACACTAAAGAACTTAATCTCATCCCTTACAAGGAAGTTGTGCTATCCCTGATTCCCTACTTCGAAGAGATCACCTTTGAACACTTCCCTAGGGAAGAAAGTCAATTGGCTGGCGCCTTGGCAACCATGTCTTCAATGTTAAAGGTCAGATGGGACAACGAAGCCCCTATGATTACAATTGAGAGATTCAAAGAACCTGCACACTGCTGTGAGCATGACACTGATACGGAAAATCCCTGGTATCATGAAGTGAATAGGTAACTTGAAGCATAAGAGTACCCTGAGGGAGCATCCATCAATGACAGAAAGTTCTTACGAAAATTTTCCGCCAAATTCTTCCTAAGCAACGAAATATTGTATAAGTGCATCCATGATTCCACTCTACTCTGATGTGTGGACAAGAAGGAGGCATGGGAAATTATGGAAGACATGCACCATGGTCTCTTTGGGACTCACTCAAGAGGACATACCATGGCCAAGAAAATCCTGAGAGCTGGCTACTATTGGTCAACGATGGAGACTGATTTCCATCAACACTCAAGAACTTGTCACAAATGCCAAATTTATGTTGACAAGGTCCATGTGCCTCCTATCCCTCTAAACGTCATGACCGCTCTGTGGCCATTTGCAATGTGGGACATTGATATGATTGGAGAGATCAAGCCCACCGCTTCCAATGGACATTGCTTCATTCTGGTCGCTATGGATTATTTCACCAAATGGGTCGAAGCCACCTTTAGTCTATGGCATGGAAGTTGTTTTGCCAGTAGAAGTTTAGATTCCCTCATTGAGGATTATGAATGAGGCAGGCTTAGGCGAAGACGATTGGATTCAAACAAGATTGGATCAGTTGAACTTGATCGACGAAAAACGATTGGCTGTTGTTTGTCATGGTCAGACGTACCAAAAATGTATGATCAAGGCTTTCAACAAAAAGATCAAGCCTCGAGTATATCAAACTGGTGACTTGGTGATAAAATGCATCATTCTGCCACAAGGCGACCCCAGAGGCAAATGGACTCCCACCTACGAAGGGCCATTTGTTGTCAAGAGAGTGTTCTCTGGTGGTGCCATGATGTTGACTACCATGGATGGTGAAGACTTCCCACATCCTGTAAACACAAACATAATTAAAAATACTATGCATAAGAGACCCGCTAGGTTGACACACCTAGGCAAAATAAAGGCATCCCGGCAAACCAAAAGGTTTGGGAAAAAATTAGGGATATATGCAAAAGATTGTACACCTGGCAAGTTGAAAACCCGAAAGGGCGACTTTGGCAAAAATGGGCATCCTGGTGGGCGGAAAACCCGAAAGGGCGGTCCAGGCAAAAGTTAAGGATTGAAAGCGTATGACTATGTCCCGTGGAATTACCACAATCAACTTTATCACAAAGGTCCAAATTCAAACGGTCCAAGATCAATCTAATCAACTTCTGTCAACGGCAAGGGGCATTCGAAGACATTGAGGCGATATTAGAGTTGGAATGCAATGAGATCATTTCCACATGGCTATTTTTGTTTTCAAAATTTTGTTTTCCCTTCGATGATTTCCTATTACTAGGATATCCGTCTCTTTGTAAAAAAATGCCTATTCATGGGCAAAATATCAATACAAATATACTTTGAAGTGCAAATTTTTTGTTTTTCGTTTTGAGTGCAAAATTGTCCAATGACTAAAATTGAACGAATATATGCATATGAACATAATTAAAACTATTTGGCACATGTGTCCTGCTAAGCAGCAGCGAGCATCTCTTTAATGTAATTGGAACATTCCCACAAAGTTATTTCATTAGCATTATCCCCACAAGACTGGCTACAATAAACCAATCCTCAACAGAGTTACCCATAAAGTCTCTTGGCATAGGTTGATTCCCATCCAGAGTCTCAATCTCTTGACATTTCTCTCTCCAGGTAAGTTGATCCTACAAGAAGAAGCCTTATGGATCTCTTCCTCAAAGAAATCACCTCATCAGCAGTTCATCGAGTATTCATCAACAAGGTTTATTTCCCCAACAAACAACGAGTAGCATAACTCCCCAGCTGAATTTATATTCTTCCGACATAGTCTATCTTCCCAGCTAAGTCTGTCTTCCCCGACTGAGTCTATCCTCTCCAGCTTGAGTTTTCCTTTCAGACTATTACAAATCAAAGGGCCACAACCCCTAATCCTCAGTAAAGTAATCAACAAAGTCTTTACTATCTCCAAAAGTTGCTGTGAAGCCTGGATCCGACCAAATAACAGTCAACTTCATTCATTCAAAACACTGTGAAACCTGGACCCGACCAGATATTAGTGTAACTCTTCAGATGCTATGGAGCCTGGACCCGACCAGATAATAGTACAACTTTCCAAATGCTATAAAGACTGGACCCGACCAAATAATAGTTAACTTCTCAAAGTACTTTGAAACCTGGACCCGACCAGATAAAACTTTAACTCTTCAAGATATTGAAGAACCTGGACGCAACCAGACCAGGGATTAACTTCTTTTCCCCAGTAGAGTTTGCCTCTACCCCAACAAGTTATTGTAAATCCTGGACCCGACTAGATATCAGTTTTTAACTTCATCTTTTCAAGTAAATTATTGTGAAGCCTGGATCCGACCAGATAGCAATTCCCCTCTGAAGTTCGTTGTGAAACCTAGAATCCGACCAGATAACAACTAAGTTCCCAACAAGTTACTGTAAAGCCTGGATCCGACCAGATATCAGTTTAACTCTATCTTTTCATAAGTTTAATGTGCAGCCTGGACCCGACCAGATAGAAATTAACTTCCACCTCAAAATCTGTGAAGCCTGGATCCGACCAGATATCAGTTCAAATTCGTCTATTCAAGCAAGTTATTGTGAAGCATGGAGTCCGACCAGATAACAACTAGCTACAATCCCCAGCAAGACACTATGAAGCATGGATCCGACCAGATAATAGTATAACTCTTCAAGAATCATGAAGCCTGGACCCGACCAGATAGTAGTTACCATTACAAGTTTATTGTGAAGCCTGGATCCGACTAGATAACAGTTCAATTTCAAGAAAATTTCTGCGAAACCTGGAATTTGACCAGATAATAGTTAATTTATTCTTCCCCAGTAAGTTATTGTGAAGCCTGGAATTCGACCAGATAACATTTTACTTCCTCATCCTCGGGAAATTATTGTGAAGCCTGGATCCGACCAGATAGAAACTAACATTCAAAAGATTATCCCCAGAGGAAGCATTCTTTTAACAAGTTTAAAGATATGTATATTCTTCATCCCCAACAGCAATCCGGGATTCCGCTTCCCATAACTTCTCAGCAGTAGTTAGGGATTTGTTTTCCCGGAAAAACATGCATCCAACATTCATACATGATAGCATATACATACAAAATGCATTTATCATGATCTCATTCATCTTGTGAACATCAAGCATACATATGCATTTCACTAACCCTTTTTCCCACAGGTAAAACATCAAGTTTTAGTATAAATCGACCAAAGATTTGTGCTGGTACTTCTTCCAGTGTTTATCAACATTCCTCCAAATGGCATCTATAAGCCCATTCCCAATCCATCTTCGAGTACAAATTTCTGGGCACTCTAGTGTTCAATCATCTTCCACCTTCAAGTCACGAATGGCGGATCCGCCAATCTAACTCTTCAGGTTTAAGAAGATTGAACAGGGGAAGGTGTTGTACCCCAAATTTTTCCCTCTCATTTATCAAGTAATATCTCACAAGATCTCTCTTGATTCAAGATTGCATAAGGCTTGGTCAACTCAAGACACCTCCATAAGCACTGATAATTGAAAATTAGGGTTTGAGTTTGCACAAGGACAAATGGACTTTCAATGCTCCATATGACTTTCATGGATCATTTTGGACTCTCAAGTTTGCTCATGTCAAGTTTCAAGTCTTGGATCACATTTTTGCTCAGTCAATTGATTAGTTGACCTAAAATCATTTATATCAGGGAAAAGTCAACGGTGGTCAATTTACAGTCAAACTTCATGATTTTTGATCCATATCAACATCACAAAATCATATATATCATTTGATCAAGGTTGGATCACAACTCCTCAAGAAATTTGATCAGATCATCAAAAGGGCAAAATGGTCAAAATTAGGGTTTTGACTGATAAGGTGCAATTTTTGATTTTTGACCTAGAAAATGACTTATTGGTTTGAGATATGATCTCAAGGATTCAAATAAATCATTTTGACCTAATTCCATGGCTCAAAACATTTCTCAAGATCAATTGATTGACAGATGAATTTCAGTCAATTGATGAAAAGTCAATTGTACACTGAAAAGTCAAACTTTGACTTTTTGATCAAAATCAAGTTTCAAAGATCACAATTCATCAAGACATGTCAAAATATGAAACTTTTTCATCAAGAAATCAAAAAGTCAAGATTTCATTTTGAAAAGTCAAAATTTCTAAACTAAGAATTTTTTCTAAGTGTTGGAAATTCACATTTTTTTCAGAACTTTGAGCCAAATTTACACCATGATGCAAGATGATTCAAAGGAAACTTCCAAAATAAAAGTTGTATATATCAATGAGATCTAAAACATTGTAGAGCATAACTTTTTCTAGAAATTCTTGGATTTCAAGTTATGATTTTGTGAAGACATGTTCATGAAACTTGAAAACTTAGTGATTTTTTGCCCTAGTTTAGGCAGGATTTTGACCTAACTTCATGGAAATTTTTCATATAGTTCCAACATGAATATTAAAAAATTTCCAACATAGGTTTTAGAGGATGTTACAATCTTTCCAAAATGTCAAAGAACTCATTGATATCATACTTGAGCTAGGAGAATCGAAGGCAAGAAGTTAGGGTTTCAAACTTGATTTACAAGGCATATTTTGTGATGAACATAAACCAAATCCATAGCCATGCTGCATAATCTTCACTTTTCAGGCCTCAAACTTGTTTGTCACTCCATAATTAATGGTTTACACAACTCTTTATGCCCTTATCCACTTGGTTTAAGCTTTGTCCAAAATGATTTTCCATTTATGGCACAAAGTTGTCATTTCCATTTTGATAAAGCATCACTTTTGCAATTGTCAACTTCTTGATCCTTACACTTGTTATTTCTGCATACACAAATCCTATAAACCAAAAGAAATATGTCTAAGACCTCTATCAACTGAGATCATGCTTGTACAACACTTTGAGATTTGTCTTCTCACTTTTCTTCAAAAGCATCCTTATACTCTCCCAAGCACCCTTGCTGCACAGAACTGCCCAAACTTGACAGTTTTGAGCCAAAACTCCCCATCTCCATTTCCACTCGTGCGTTTTGTTTCTTAGTCATCCAAACACATTACATACATCATACACAAGTCATCCAAGTCCCTATTTCAATACTCTAACCCCTCCATCACTGTCCACCATTTTCAAAACTTAAGCTTGCAACTTGACTTGAGTTGAGAGTTTCAGCCATCCTCAAAGCAAAGTAGGAGTTGGAATACATTCAAGGAGGTCCAGGAAAGCTATAGAAATCATTAGTCCATCTCAAAGGTTTCTCAAATTCCGTACACGACTCCATCTACAAGAGGTAAATTTTTAAACTTCTATCTCTTCATACAAGCATCATTTGATTTTGATTTATGAAGATAAAATGTAGACATCATTGCCCTGAAATTGTACATGTCCATAGATTTAATTTATTTTGCTTGAGTAGTGAGAATTTTAAGTTTGAACTTTCTGAAAAAGTTAGGTTAGAATTTGGTACCATTCAAAATTCATGCTCATCTTTGATTTATAGTTTTAGTAATTTACATTTATGGAATCGTTGTGAAATTTGGAACAAGTTTGATGTTTACATTTTTGTAAATGGATGAGAAATGGTGAAGTTACAGATGTTCAGGTTGGAGGTTGAAGATGAAGTCATATTCAGGATATGACTTATGTTATGAATTTATTATTTCATTTATGTTAATGGATGTATAGTCACTCCAGTGGTAAGGCAGCGCGCATTTCATGCTCAGGGCGCAGGTTCAAGCCCCAGCGCTGCCACTTTTCTTATTTCTCACATTTTTCTCTCTTTTTTGTCACAAGCTGCTAGCGCACGGGCCTCCAAGAAACGAGCTTTGTTTTTTTGCTGACTTTTACCCCCCTGTTCACTTTTGCATGCTGGCTCAACTTTTTTTATTATTTCATTTTTTATTTTCTTTTTCTTATTTATTATTTTATTTCATTTTCTTTATTTTTTTTATTACTACTATTATTATCATTATTATTATTTTGATTAATAAAAAAATCCAAAAATATTTTTTATTTATTTACATATTTAAAAATGATCGTTTATATTTTATTTTCTTTGTAAAACAAAAAGACTAAAAACATTTTCCTAACAATTTAATTTCTTTTTTTAATAAATTGTATTTAGATTTAGGTTTATTTATTATTTTTTATCTTTTATCTAAAAATAATTTATAACTTAAGTTTCTTTTAATTAATTAATTTTCGAATTATTATTATTTAACTTAAAACCTTTCACAAAAAACCCAAAAAATGCTTTTAAACTTAATTTCTTTGCTTAATTAGTTTAGGCTTATTTTATTTAATTAATATTAATCATTTTCCTTAATTAGGTCAAAACTAAACCCTTAACAAAAACCAACCAAAAAAATCATATCTTTTTCACTTGCATTTTTGCATATTTATTCAATTCTTGTACATTATATTCAATATGGTTGTAATAGATAATTAGGTTTAATTTTCTTACAATCCCCATTTGTAAATTTGTATACCCCCTCCCCTAATGATGTAATAGTGTAGTAATCTTTATTTTCTGCAATTTATTGCTTTAATATAAATGCTAGTAATTAGGGTTTGTATGGCAAGATTAAAATCAACAAATAGAAAACCCTAATTCAAGATAAACAATGCATGCAAATTAAACACACTTGCACACTTTCACCCTTAGGGTAATTCCACTTTGTTGCCTTACAAAAATGACCATGTTATGCATGTGGGATGTCTTATAAAAAGCAATAAAAAATACAAGATCATAGTCCCTCGATGACGCTACAAATGTTGCCTTTCAAAATGATCTTAGTCCCTCAAAGAGAAATGCTAAGATATCTCACAACATTGCTATCATGGCTATACGATGACCCACGCCCGTCCCTTTACATCCAAAGATAAGGCTTCTTACCAATCAATGGTGAGATAGAAATATCAAAGGAAAGGAAGAAATGATCAAAGACTTTTGAGTAGGTAGATTGTTCCTAGTTGCTTGCTCACTTTCAAAACAAACATCCTTGCTTATTTTCCAAACAAACACCAACACTTTCAAAACAAACACTTTCAAAACATTTTCCAAACATGAAATATTTTCAAAAAAGTCCAACACTTTGTATACGTTCTTACAAACGAGAACCATTACAAAGTTTTCCTAAATGAAGGCGCCTTTTCAAAATAATTTCAAAACCACCACAAAACACATTTTCAAACAAAAGCAAGTGATCTAGAAAGCAACTAAGAGCCCATAGATAGCTATGGATGAAAAGGGTGCTAACACCTTCCCTTTTCATAATCTAGCCCCCGAACTCAAGAAATAATATTAAAGGTCTTTCCTGTTCTTTTCAGTATTTCCTTTTGGATAAAAGAAAAGTCGGTGGCGACTCTTGCTAACCATAACATTTGCGATCAAACAAAAAACATCCCAAGTCAGTTCTCCCACCGTATCACAGTTGTATTGTCAATCAGTCTAAGGAGGCTCTCATATCTTCTCTCTTTGGATCACTCAAGCTACCAGGGCTTCTCAGGCCTCGTGACATCTCAAGTTGATTCTTTGTTTCAACAGAGAATTAAAAATGGCAAGAGTTTCAAAGTAAATCTCATTCTTCTCTTATCTACTGGCCCTTGTGCAATGTTTATGATTGCTGAAATGTGTGGCACCTTTATTGATGAAGTTCTAGAAGCATTATCATTATGAGTTTTATCTCAATACATGAGGCATCTGAGTTTAAAATATTAGCAATGTTAAGGTTTTGTTCCTGGATATATATTCTCACCAAACTACAAGGCTAGTCATCTACCAAGGTTTTGAATCTGAATTTCTTTCCTTGTATTTCTTAGAAGATTAAGGTTTCAATCCTTTATGTTTAGGAATTGACCGAAACTTGTGAAGTTTGACTTTCTTTTTATACTATGAGTGCAACATCGTATTTTTTGAAATTTACCTAGAGCTCTTGAGTTGGTTATTGGAGGAGAGAAGAGGAAACTTTTGAATGTTGGTGGATTCGTTTTTTAGGCTCCAAAGTTTGAATTTTATTTTCTATTACGTTTAAGTTGCCAAGCTTTTTTATCAATTCCGTAGCAAAGATTCAATTGGGTTTCAATTCAAAATTTTCAATACAAATGAATTTTAAAGAAAGTTCAAATTCCAATTCAAAGTTCATAAGTCCTACATGGTAACCTAGAACCAAGTTCTTTCAAAATTTCAATAAAGGATGCAAGTTTCGATATTCAAAACCGTGTCATCTCATTCAGGCTCAAGAATTCAAGGTTACAACAAAGCGTCATTGTTATTTAATTTTACAAGTAAGTTTGAATACACTTATTACAAGTTATCAAGTCTCAAAGTTCAAATCACAATGTTACACAATTTCCCAATGGATACAAGTTTGTTATCAAAAAACTACAAAAAGGTCCCCTTTATCTTCAAGGTCCTTCGAGCGCTTCAAGTCGCTTACATCTCTTTCATCCTCTTCTCCAACTTGCTCCATTACTCGTCATTTTTTGTTGTTCATTCATGAAAGAAGAACGAGGAATGAAATGGTTAGTAAAATAATTAAAACTTAAATGATAAACAAAGAAAGGTTTCAAGAAGTTTCAAGAAAATTTCTCTTCAATTTCATCATGAGGGTTCGAGTGAGGAATCAAAATATAGGGGTGGTGTTTTCAAATCATGTTCAAAGCACTACAAACCCTAATGTTATGTGAACATAATAAGATTATGGGTTTAATCATACGCCAACAAGAAGAAATTCATCTATTTCAAATCACAAATAAAGATTGGTTCACAAAAGACAAATTAAGAAGAGATAAATATTTTAAAATCAGAATTATCACAACCCAAGTACAGTTCAGCAAGTCAGAATACCATGCTTAAGCCCAATGCAAAATACCACATCTCAGCAAAAACAAGTTACAGCAGTAACAAATTTCCACATATATCAGAAAAAGGAAACATCATAGTCTGGCAAACTCAGAATTGTATTTCCAGCCTAACAAGCAAATTACTGCAGCAAATAGATTCACCAACAAATAATAATAATCACGAAATTAGAAGCCAAAAACCATAATTCCTAAGGGCCTGTTATCAGAAAGTTAGGGGCCTGGGAACTAAAAGATCAAACCAACACAGGAAAACCCTAATTCCATCACACTATATAAGCAATCATTGCATGTATTTCAAGGGGGGAACTGATCAGACAAACACAAAAGCTGCACAAAACCCTAACTGTAGTTTATCATAATCTTCCCTAATTCATAAAAACCCTTCAGAAAAGAAAAGAAAAGAGCAGAAGAGGAAAAGATTTTGAATCACTGAGAACACAAAGAACAATATTAGAAAGACCTCACCGGAAAGCTTGTGTATCGTGGATCTCCGATCGTCGAACTCCTCATTTCATCACCGTTTCCGTCAAATGTAGTCGACTGGTGTACCAATGGCACCGATTCTATCTTCCTCTATGTCCTTTGTTTTATTTCTTTTGATATCCACATCTAGGGTTTACAAAACCCTTTTCTAGATCTCATCTCCATTTTAGTTTTTCTGCAGAAATAAGTCACAGATTAGCGTTTAGAAGAGAAAGACGAAGAGATCGATATAAAAAAGTGAGGATTGAAGCAATCTGCAGTGGTGCCGCTGCCATCTTCGTCATTGCTGCCATGGAGATTCATCCAAGTCGCCGTGGAGATTCATAGCAACCACCGCACTAGATCCGGCATTAGTGGCTTTCAGTATCTCTGTTTTTGTTATAAGAGAGATAGACGAGAGTTTTAGGATTGAGAGAGAAGATTATCATCACTCAACATCATCTGATCATTATCCAACAAGCCAAAACATGTTTTCTACCGTGCTCCCTCAAGGAATGCCCACGCTGGAACAAATACAGAAGATTATTGGGCAATTCTCTCCAGCAATCATGCCATGCACCCTGTTGCTTCTCAATATTAGATCACTCCTGATCAGCATCCAAAGGCCCAGATTCGCATGACCATGATGCAACCTCGTGGGCAAGCTCACACAGGATTCCACGAATCCCCTCATTGAGCCCAAGCAGATTTCTTTTCAGCACCCGCCCAGAATTACTCAATTCATGCCCATTTCCTTTTTTCTTTATATTTCACTTTTAAATATTATTTTGTTCATTTTATTTAAAATACAAAATACTTTTGTTTTAAATAAATAATTAAATCAAGAAATATTATTTAATATTATTAATTAATTTATTAATTAATTATATTAAATAGGATTATTTAATTTAATTAGTTATTTAAATTAATTTTATTTGGATTGTAATGATTGTTTATTTAGACTTTTAATCAAACTTTTGATTTGATACATCCCCATTCATAAACTTGTACCCTCATTCCCATATGGTTTGTAATAGCTTAAAATTTTATTTTCTTTGTTATTTCTTTATATGTTTTAATTATTGCTATTATGCAAATTTTGTTCAATCAGAACACATGTCCCCATCTTGGGCTCCTAATCAATAAGCAGCTATCTACCTACACATGCACACTTGCACACATTTCATAGCTTGGCCCTGGGCTTTCTACAATGACAACTATTCAATCGATTTTTCCAATTGGTCGTTTATAATACTAGCACCACGCTAGTCCTCACTTTTAGGAGCATGCATATGGCCACCTTGTATGGGCTTTTGATTTTCTATCTTATGCATTGAAGCAACTCTCTTCTCTCCTCTTGGTCCATATACCAAGCTTTTTCTTAAAGGGTTTCATAGTTGAGTTTGGGCATGGCCATTCTCATGAGGTTAATCAAGTTTTGTCCTTGGTTAACCATAACCCGAATCAACCATATTGGTCCATATACCAAGTGTTCCATGCATAAAAAAGGGTCTCATAGTTGAGTTCAGGCATGGTCATTCTCACGAGATTAATAAAGTTTCACCCTTGGTTAATCATAACCCAAATCAATCACTTTGGTCCATATACCAAGTGCTCCATAAAAAAATGGTCTCATGGTTAAGGGTAGAAGCACCTACTTCCACGAGATTAATCAAGTACACCACTTGGTTAAACATAACCTGATTCAACTCCCATACACCAAGCATTCCATTTATCTTGTAGACACCTATGCTATGATTTTGCGATCGATTGTTGATGCAACCTGGGTATGCCTAATTATTGGTTGATTGAGGAAATTCAAGGAGGCGTTCAATAGAGTTTTCTTACCTCACACACGTTGAAGAGGCAATAAACATTCTTCGTTAGTTATCATCATACCTCTCTTTATTTCTCATTCCTACACAGTGATGCATGACTAAAAGTCTTACCTTTGTAAGCATGATTTAATTGTTTAAATGTTATCTCCTATTCTACATGACTACTTGCTTAGGTGTCTACCTACGTGCATGCTCTTCTTTACTTGCTTATCTAAGCATGATTTATTTAGGTATCTTATCTAAGTACCTTACATCTTGAGTAAGTCTCTACTTCTCATGTGTGATGTGTGATTGTCTAATCTCTATCTCCTATCTTTTATCCTACTTTGATTCTTAATATCATTGTTAGGTGTGATGTTTTACCATCTCTTATTTTTCATCATACTTTAATTTTCGATATCATTGTTAGGTGTATGTTTTGCCATACGATGTTTTTTCATCATTTCTTATCTTACTTTGATCCTCGATATCATTGTTAGATGTTAATGTTTTATCATTATTCTCTCTTTAAGATGTGATGTTTTGTCATCCTAACATGTTTGTGCTTAATGTCTTATCTTCTATATGTTGATGTTTTGTCATATATTGTATGATGTTGTACCATCTCATCTCTTATTGATTTAGGTTTCAACCTATGTGTTCGTGCTTGATGTTTTTCCATCTTTAATTATCATGTTTTATCATTTTCTTATCTTGATTTTTTATCATCTATTTTTTCATATTATTTCTTCAGCTTCTTTGATATTTGGTTAAGTACTTCATTACTAACCAACATGGTGATATATGAGAAGTTATATTCCATTTGTGTTTTTAGCATCACTATCTAGTGATTATCTCACGAGATTTTGTTCCATATCCCAGGTATGTATCTTGATATTGGAGACTGCCTATAACATCTAAGAACATTGACCTTTGATTTATTTAAATCAAGTTGCTTTTACGCATCAAGGGACTATAATTTTCCATATATCATGACACTTGAGTATGTTATCTTGTTGATGTTACTCGAGTCTTTAAGTTCATGATTGATGTCTTGTGAGGGTATCATCATCACCCTATGATATACAAGATTTCATTGCCCTTTTACTTGAGATTTGTCAAATTCATTTGATTTAAGACAAGTATTATCCATCTTAGATGATTTTGTTCATTAATTAAGTGACTTTTCTTGTGTAGGAAGTTTCGTCTTCTTGCTTGGTTGTTCTTGAGTCTCATCTCGAGTTAACTTACTATAGAAGTCACACATGGCATAATTCTTCAATTATGCTCTCTCTTCTTTTGATCTTTACATGTTAAATTGAACATTGTTTCTTGCCTCCTTTGGCCATTCCCTTTGTATGATTTGTATGTTCCCTTTGCCTCGTGTCTTGTATGTTTGTTGATTTGTTGACATTTATTTTCGATATGTGTTATGGAAAGGGAAGGTGTTAGCACCCTTTCCATCAGTGGTTTTCCATGGGCTCTTAGAGGTTTGATAATTTTTAAAATACCTTTGTGCGTTGTGTTTGAAAAATGTTTTAAAGGGCCTTAGTTCGGCGAACTTTGTAATGTTTCTCGGGATAGTGAAGAAAGTATACAAAGTGTTTTGGAAATTGTTTTTGAAATTTTGTTTTTTGTGTAAGTGCAAGATGTTTGAGAAAACTTCTAACAACTATCTACTTTATTACTCGAAAAGGTTCGTTCTTTTCCTCTTTTCCTTTAGACAATGCTATCCTACTATTAGTAGGTAGGTAGCCTTATCGTTGAATGTTGAGGGACAATCGAAGGGACGTTTTACAGTCATAAAGGCAACATATGGAGACGCTTTAGCAATTTCGTTTAAGGGAAGAGATCATTTACCGAAATACAACACCGTAGGGTCATCGAGGGACTATGATCTTTTTATTTTTACGGATCTTTGTTAAAGCGTCCCCATTCTCGAGGGACATGACTGCTTTATTTTCCGAAAGGCAACCGAAGCAGGGATACCCTAGAGGTGTATATATGCATATGTGTCCAATTCAGTTTTTTTTTCTCTTTTTATTAGATTAGCTAACGTTTTAATTTACAGTCTTTCCATACACGCCTATTTACTAACAGTAATATATCAAAATAAAGCAGTAAATGTGCAGAAAATAAAATGCAGAAAAAGTAAATCCTAAACTATTACACGGCTTTGGGACAGTTACATAAAAAAGAGTGCATAAAATAAAGTGCCGAATTTTAAATCTAAAAATATTACATCCATAAGAAGTTACAATATTTATAAAATGCGAGAATAAAAAATAAATACGCGCGAAATAAATATTACGTCTAAAAAAACCTAAAAAGGTTCTAAGTAAACAAAAATCTTTTATTTTGGTTTTGTTAAGAAAACAATTAACTCTAACTTTAATTTTAATTAAGAAAATAAATGTTGAATGAAATAAATCCTAATTCGAATATTTTTTGTATTTTTTATTAAGAAAAATATTTGAATTAAATGAACCTAAGTATAATTGATTTTAAGTTGATAAAAAAATGATTAATCAATTAAATTACAACATAAAATATAATTAACAAAACAAAACTAAGTCTATTATATTTTTTTGGTTTTATTAAGAAAAGTATTTGAATTAAATTAATCTACATCTAGTTGGTTTTAAATTGATAAAAAATAAGTCAGGATAATTAGTTAATTAATTTACAAACTTAAAAATAATCCTAAGTCTAATTATTATTATTTTTATTATTATTTAAAAGAAATAAATAAATAAAAAACAAATAAACAAATCAAAAGAAAAAAAAGTTGGGCCAGACGTCAGAAATAAACAGGGGTGTGATATTTGAAAAAATGTTGGACCCAATAGATAGCCCAGGCCGCCTTGGTATCTTGTAGAGGCAGCTTCTGAGTGTCCATGGTGGTCTCCAGTCAAGGCCCTTGAATTCCAACTTGATTGTGATCTGATGGTCAGATCAGGTGGTGCATGATACACTTCTGGCCATGTGGAATACTGGATCCTGTATGAAATATTATGAAAATGGAAACTATTGGACTTGTGATTTGAACCCAGGTCCCTTCCATCAGATACATACTCCTTTACTAGTTATGCTGCTACATCATTCATTTATATAAAGCAAACAATAACATTATATTAGAAAACCAACGCAATTATTTGAAAATTAAAAAAAAAACATGCGCGCTGCTTTGACTGCCCAATGGAGAATTGACACATTTCGGGCCAGAGTCAACAAGTCCAGGGTGTCGGAGTCAACACTCCGGTCACCATCTCCGGCCTACTCAAAATGTGTTCTTGGAAAATAAGCAAGCTAAAGAAAAAGAAAGAACCATATCCTTCATAAAATCATGCACTTATTTCAAATCTGGCCTTGGATTTTCCTGAAAACCTCTGTATCACTAAGAACAAGCTTCGTCTGAAACTTTGCCCTAACAATGGAAAAGTTCCAATCTCACGCCAAACCTCGCATGTAAAATTTCCAACCTACCTAAAACTCCAACACTAGCACGAAGAAATACATGAAATCTATTAAATATGTTTAGATCATCAAAGTGAATTTTGAGAAATACTTACAATTGGTGTACTTGAATCTGCGGTTTGTGGATGTGGAATGGCTTGAATAACGGCTGGGTTGAGGTCCTGGAAATCTCAGGAAGATGTTTGAACCCTTGGTTTGGCCAAATGATGGTTGGAACTTATTTTTTTTCAAAATTCACGATTCTTGGCAATTTTTGAAAATTTGTGTGGTTATTTTCAGGCCGTGTCCCCGTATGTTTGGCTTGCACATGAGTGGTATTTATAGGGTAGAAGGAGGGGACAAGGAAACATGGCAAGAATCAAAGCCATAACTAGGCATTTTAAGAGCAATATCAAAATTTGAATAATTGCCATTTTTGTGTTTTCATGCCATGTTTGATGCTGAATTATCTGGTCACTTCTTGCACGAATTTGTGGACCTCATGCCAAGACAAAACACAAGCCCAAGGGTCAAGGCCCATTTCCCATTATTTTGTACCATTTATTTTATATTTATTTGAAATAAATCAAAATAAATATGTAAAAAAATAGGTAAAAACGGTAAGGCCATGAAAAATGAGATTAAGGGTCCTCTATAAGCTTAGAAAAATATTTGAACCTTAAAAGTTAAGCCATTGGTTCAAAATTTCTAAATTTTTTCTCAATGCACCATTCTTGAAATTTCCAAAAGTTTCCCAACTTGGGAAAACTATAACTTGCTCAATTTTCATCTCATACTGATGATGTGGTACTTTTTGGAAAGCCTAAGATGTCTACTTCAATCTCTCTTTTGATAAATTTTGCATTTGAAGATTTTATCTTTATGTAAATAGTCTTGAAAAAAAGTGTCTTTTGTTGACTTTCTAAAAATGATCTGTAATATCTGAGCTCATATCTTACAAATGGTGACTCTCTTGAACTTTTGGGCTGAAGAGAAGTTGTAGGGGATTAGATTCTCTTCAAAATAAGCTTTGGTGGGAAAATTTCTAATAAAGTATGAGAAAGTTATGCCTGGTCAAAGTTTGGTTGACTTTTCCTATAGAAACCCTAATTTAGCAATTCTTGACTTTTGATGAATTATGAGCATTTCTTGAGGAATCATGATCAACCCTTGATCAAATGATGGATATCACTTCAAAATGTTGATGTTGACCAAAAATCTTGAAGTTTCACTATACATGGGCCAGTATTGACTTTTTCCCTAGCACGATTGATTTTCCAATACTTCAGTGATTGACTGAGCAAAATTGTTGTGAAAGGCATGAAATTTTGTCAGGGATAATCTTGAAGGCATATTAGGACCATGGGAAGAATTTAAGACCATTGGAGCTCAACCATCTTGATGAAAATTGAAACCCTAGTTGGGGGTTCATTGCCTTAGGAGGAGAATTTGTCTGGTCAATTCTTGGTCATCCTTGGGCCAGTTGGGGACCTCAATGGGAATGTGTTGAGTAAAAAGGGATGGTAAATTTTGGGGTACCACAGCTGCCCTTGTTCAATTTTCTTGGAATTGAGGATGTAGATTGGCTTGTCTGCCTTTCGTGATCTGAAGGTAGAAGATGATTGAACACTAGAGTGCCCAGAAATTTGCACTCGTCTGAAGTGATACTGTTGGTGAATAATATCGGGAATGGGCTTACATATTCCATTTGGAAAAGATAACAAAAGACTGTCGGAGATGGGCTTAAAGATTCCATCCACATCACATGACGGAGAGTTATCGGAGATGGGCTTATAAATGCCATCCAAAGTAGATGCTTACTTCATAAGAAATCGCTTTGTGGGGATCCTTGTTCCTACTGTCTGAGGAGGAGTCTGTTGGGGAATGTTTTTAGGGGAATAGATTCTAGGATCTTTGGTTATCCATTACTCTATTAGGGAGTTATCTCTTGAAAGCGAGTTGTTATCTGGTCAGGATCCAGGCTTCACGACGACTTATTTAGGAAAATAAGACTGACTGCTATCTGGTCGTATTCCAGGCTTCACAGCAACTTATTGGGGAATATGAAATTAACTGCTATCTGGTTGGACTCCAGGTTTTACAGTATCTTTAACTGGATAAGAATCAGAAAATCTTAGGGTCGATTTAACTGAACTAGAGAAAGTATCTACCGGAAAAGTATCAATAATAAAGCAATGGTTGATTTAAACTGAACCAATAGAGGTCTTGATTTATCTTTGACTGAATAAGAATCAGAAAAATCTTAGTGTCGATTTAACTGAAGCAGAAAAAGGTCTTGGATTGTCTTCAACTGGAATAGAAATCAGGAAAATCTTAGTGTCGATTTAACTGAACCAGAGAAGGTCTTGAATTACCTTTGACTGGAATGGGAATCAGAAAAATATTAGTGTCGATTTAACTGAACCAGAAAAGGTCTTGAGTTGTCTTCAACTGGAATAGAAATAAGAAAAATCTTAGTGTCGATTTAACTGAACCAGAGAAGGTCTTGAATTAACTTTGACTGGAATGGAAATCAGAAAAATCTTAGTGTCGATTTAACTGAACCAGAAAAAGGTCTTGGATTAACTTTGACTGGAATGGAAATCAGAAAAATCTTAGTGTCGATTTAACTGAACCATAAAAAGGTCTTGAGATGTCTTCAATTGGAACAAAAAATCAGAAAAATCTTAGTGTCGATTTAACTGAACCAGAGAAGGTCTTGAATTAACTTTGAATGGAATGGAAATCAGAAAAATCTTAGTGTCGATTTAACTGAACCAGAAAAGGTCTTGGATTAACTTTGACTGGAATGGAAATCAGAAAAATCTTAATGTCGATTTAACTGAACCAGAAAAATGTCTTGAGTTGTCTTCAACTGGAATAGAAATCAGAAAAATCTTAGTGTCGATTTAACTGAACCAGAGAAGGTCTTAAATTTAATTTGACTGGAATGGAAATCAGAAAAATCTTAGTGTCGATTTAACTAAACCAGAAAAAGGTCTTGGATTAACTTTGACTGGAATGGAAATCAGAAAAATCTTAGTGTCGATTTAACTAAACCAGAAAAAGGTCTTGGATATTCTTCAACTGGAATAGAAATCAGAAAAATCTTAGTGTCAATTTAACTGAACCAGAAAAAGGTCTTTTGAGAATAATATTTTTGAGGAAAATGCTGAAATAGCCTTTCGTCAGACGTAGCCTTTGAGAAGACTGTCTGGTTATATAAGTGTTCAAGGTATTTGTTGATTTGATATTTCCTGAAAAGGTAAAGAGTTAGTCGTATGCAATATCATGATGTATGAAATGCATTGTGTAATGATGTTCTCAAAATAAATGAGATTATGCTGTATGCAACATGTAGACGCATGCCATGATATGTGAATATGAAATGCTGTTACGAAATCTCCTAGTCTGGGAAAGTAAATCCCTGACTGCTGCTGGAGAGTACTGGGAAGTTGAATCCCAGACTGCTTTTTGGTAGATGAGGCAAGTGATTCTTTCATTTCCGCTGGGGATGATGAATGGAGATTGTCTGCTGGGGATTTTTGTCTACTACTTGAGAATGACTCTGTGAGAGAGAAAGATGCTTTGTTAGAATATTTTACCGATGTAGAGGAAAAAAACTCCGTTGGGGGATAAACTTCCGCAGCTAGAGAAATGAACTCTACCAGGGGGTGAGGCTTTATAAACTGTTTGAGATTTGTAAAACTCAACTGGGGATCTCTGAGTTAACCTCTCTGAGGGAACTTTGCTGGGAGAGGTAATTCCTGTTTGGGGAAGAGATCAAATTTTTGGTTGTTTCCACTTTGTAGGGAGTATAGACATCACTGGGTCGTATGCTAAGGATGTAGCAGTGACTTCGTCTCAAGACGTCTTTTCCCTTGTACTTGCTGGAAAGAGTAACTGTCGGGACTACAAATGGATTTTTTAGACTTTGCCCCATTTCTTAAAGTCATTAGCAACTGTCTTTCTGTTTCTTATGTAAGTATTTGTAAACAGTAATCATACTCAAATGCATATGTCAAAAATAATTACTGGAAGTTTTTTGCAAAACAAAACAGAAAAATAGAAAACAAATAGTTTTTTACTTTCAAAGAAATGATTTGCATTGATTTTGAAATTTGCCTATAACATGCATTTTTGTACAAAGAGACTGACGTTCTAGTAGGAGAACGTCGTTGTGAAAATAAAAACTATACAAAATAGTGTACAAAGAGAAACATCTATGTGTAATAATCCCGTCGAGTTTTAATTCTTCTATTGCCCTTATGTCTCTGAGCGTCTCATCACTTTGCTACTTGTTTGAAGCTGACTGGATTGATTAGTACTGTTTGAGCTTGATAGTTGATACTGAAGTCTGGTCGCAATTTGATCCAATGGGACATAGTTGTACGCTCTAAATCCCTAATTTTTGCCTGGACCTCCTTTTCGGGTTTTCAGTCCAACGGGATACCCTTTTTTGCCCAAGCCGCCTTTTCAGGTTTTCGACTTACCAGGTGTAGAGATTTTTCTTTTATTTATCCCTAATTTTTGCCCGAACCCTTTTGGTTCGCTGGGATGCCCTTATTTTTTCCTAGGCCAGTCAACCTAGCGGGTCTTTATTTATGAGTAGTATCTTTTCACTATGTCCGCATTCACAGGGTGAGGAAGGTCGTCACCATCCATCGTGGTTAGAATCATAGCTCCACCGAAAACCATGCTCTTGATTACAAATGGCCCATCGTACGTGGGAGACCATTTGCCCCTGGGATCACCTTGTGGCAGTATGATGCGCTTGATTACTAGATCACCCGCTTGATATACCTGACGTCTGACCTTTTTGTTGAAAGCCTTGATCATTCGTTTTTGGTACATCTGACCTTTTTGTTGAAAGCCTTGATCATTCGTTTTCGGTACATCTGACCATGAGAGACAGCAATAAGCCTTTTCTCATCAATCAGATTCAGTTGGTCAAGTCGATTCTGGATCCAATCATCCTCGTTCAAACCTAAATCCTTCATGATTCTCAAAGAAGGGACCTGGACCTCAATAGGCAAGACAACCTCCATACCATACACCAGAGAGTTAGGTGTTGCCCCTGTTGACGTACGTGCTGAGGTGCGGTAACCATGAAGAGAAAATGGTAACATCTCATGCCAGTATTTATATGTCACCGTCATCTTCTATATGATCTTCTTAATGTTCTTGTTAGCAGCCTCCACAATGCCATTCATCTTCGGCCGGTAAGGGGAAGAATTATGATGCTGGATTTTGAATTGCTTACATAGTTCGATGATCATAGTATTGTTGAGATTTGTACCATTATCTGTGATGATTCTCTCTGGCACACAATATCGACAGATAAGGTTATGCTTGATGAACCGCGCCACAACACTCTTGGTAACAGTAGAAAAAGAGGCAGCCTCAACATACTTCATGAAGTAATCAATGGCCACTAGGATGAAGCGATGACCATTGGAAGCATTAGGTCTAATCTCTCTGATCATGTCAATGCCCCATGTAAGTGTTTGCTTGTTGGCATTAATTTTTGGTAAAACCATATTTGCGAATGTCATGACTGATGTCATAACATTCTGGGATAAAGACAAATTCTGCAAAAGGAATGTTCTACAGGAACAACTCAGTATGAGTGAATATCATGATGATTAAGCTATGATCATATGTACTGAATTCTACCAAAATCAGTGAGCACGATACATGATGTCATAACCAATGTTAAGATATCCTGTACTAATCAAGTTGTTGTGCAAATTTATTGTTCCTGAGAATTTTCAGGAATCTGGTGTGCTATTCTGAGTTGAAGTATATTGACTAGATCAGATGCTCACGTGGATATTAGGTTAACCTTGCTTAACCCTAATCTGTTATGATGAAAGCCCAAGACCAAGTCTTTAGGTTAACTTTGGTTAACCCTAGCTATTTTTATGGAAGCCCAAAATGAAGAATAGACTGCATATATATTTCTCACGAATCCTAATGGTGTGCAGCGCTTTTTTAGAGAAGATCAATAAGGCATTATGTAGTTGTGATAGTTTTAGTAATTACTGTGAGCCAAGAAATTATCACTTGATAAGTGACTTGGAGTAGGATTTGGTTGTAAGGGTTGTTTATCACTCAAAGCTTTGAAGCACGAGTGTTGTGTCTTTTGATTAAAGCTTTGAAGCAAAATCAAGCGTGTGTATTGAAGAATGTCTTCATAATCTTATTAATCAGTATATTAGTATCACTGCTGTGATTGAGGGGGAGTGAGTAGGAACTCAAGTTTATGTAGGACTTAGATTGAAGTTGCATTGGGTAGGTCTTAAGTGAAGGAGATAAACTGGTTGGTTTATTCCTAAATTAATACCTCTTATAGTGAATTTCCCCCCTGGCTTGGTAGCCCCCAGATGTAGGTGTTGTTATACACTGAACTGGGTTAACAATTGATTGTGTTCTTTATTGTCTTTTAAATTACTATTTGGTTTGTGTACAATTTGTCAGATACGGTGTCATAACATTCACTGTGACATTAAGTATCTGTTGCCAGAATTTCAATTGGCATCAGAGCAGGCACCCTGCCTGTCTTTCTGGGTGAGATCTAGGGATATTATTTTCTGGCGCTATGGACAAGGAAGGAGGATTTGGGAACAGACCACCTATTCTGGATGGATTAAACTATGACTATTGGAAACCTCGTATGATTTCCTTCTTGAAGTCAATGGAAAATAAAGCTTGGAGAGCTGCTGACAAAGGATGGAACCATCCTATCATAATTGGGAAAGATGGGACGACTAGTCTGAAACCTGAGGAAGAATGGAGCAAAGAAGAAGAAGAGTTAGCCCTGGGTAACTATAAAGCATTGAATTCCTTGTTCAATGGAATTGATAGAAACATATTCAGACTAGTACATCAATGTGAACTGGCCAAGGATGTTTGGGACACTCTCAAAACCACCCATGAGGGTACATCCAAAGTAAAAATGTCAAGATTTCAGATGCTCACTACCAAATTTGAGAATCTAAGGATGAAGGAAGATGAGACCATTCATGAGTTTCACATGAACATCTTGGAAATTGCCAACACCTCAGGAGCATTGGGAGAAAAGATGTCAGAAGAAAAGCTGGTGAGAAAGATTCTCAGATCCTTGCCTAAAAGGTTTGCAATGAAAGTGACTGCTATAGAGGAAGCTCAAGATATCTGCAACTTGAAGGTTGATGAACTCATTGGGTCACTTCAGACATTTGAGATGGGGATCAGTGACAATGTTGACAAGAAAAACAAGAGCATAGCCCTTGTATCCAATATTAAAGATGAAAGCAAGGAGAGTGATGAAGAGAATATATCAGAAGCTATAGCTATGCTTGGAAGGAAGTTCAACAAACTCATCAAGAGAATGGAGCCAAAGTCAAGGTCAAATGTCAAGAACATTTCCTCTGACATTAGCAGATCCTATGACTCCAGCAGAAGAACTAAGTCTAAAGAAAAGGGAAATCAAAGCAGAGGAATCCAATGCCATAGATGTGAAGGATATGGGCACATTCGAGCTGAATGTCCTACCTTTCTAAAGAAACAAAAGAAAGGAATGTCTGTTACTTGGTCTGATGGTGACTCAGAAAGAGACTCTGAAGAAGAATCTGCTAAACTAGTTACTGCACTATCTGGTGTTTGTAACTCTGATAATGATTCTAGTGATGAGAAAGTGACATTTGAAGAACTTTCTGACTCCTACAAGAAGCTATGTATCAGAAGTGCTGAAGTCTGTCAGCAAAATGAGAAACAGAAAAAGCTCATAGTGAAGTTGGAGGCTGAGAAGAAGGCAGACACTGCTACTATAAGCCATCTCAAAGGTGAAGTTCTAATGTTGAACTCCAAACTTGATCAGATGACTAAGTCTGTCAAGATGTTAACAACTGGAACTGACAAGTTGGAAGAAATCCTTTAGGCTGGACAAAATGCAGGAAACATGTCTGGTCTAGGATTTATGGCTGCAAAGAAATCTGTTGTTGACAAGAAGAAGACCATGCCTGATAAACAAATGTCAAAGCAGATGTCACAACATAGGAATCAACATCAGATTATATGGATATCCTAATCAGACCCCATATGTCAAACCTAAGACTAACAAGGCACCATATACTCAACATGGAAGAAAAAGACTGCAGCCCTGATAGCTCCACCTCCCTTAGAGTTTATGCCAAGGAAGACTGGTACTTTGACAGTGGATGCTCTAAACACATGACTGGAATCAAGAATCTACTGAATGATTTCAAACCTCATACTACTAGTTATGTCACTTTTGGAGATGGTGCTAGAGGAGAAATCAAAGGAGTTGGAAACTTGGACTGCCCTGGAGTTCCAAACCCAAATGAAGTGTTGCTGGTAAATGGTTTGACTGCTAATCTCATAAGTATCAGACAATTATGTGATCTAGGATTCAAGGTCAACTTCACCAAGTCTGAATGTCTTGTAACTAATGAAAATCAAGAAGTTGTAATGAGAGGAGTCAGATCAAAAGACAACTGTTACTTATGGGAGTCTGAGAACACTAACTACTCTTATGTGTGCTCTATAGCCAAAGAAGAAAAGGAAGTGAAACTGTGGCACCAAAAACTTGGTCATTTACATCTTAGAGGGATGAAAAATATCATATCCATGGAGGCTGTCAGAGGGATTCCAAGGCTTCAGATTGATGAAGGGAGAGTCTGTGGTGAATGTCAGGTTGGAAAGCAAACTAGAATGTCACATCCAAAGACAAGACATCTGACCACCTCTAAGGTGCTAGAACTTCTACATATGGATCTGATGGGTCCCATGCAGGTGGAAAGTCTTGGTGGAAAGAGATATGCCTATGTTGTTGTGGATGATTTTTCCAGATTCACCTGGATAAACTTCATTAGGAAAAAGTCTGATGTATTTGATGTATTTAAGGAATTGTGCAAAAGAATTCAAAGAGAAAAAGAAGGATGCATTGTCAGAATCAGAAGTGATCATGGTAAGGAATTTAAAAATAGTAAGTTTGATGAGTTCTGTTCCTCAGAAGGAATCAATCACGAGTTCTCTTCACCTATAACTCCTCAACAAAATGGAGATGTGGAAAGGAAAAACAGGACTATACAGGAATCTGCCAGAGCAATGATACATGCCAAGAAGCTTCCTATTCATTTCTGGGCTGAAGCTATGAATACAGCCTGTTATGTCCACAACAGGGTCACCTTGAGAAAGGGAACATCATCCACCCTTTATGAACTATGGAAAGGAAGAAAGCCTACAGTGAAGTACTTCCATGTCTTTGGGAGCAAATGCTATATTCTGACAGATCGTGAACAAAGGAGAAAGATGGACCCTAAAAGTGATGAAGGAATATTCCTAGGATACTCTACCAACAGCAGAGCATATAGGGTGTTCAATTCCAGGACCAAAGTTATGATGGAGTCTATAAATGTCATAGTTGATGATCACCATGAGGAAACAAATGTCCCATATGATGTTGAGACATTCTTTGAGACTTCAACACAAGTGTCTAAAAAGGATGATGTGCCTAATTCTACTCCATCAGAGTCTGAATCAAAGGAAGCTAACAAAGATCCTTCCATCAGAATTCAGAAAGATCATCCTAAGGAACTCATCATAGGAGATCCTAACAGTGGAGTTACTACAAGATCTATAGAAATCATCACAAACTCTTCTTTTGTGTCTAAGATTGAACCAAAAAATGTTAAAGAGGCTTTGACTGATGAATACTGGATTGGAGCAATGCAAGATGAATTGAACCAGTTCAAGCAACATGAAGTATGTGAGTTAGTTCCTAGACCAGAACGAACAAACATCATTGGCACAAGTGGATCTACAATAACAAGTCAGATGCTGAAGGAGTTGTCACCAGGAATAAGGCAAGGCTTGTTGATCAAGGATACACTCAAGTTGAAGGGGTTGATTTTGATGATACTTTTGCCCCTGTAGCCAGACTGGAATCAATCAGACTTCTCTTGGGAGTTGCTTGTCTCCTTAAGTTCAAGCTGTTTCAGATGGATGTGAAGAGTGCCTTCCTAAATGGGTACTTAAATGAGGAAGTGTATGTGGAACAACCTAAAGGATTTGTGGATCCAAACTGTCCTGATCATGTCTACAAATTGAGGAAAGCATTATATGGTCTGAAACAAGCTCCTAGAGCTTGGTATGAAAGGTTGACAAAGTTCCTCACTGACAAAGGATACAGAAAAAGAGGTTTGGATAAAACTCTTTTTGTCAAGGATGAAGGAGGAAAGATAATGGTAGCTCAAATTTATGTTGATGACATAGTGTTTGGAGGAATGTCAGATAAAATGGTTAAACATTTTGCTAACCAGATGCAAGCTGAATTTGAAATGAGTCTCATGGGAGAATTGACCTACTTTCTTGGACTACAAGTCACACAGATGGAAGACTCAATTTTTTTGTCTCAAAGATAGTATGCAAATAATATTGTCAAGAAGTTTGGAATGGAGAATGCCAGTCATAAAAGGACTCATGCACCTACTCATTTAAAGTTATCCAAAGACACAAGTGGGGCAAATATGGATCAAAGCTTGTACAAAAGCATGATAGGAAGTCTGATATACTTAACAGCCAGCAGACCTGACATTTCCTTTGCATTTGGAGTATGTGCAAGATACCAGGCTGAACCCAAAGTAAGTCACATCAACCAGGTGAAAAGAATTCTGAAGTATGTGAGTGGAACTTACAATTATGGCATGTTGTACTCTCATGGATGTGAACCAATTCTGTCTGGTTATTGTGATGCTGATAATAGAAAGAGCACCTCTGGAGGATGCTTCTTTTTGGGAAATAATCTTGTTTCTTGGTTCAACAAGAAACAAAATTGTGTGTCTCTATCTACTGCTGAAGCTGAATACATAGCAGCTGGTAGCAACTGTTCTCAAATGATCTGGATGAAACAGATGCTGACTGAGTATAATGTCACATAATATTTCATGACATTGTACTGTGACAATTTGAGTACTATTAACATATCCAAGAATCCTATACATCACATCAGGACTAAGCATATTGACATTAGACATTACTTCATCAGAGATCTTGTGGAGGAGAAGGTGATTAAGCTGGAACATGTTGCCACTGAACTACAACTGGCTGATATTTTTACCAAGGCACTTGATACTATTCAGTTTGAGAATTTAAGGGGCAAGCTGGGAATTTGCCAATATGAAGAGATGTAGCAATTAATTTTGCTTAATACAAGGTTTGAAAGAGATATTTTAATCAAGTTTATTCTGATTGGGCTAATCATTTGTTTCCCTCTTTCTTTCCAAATGTTTAAGAAGAGGAATATACATTTTTATATCTCCCTCTTCTCAGTTTGCTGTATCACTCTCCATTCCCTCAAAAGAAAATTTCACACTCGTTGTCACTTGTATTCTCAATCTCTCAAGATGTCTCAACAATTTGTGTCATCATCTTCATCAAAGGCAACTGCATCTTCCTCACCCACTGACACCGAACCTAGGGCAAACTTAAACCCCATGGATGCTGATGAAGAACAACATGATGGTTCTGCAAGAAGCTCACCAGAAGATGCTGCTGAAAATAGTGCTTCCTCAGGGGATGAAAGTACCTGAAGGTCTGTGTTTGCTGAGTTGTAAAGATTGATGCTGGAACTTGCTGCTGCTATTTGATACCTTCTCTCTGTTTCTGTGTATTTTGGATTTCCTTTTGATGACTGTATAATTTAAAGTACTAGATCCTTTGGCCTCTTTATGGCTAAAAAGGGGGAGAAGTAATTGTGGTTCTACTGCATGTTGCTTCTGCATTTTAATCTCTGATTGTTTAGGTGTTTTAGCAAAAAAAATGCCAAAGGGGGAGTTTGTAAGTGTTTGCTTGTTGGCATTAATTTTTCGTAAAACCAGATTTGCGAATGTCATGACTGATGTCATAACATTCTGGGATAAAGACAAATTTTGCAGAAGGAATGTTCTACAGGAACAACTCAGTATGAGTGAATATCATGATGATTAAGCTATGATCATATGTACTGAATTCTACCAAAATCAGTGAGCACGATACAGGATGTCATAACCAATGTTAAGACATCTTGTACTGATCAAGTTGTTGTGCAGATTTATTGTTCCTGAGAATTTTCAAGAATCTGGTGTGCTATTCTGAGTTGAAGTATATTGACTAGATCAGATGCTCACGTGGATATTAGGTTAACCTTGCTTAACCCTAATCTGTTATGATGAAAGCCCAAGACCAAGTCTTTAGGTTAACTTTGGTTAACCTTAGCTATTTTTATGGAAGCCCAAAATGAAGAATAGACTGCATATATATTTCTTACGAATCCTAATGGTCTGCACCGCTTTTTAGAGAAGATCAATAAGGCATTATGTAGTTGTGATAGTTTTAGTAATTACTGTGAGCCAAGAAATTATCACTTGATAAGTGACTTGGAGTAGGATTTGGTTGTAAGGGTTGTTTATCACTCAAAGCTTTGAAGCACGAGTGTTGTGTCTCTTGATTAAAGCTTTGAAGCAAAATCAAGCTTGTGTATTGAAGAATGTCTTCATAATCTTATTAATCAGTAGATTAGTATCACTGTTGTGATTGAGGGGGAGTGAGTAGAAACTCAGGTTTAAGTAGGACTTAGATTGAAGTTGCATTGGGTAGGTCTTAAGTGAAGGAGATAAACTAGTTGGTTTATTCCTAAATTAATACCTCTTATAGTGAATTTCCTCCCTGGCTTGGTAGCCCCCAGATGTAGGTGTTGTTATACACTGAACTGGGTTAACAATTGATTGTGTTCTTTACTGTCTTTTAAATTACTGTTTGGTTTGTGTACAATTTGTCAGATACGGTGTCATAACATTCACTGTGACATTAAGTATCTGTTGCCAGAATTTCACCCCATATTGCAAAGGGCCAGAGATCTGTCAAGACGTTCAAGGGAACCAGAGGTACATGCACTTTATTAGCATAGATCTGGAATTTGTGACAAGTTCGGGAATACTGATGACAGTCTGATTCCATAGAGGACCAAAAGTATCCTGCCCATAGGATCTTTTTAGCCATGGTGTGTCAACTAGAATTGGTTCCAAAGGTACCTTCGTATAAATCTTCCATAATCCTCTCCGCTTCACTCTTGCCTACACATCGAATTAAAGTAGAGTCATGGTTGTGCTTGTAGAGGATTTCATTAATGAGGAAGAACTTTGCGGAGAACATTCTCAGAAACTTCTTATCATTGACAGATGCTCCCTCAGGATATTCTTGAGCCTCGAGATACCTTTTCACTTCATGGAACCAAGGTTTGTCTGTTACTTCTTCAGTATCAATCTCATAGCAGTATGCTGGTTTATCCAATCTCTCAATAGTAATATGAGGAGCCTTGTTGTCCCACCTGACTTTGAACATAGATGACATAGTCGCTAGCGCATCCGCTAACTGATTCTCTTCTCGTGGAAGAAGTTCAAAGGTGACTTCTTCAAAGTGTGGAAGCAATGCCATCACATGTTCTTTGTGTGGTACGAGATTAGGGTGCTTCGTGTCCCACTCCCTTTTGATTTGACTCATTACCAAGGTTGAATCCCCGAAAACACTCAAGAGCTTGATCCTCAAGTCAATAGCAGCTTTGAGACCCATAATGCATGCTTCATACTCAACCATATTGTTGGTACAATTGAAACATAATTTGGCGGTGAAAGGAGTATGACAGCCCCCGGAAGATATGATTACAACATCGATGCCATTGCCGAGTGCATTGGAAGCTCCATCAAAAACCATAGTCCATCGGGATCCTTCCTTAGGTCCTTCATCTGGTCCAGGTTCTTCACAGTCAGTCACTAACATAATATTCTCATCCGGGAAATCAAAGTTCATGCATTGGTATTCCATCTGCGGCCTGATGAGCCAAATGATCAGCTAATACACTTCCCTTGATTGCTTTTTGGGTCGTGTATTAGATATCGTATTCGATCAAGATCATTTGCCATCTTGTTATTCTTCCGGAGATAGCGGGCTTCTCGAAGATGTACTTGATCAGATCCAATCTTAGATATCAACAAAGTAGTGTGAGTCAACATATACTGTCTTAGTCGGCGAGCAGCGCATGCCAAAGCGCAGTAAGTTTTCTCAAACAGTGAGTATCTTATTTCATAGTCGATAAACTTTTTGCTAAGGAAGTATATTGCATGCTCTTTTCGACCAGACTCGTCATGCTTCCCCAACACACACCCCATTGAATTATCTAACACTATTAAATACATTATCAAAGGTCTTCCTTCAATCAGACGCATCAGAATTGGAGGCTCTTGAAGGTATTCCTTGATTCTATCAAAGGCAGTCTGGCATTCATCATTCCACTTTACCACTTGATCTTTCTTCAGGAGTTTGAAGATTGGCTCACAAGTAGCAGTTAGATGGGAAATGAACTTGGAAATGTAATCTAGGCGTCCCAAGAAGCCTATAACTTCCTTCTCCGTGAGAGGAGACGACATCTCTTGTATGGCTTTAACCTTTGCAGGGTCTACCTGAATACCCTCGTCACTGACAATGAAACCTAGGAGTTTACCAGACCTTACCCCGAAGGTTCCCTTGTTCGGGCTTAACCTCAGCTTGTATGTTTTCAACCTATCAAACAACTTTTGTAGATGATCAAGGTCCTCTTCCTCAGTTTGAGACCTGGCTATCATGTCATCAACATAGACTTCTATCTCATGGTGAATCATGTCATGGAACAAAGCTACCATGGCACGCTGATAGGTTTCTCCATTGTTCTTCAATCTAAACGTCATCACTTTGTAACAGAAAGTGCCCCATTACGTGAAGAAGGTTGTCTTCTCCATGTCTTCGGGTTCCATCTTGATCTGATTGTAGCCAGAGAAACCGTCCATGAAGGAAAAGACTTTATGTTGTGCGGTGTTGTCAACCAGAACATCAATATGGGGAAGCGGGAAATCATCCTAGGGGCTCTCCTTGTTTAAATCTCTGTAATCCACATACATCCGTACCTTTCCGTCCTTATTAGGCACCGGAACTACGTTAGCAACCCATTATGGATAAGAGGTGACAAGAACCCAGCGTTGAACTGTTCCATAACTTTTGCTTTGATCTTCTCAGACATTTTAGGATGCATACGATGGACCTTCTGCTTTACAGGAGGGCAATCTTCTTTAGTTGGGAGACGATGAACCACAATATTCGTGTCTAGTCCCGGCATGTCTTCATATGACCAGGAAAAGATCTCGAAATAATCATGCAACATCTGTATCAACTGCTTTTTGACACTAGGCTCCAAATTTGCACCTATCTTAACTTCTTTTATATTCTCTTCTATGCCCAAGTTCACTGTCTCAACTGGCTCTTCATGAGGTTGTATAGCCTTTTCTTCCTATTGTAACAGCCTGGCAAGTTCTCCAGGTACCTCACAATCTTTCTCACCTTCGTCCTCGGCTTGGTTGATCAGATTTTCAAAGTCATAACCGGCAATAGCAGAACCGTTATCAATGGGATCCATAGTGGATATGGATATGAATTTTGATACATGAGTGTGTGTAAGAGCATAGCTGTATTGATAAAGTAAAAAAGAAAAAAAATAGAGAGTGCAAAATTTGCAAAACGTCCAATGCTTTATTAATGACATATGAGATTGAAACATGATAACCCTCACAAACAAACCATTGTGCCCCGGGTAAGACACATGGCCATAGAGTTTATATTGTTGAATTATTACATATTTGAAAACAAAAAGGACAATTACTTATAAACAAAAGTAATCGATACAAAGTCTTTAGCCGTCTAGTTAATGGGTCCATCGTTGGTAGTAGGAAAGATCCAGCTATCCATGTCATAGTCACCATCACTGTCTTCTAAAGCGTTGACCCCATGATTGTTGATGTGTAGGTGAGGTCCTCCAGCACGAGCATGACAAACAACCCTTTGAGCCCCTGAAGAGAAACCCAAGCCAAAATAATCAGATTTGTATGGAATGTCAAGGAGTTAGCCCTAAATGGTACACCCATCTTCTTCAATAACTGCTTTGGCGTCCTTAAGAGAAGCCATTTTCAAGGGAGGTCTGGTGATCTTCGGAAGATTGGTAACAATCTCAGTTGCAGCCATGGTCTGGGGAACCTCTTCGAAGTTCTGACAAGGAGTATCGATGAACTCGCCATCCATTTCCACATACCTAAAAGAGTTCAGGTGACTTACCATTTATTCCTCTTCACCATGCACCGTGACAATTTTTCCTTTCATCGGTTACTTCAACATCTGATGCAGAGTGGAAGTAACAGCTCTAGCCCCATGGATCCAAGGGAGACCTAACAAAAAAGAATAAGATGGTCTGAAATTCATCACGTAGAAGGTGGAGTCAAAGGTCTGAGAACCAACTTTGATGGGGATGTCCACCTCCCCGTGCACCATTCTTTTCGAACCATCGAAATCCCTCACTACAATGTTGCTAGGCCTCAGGGTCAGACCTTCGCAGCCTAATTTGTCCAGAGCCTTCTTGGGAAGCACGTTAAATGATGAACCAGTATCTACTAGAACATGGGCCAAAGTAGTTCCCCGACATTCGAAGGAGACGTGCAGCGCATCATTATGTTTTCTTCCTCTAGGTCTCAGATCAGCATCAAAAAAACCCAAATCGTTATCAGTCGTCAAACTGACCACACAATCTTTAAACTGGTCAGGGGAGGTTTCTTGTGGCACATGGGAAGTTTTGAAGAATTTCACCAAAGCTTTTGCATGAGCTTCGGAGCACAATAGTAGGGCTAACATAGAAATCTTAGAAGGGGTATGCCCTAACTGTTCGACCACATTATAGTCGCTCTTCTTTATTATCTTCAAGATTTCTTCCATTTCCTTCTTGGAAGCTTCTGGAATAGATTCTGAATATGCCATCGTCTGGACAGGCTCAACCAATACGTCTTTGCCCCGAGTCTCGGCCGACTCGGTGATAAGGGTGACAACAGGGGTACCCACTGGAATTGCGGTGGTAGTATCAGCAGTAACAACAATAGGAATAATCATAGGAGTAGTAATGGTTTTTTGAGGAGAAATCTCAGGGGAGAACTCTCTTCCACTTCTTATTATTTTGCTGGTCCCAACGATGTTACCAATGTCGGGATCAGTATTTTCAGAGGCTTGGTCTTCAGCAGCCAACATGTCTTGCTTGACGCTGTGGTAATAGATGTCAGCCCCATAGTTCCATGGAACAACCTTGTCCGAGGAGTATGGGATTGGCGCTGGCATAATAATGATCAGAGGAGCTAACTTTGGAGCATATGTAATCCTGACGGGTCTTTTGGTGGAGACCCTGGGAGGATTGGTGGAAATGGTTATGATTGAAACATCCTTACAAGAAACAGTTGTGACCGGAGTCTTTTCAAATATAATCTCTTAATCATCCATCAGGCACTTAACACCTGCTTTCAACAAACAACAACCAGTTGGTAGAGATGAACACAAGTGGAAATCTTCACTAAAACCCAGAAATAAACTAGCTTGCAACAAGTTCCACTTAACGGTCATGAGAGGATTAACAAGATCCTCAACAGATGTAACAAACGTATCATCGCCAACAACATTAACACTACGACCGTGCTTGGGAATGGGAGCAGTTATAACATTGGGAATCTCAGGAGCGTCAAATTCAATCTCCTTCGCTTCAATAAGGTCTTACACCTTGTTTTTCAAAGCCCAACAGTTGTTTGTATCATGGCCTGGACTTTTTGAATGGTAGGCATAACGAGCATTTGGGTTGTAGCAAGGAGATGAGTTATTGGGATTCTTGGGAGCTTCCCTCAAGGTAACCAGATTGGATTTTAGTAGGTGAGGAAATACTTGAGACAAAGTCACATTTATTCGGGTGAATTTCCTTACAAGTCTTTCTGCTCTGGGTTGATTGTTTCGTTGTTGAGTAGCTGCAGGCTTGGATATCATAACAAACCCTACCATTGGACGGCGCTCGGTTCTGCCCTGATTTCTTTGACTTTAAGCAGCATTGGCCTCTTTCTTTCCTACGAAATGCCTCTTTCCCGCACTTGAAGAGGAATACTTCTGAATCTTGCCACTTCTGATCCCAGCTTCCACTCTCTCTCCTGTCAAAATTAACTCAGTAATGCCAACTGAGGAGCTTCCAATTAGATGATTGAAAAATGGACCAGATAGGGTATCCAAAAACATATCCACTAACTCCCTATCAGACAAGGGGGGGACTCTTCCTGCTAAGTCCCTCCACTTCTGAGCATAGTCTTTAAAACCCTCGCTCGAACCGATAAACATACTTTGGAGTTATGTACGGGTGGGAGCAAGGTCTACATTATACTGATACTGCTTGTAGAAAGCAGCGGCCAGGTCTTCCCAGTTACGAATATTGGTCCCCTCCAGTTGATAGAACCATTCTAGTTGAGTCCCAGATAGACTGTCCTGAAAGAAGTAGACCCACAAGTCCTTGTCTGCAGTGTGAGGATGAATCTTCCTCACATAAGATTGGAGATTCATTTTGGGACATGAGACCCCATCATATTTAGAAAACACCGGAACCTTGAACTTCTGCGGGATGACAACTCCAGAAACCAAACCCAGCTCTTCAAAATCCAGCCCAGGTACCTTCTGGATTTCCATTACACTCAAACGATCCTCTAGCTATTTGTATTTTTCATCAGCAGGAGGATACTGCTCCTCATCATAGTCATATTCATCCTCGGATTCCTTTGGACTGGAGTCTTCCTCTCTTGTCTCCTCTTCTTGATTGTCTCCTTCCTTTGATAAAGTTACCAACTTAGAAGCTCACCGCACTGGTCCTATGATCCTGCTTCCCAGATTCACTACCCCAGTTGGTTTCTTTGGCTTCTTCTTTTTATCCTTCAGTATGAGGGATTTCAGATCTTCCTACCCTTTAGCCAGAGCCACAATCATTTGCTGGAACTAGGCGTTTTGCGCCTGGAGATCCTTGATGTTTTGTTCAAAAGCCATTTCTTTACTTGTTGAAATAAATAGCGAACAAGATAAGAACCATGCTTTGAGACCTTCTTATGCAATGAGATGCATGATATGCTTATGCAATGTTTTCAAGGACCTTATTGGATTTAAGCTCTTTTAAACAAAACAAGAAACAAAACCTTTTATTATAAAGTTTTTAAAGAAACAAAAAATTACACAAGGATAAACATTGAAAGGAAATTCCTAAGTCTCCCATGGGCGCTTCCTCTTGGTGTTAAGGTTCCTATTTTTGTGAAGTTGCTTGGTTAATTCCAGCACCTTCTTCTCACTTGCATAGAATTGAGCCGCAAAAGTATCATGTTCTACCTTGAGCTGGATCCAAGACTTTTGCAACTATTTGAAGTTGGTTGGCATATTAGGATGGAGAATAATATGGGACTCGCCCCCTTGAACAATAGGTTCTAAGATCATCGGTAAGATGGAATCGTATGGCATCATAAGACTTTGGGCTCGAGCTTGAAACCACTTGAGGTAAGGTTCCAAAGGGATGGAGTTCTTGCGCCCCAAAGTCCTACTATCAGTCTTCTTAACAATTCCCCAAGTGTGGATGAACCTCTAACGATAGTTTTGCAAATCATCTGAGTAGTTGAACACAATACCCTGGATGAGCATATCCAGTGGACCATCTCTCCGTGCATAGCCAAACTGACATAGTGCTAAAGAAGGATTATAGGTGATGCCTCCCCTAATTCCTAAGAGTGGCACATTAGGAAATTCTCCACAGCGATCAATAAAAGAAATGTCTTCTTGAGAGCGAGGACACCAATGGATGTCAGAGTGACAGAGAGACATTAATCTTTGACTCCACCTTAAGCCTAAATAATTTTGCATTGTTGACCGAGGAAGGTGCGAAATCAACCACCTATATAGAAGAGGGGTGTAACACATGAGAGTTCCTCTCTTCTTCAGAGTAAGAGTATAGAGATAATGTAGGATATCCCCGAGAAATGTAGGAACCAGGTTATGAGCAAGGAAAATGTTAAAGGCATTCACATTTATAAGTTGATCTGAATTAGGAAACAGGACAAACCCATGGATCAATAGGGATAAGACATCTTCGAAGGCATGATATCTCATAGCATCCAGGAAAATCTGAGCCTTCTTCATCATAAAATTTGCGAGGAGACCCTTAACTTCACTTCTTTTTTCCCAATTGGACTCAATGTCAGATGGCTTCAAGTGCAGAGCTACAACAACATCTTCAGAAGCTGGGTCTTGTTCTAAACCAGTGAAAGGTACTCGCTCCAATATAGGTAAACCAAGTAACTTAGAGAATTCCTCAAGTGTAGGCACCAGTTGATAATCGGGGAATGTAGAGCAATGGTGCTTAGTGTCGAAGAAATGGAATAAGACACTCATCAAACCTTCGTCAAATCCAATGGTAACCAAACTGAGTAAGTGACCATGCCTTTTGACGAATTATGAATCCTCGAGAACTTTCAAAACTAATTCTTTGAGCATAGGAGGAATTTCTGTGAAGTGAATCCGGATGGTTTTTCTGCAACCTGAATTCATATCCTACAAAATAACAAAGAGGTAAATCTAACATGTCCTTGAAATAATTAGTATATATGAATGTCATGATGTTTATGATGTCATGATTATGCTAAAAATCACAGTTAAACACAAGCAAATCACACAATAGACCTTAGGTTTAAAGGCTTGCATGAGGTTTTAAGGTAAGTACCCTCTTGAATGTTCAGTTGGCTTAACACGTCCTATTAATAGTAACCGGGTTTTAAGGAGTCTCAATATCACTGACCTTCCCTTTAGAAATTGTTTCAGCTCCGCACCAAAGTATTGCGGCCAAAAAATCTCGAAAGTCCAGCCTCAATGAGTGTAGTATCGAGTATCAACCAATCTTCGGTCGGAACCAAAGTCGGTTATCTCACTACTCCCTAATGGCTAGGATGAGTCAATTAAAGGTTCTAAAGGTCAGTTAGCGCTTAGTGACACTATGAGGAAGCCTAATGTTATCCTCGACTTACTCAAGGAACATTAGTACAATCCAGAGTATCGCGCTAACGTAGCCACAACTTTGTCCGTATCGGTCTACGCCGTACAACATCCATGATTTATTTCTACTTACCTAAAAGGTTCCCCAGATCCAGGTGTAGGATATTAACAAGAACATCCCAACAAACCCTCAAAGATAGAGCAAGCAAACACACAATAAATCATTTAAAATGATGAACTAAAACTCTAAGGTAACCCCACTTTTTGACCCCAACAGAGTCGCCAATTCTGTGATACGGTGGAAGAACCGACTGTTTAATACTGGTTTTCATTTTGTATTCGCAAATGTGCAGTAAGCAAGAGTTGCCTTCGACTTTTCTTTTATCCAACAAAGGAAAGGATGAAAAGAACATAAAAAAGACCTTTTCGAGATGTTTTTTGAGTAAGGGGGTAGATTATGGAAAAGGAAGGTGTTATCACCCTTTCCATCTGTGTTTTTCCATGGGCTCTTAGAGGTTTACTCATTTTTAAAATACCTTTGTGCGTTGTGTTTGAAAAATGTTTTGAAAGCGCCTTAGTTAGGCGAATTTTGTAATGTTTCTAGGGATAGTGGAGAAAGTATACAAAGTGTTTTGGAAATTGTTTTTGAAAAGTAGTTTTTTGTGTAAGTTCAAGATGTTTGAGCAAACTTCTAACAACTATCTACTTTATTACTCGAAAAGGGTCGTTCTTTTCCTCTTTTACTTTAGATAATGCTACCCTACTATTAATGAGTAGGTAGCCGTATCGTTGGATGTTAAGGGACAATCGAAGGGACGTTTTACAGTCATAAAGGCAACATATGGAAATGCTTTAGCAATTTTGTTTATGGGACGAGATCATTTACCGAAAGGCAACACTGTAGGGTTATCGAGGGACTATGATCTTTTGATTTTTACGGGTCTTTGCTAAAGTGTCCCCATTCTCGAGGGACATGACTGCTTTATTTTCCGAAAGGAAACCGAAGCGGGGATACCCTAGAGGTGCATATGTGTTCAATTCAGTTATTTTTGTATTTTTATTAGGTTAGCTAACGTTTTAATTTACAGTCTTTCCATACACGCCTATTTACTAACAGTAATATATATAAAAAAAAGCAGTAAATGTGCGAAAATAAAATGCAGAAAAAGTAAATCCTAAACTATTACACGGCTTTGGGAGAGTTACATAAAAAAGAGTGCATGAAATAAAGTGCGGAATTTTAAATCTAAGACTATTACATCCATAAGCAGTTACAATATTTATAAAATGCGAGAATAAAAAATAAACACGCGCGAAATAAATATTACATCTAAAAAAACCTAAAAAAGTTCTAAGTAAACAAAAATCTTTTTTTTTTGGTTTTGTTAATAAAACAATTAACTCTAAATTTAATTTTAATTAAGAAAATAAATGTTGAATGAAATAAATCCTAATTCGAATATTTTTTGTATTTTTTATTAAGAAAAATATTTGAATTAAATGAACCTAAGTCTAATTGATTTTAAGTTGAAAAAATAAAATTATAATGATTAATTAATTAAATTACAACATAAAAAATAATTAACAAAAAAAACTAAGTCTATTGTATTTTTTTGGTTTTATTAAGAAAAGTATTTGAATTAAATTAATCTATGTCTAGTTGGTTTTAAATTGATAAAAAATAAGTCAGGATAATTAAATTAATTAACTTACAAACTTAAAAATAATCCTAAGTCTAATTATCATTATTATTTTTATTATTATTTAAAAGAAATAAAAATAAAAAAAATAAATAAACAAGTTAAAAGGAAAAAAACTTGGGCCAGACGTCAGAATTAAACAGGGGGTGTGTTATCTGAAAAAATGTTGGGCCCAATAGATAGCCCATATTTTCTTGGTATCCTGTGGAGGCAGCTTCTGAGTGTCCATGGTGGTATCCAATCAAGGCCATTGGATTCCAACTTGATTGTGATCTGATGGTCAGTTCTGGTGGTGCATGATACACTTTTGGCCATGTGGAAAACTGGATCCTGTATGAAATATTATGAAAATGGAAAATGTTGGACCTGGGATTCGAACCCAGGTCCCTTCCATCAGATACATACTCCTTTACTAGTTGTGCTGCTACATCATTCATTTATATAAAGCAAACAATAACATTATATTAGAAAACCAACACAATTATTTGAAAATTAAAAAAAAAAACACGCGCGCTGCTTTGATTGCCCAATGGAGATTTGACACATTTCGGGCCAGAGTCAACAAGTCCAGGGTGCCAGAGTCAACACTCTGGTCACCATCTCCGGCCTACTCAAAATGTGATCTTGGAAAATAAGCAAGCTAAAGAAAAAGAAAGAACCATATCCTTCATAAAATCATGCGCTGATTTCAAATCTGGCCTTGGATTTTCCTGAAAACCCCTATATCACTAAGAACAAGCTTTGTCTGAAACTTTTCCCTAACAATGGCAAAGTTCCAATCTCACATCAAACCTCGCATGTAAAGGTTCCAACCTGCCTAAAACTCCAACACTAGCACGAAGAAATACATGAAATCTATTAAATATGTTTAGATCATAAAATTGAATTTTGAGAAATACTTACAATTAGTGTACTTGAATCTGCGGTTTCGGATGTGGAATGGCTTGAGTAATGGCTGGGTTGAGGTACTGGAAATCTCAGGAAGATGTTTGAACCCTTGGTTTGGTCAAATGATGGTTGGAACTTTTTTTCTCTCAAAATTCACGATTCTTGGCAATTTTTGCAAATTTGTGTGGTTATTTTCAGGCCGCATGAGTGGTATTTATAGGGTAGAAAGAGGGGACAAGGAAACACGGCAAGAATCAAAGCCATAACTATGCATTTTAAGAGCAAAATCAAAATTTGAATAATTGCATTTTTTGTGTTTTCATGCCATGTTTGATGCTGAATGAATCTGGTCACTTCTTGCACGAATTTGTGGACCTCATGCCAAGACAAAATAGAAGCCCAAGGGTCAAGGCCCATTTCCAATTATTTTGTACCATTTATTTTATATTTATTTAAAATAAATGAAAATAAATATGTAAAAAAATAGGTAAAAATGGTAAGGCCATGAAAAATGAGATTAAGGGTCCTCTATAAGCTTAGGAAAATATTTGAACCTTAAAAGTTAGGCCATTGGTTCAAAAGTTCAAATTTGCTCAATGCACCAATCTTGAAATTTCCAAAATTTTCCCAACTTGGGCAAGCCATAAATTGCTCAAGTTTAATATCATGATGATGATCTTATACTTTTTGGAAAGCCCAAGATGTCTACTTCAATCTTTATTTTGATCAATTTTGCATTTGAAGATTTTTTCTTGATGTAAAAGGTCTTGGAAAAAAGTGTCTTTTGTTGACTTTCTGAAAATGACTTATAATGTCTGATCTCTTATCTTTCAAATGTTGACTCTCTTGAACTTGTGGGATAAAGAGAAGTTGTAGGGGATTGGATTCTCTTCAAAATAAGCTTTGGTGGGAAAATTTATAATAAAGTATGAGAAAGTTATGCCTGGTCAAAGTTTGGTTGACTTTTCTATAGAAACCCTAATTTAGCAATTCTTGACTTTTAATGAATTATGAGCATTTCTTGAGGAATCATGACCAACCCTTGATCAAATGATGGATATCACTTAAAAATATTGATGTTGACCAAAAATCTTGAAGTTTCACTGTACATGGGCCACAATTGACTTTTGCCCTATCATACTTTATTTTCAAATACTTGAGTGATTGACTGAGCAAAATTGTTGTGCAAGGCATGCAATTTTGTCATGGATAATCTTGAAGGCATATTAGTACAATGGGAATAATTTAAGACCATTGGAGCTCAACCATCTTGATGAAAATTGAAACCCTAGTTTGGGGTTCATTGCCTTAGGAGGAGAATTTGTCTGGTCAATTCTTGGTCATTCTTGAGCCTATTGGGGACTTCAATGGGCATGTGTTGAGTAAAAAGGGAGGGCAAATTTTGGGGTACAACAGTTTTCTTCTCTGATATTATATCATCTTTGTGATGTTTTGTCATTATGTATGATGTTTTATTGTCTTTGCGATGTTTTGTCATCCTTATTGATGTTTGCCATCTTTGCGATGTTTTGTCATCCCTCTATGTTTGATGTTTTGTCATCTTAAAAACTTGAATGCATGATGTTTTGCCTTTTCATTCTATGAATTATGTTTTTCCATTTCATTCTATGCTTGATTTTTTGTCATCCTTGTGTGAAGTTTTGTCATCCCTTATCCTATCATTGCTTGCTTATCCTTTTGTATGCTCCCCATAGCATATTTAGTTCACTATTCTCTAAGTTTGAACTAAATATACCTTAAGATCTCTATCCATGCATGGCAACATTAGGTAGATGTTTCCCTCTTATTCTAAACTATAGGATCAACATTGCATGACAACTTTAGGACTATTTTGCTAGTCTCCCCTTAGATTTTTCTTCCTTTTTGCATCTCATTAAGACAAAAAATTATTTCTCTTTTCAAACTCCTAAAACACTCTAAAATTTCAAATAAGTCCTTTTTCAAGGTAAAAAACACAATGCAATGCGACTCTTTTTGTCTTCGGACTCTCTTTTTCTTATAAAAACTTTTCAAAAAGGACATGCTTCTCTAGCATTGTTCATAAAAACATTATAACCAATGGAAACTTTTGAGCTGAACTACGGCGCTCTAATTCCTTAAAACGGATACGTAGGCATCTGGTAACGGGGCTCAGCCGAGAAGAACTTTGTAATCTTTCCTTCTTTTCCCCGTGTTTCTTTTTGCATGCATTCCCTCTTTGCATATTTCACTTTAGATCTTAAGCTTTAGACTTAGACTCTTAGACACCTTTAGATTAGAACAAACATAAGTGGATCATGTGGAGTACCATAGACGTGTGGGTGCTAATACCTTTCCCTCGTGTAACTGACTTCCTTACCCGATCTCTATGGTCACAAGACCGTGATTTCATCCTCTTCATATTTTCTCGATGTTTGCCTTTCCCTTGCGACAGGATAAAAAACATTCGATGGCAACTTCATTGAGTTTTACCTTCGATGATTTTTCAAGTTGTTTTAGCTGGCGACTTCACTGGGGGCATGAGAGACCTATTACTGGTCCATCCTTAGAAAGTCAGTCCTGGCTTGTGTTTGTTTGCTTTTCTATTGGGTGTTTATTTGTTATTGCTTTCTAGATCTATTTGTTTATATGCTTTGATTATATGCTTTCATGCATTGCATTTTATTTTATTATCCCTATATATTGGATATTGTTATTGTGTTGTTTCTTTGTTGGGATGGGATGATACTTTTGAGGTAAAAGGTCCAACACCCAGGCCAAAGTGAACTATCTAGGAAACCTAGGAATATAGTGGAACATGACTGCCACTGGACGAAGGTCCTACTATGAAGTCATGTCATATGGGCTTAAATGAGGTATAAATGGGGTGCTATCTTCCTCCACGTCTGTGGAATGACGTTAATGCTTCCAGGAAGACCCGTGATTTTTGAGTTACCCTTGACTTTACCTTGACCTAGTCTTCACCTGTGAGTGGGAAGAGTTGATTCTTATAGGTACTGATGGTGACTTTGGTTCCATTGGTAACTTTTGTTGGTGACTATGTGTTCTCCTGGTTTTGTTCCATACTTCTCACCTTATCATGATCGTTTATTTCGGTAGTTCAACAGTTATCCAGTGTTCTGGAAGCAACTAGCTCGTACAATTGCTGATTTACATGGTACTTGGTTCTTGTGTGTTCCGAAGCTATGCCAAACCTTTGATTCTATGATACTCAGTCGATTCAGACAACCGTATGACAACATCCAGTATTCTAGAACCTTGATCCCGTCATTATTGTATCATAGCATATTTACTTTTTAAAAAAAATTATGTACAAAAAAGTTAAATTCCATATACATTGTCATTTTCCAGGGATATTCAAGAGTTATTATCTTCATCAGAGATGGCTACCAGACACATCTTTCCCCATGGTTTCTTCCATGAGGATTTGACACCATTAAGAGATCTAGGCGCTCAAGTTGTCAAGAACAGTTTGAGAAGCTTCACTCAAGACTATGGAAATATATAGTCTTTCTTGAATGCTACTAGTAAGCCATGGGTTCTACCCACTCTTCTACAGTACTACGACCCAAAGTTACATTGCTTCACTTTCCAGGACTATCAGCTTCTTCCTACTCTAGAGGAGTATGCCTTCATTCTTGGCATCAAGGATCAAAACCGAGTGCCTTTTTTCAACATTCTAGAGGTGTTTAATCTTGAAGATATCGCTGAGGCTCTCTATTTGAGTCTGGACAATGTGAAAAGGAATTGGAAGCACAAAAGTGGTGTCTTTGGCTTTTCTTCTAGACTTCTGACAAATGAAAGCTAAAGAGTTTGCGAGTGAAAGAAACTGGTTGGCCTTCAATGTTGTGGTGGTTATCTTATGGGATAGTTATGTTCCCAAATGTCACTAACTTTGTAGATTTCACTACTGTTTATCTCTTCATGGATAAAAACCATGTGTCGTCTCTTCTTGTTGATGCTTACCACTCCATCCACTCTAAGAATGGAATGCAGGGAATGCTTGTTTGTTGTTTCCGTTGTCGTATAAGTGGTTCATGTCTCATCTACCGGTAGGTGGTCCTTTTATGGACGTCTGAGGAACTTACTCATTTTCTCAAAGAATCATGAGTCTCATTCTTCACGATATAAAATGGCATAACCCTGAGATGAATGTATTTGAGCTCATTATGAGCTATGGGGAAGATGCTAGTGCTGGAATTCCTTATACCAGATGGGTCATGAAGAGAGTTGAAACTCTTCTATTGCCTTACCCCTAAGAAGAATCATGCCATTAACAAATTCCATGAAGTATCTTTTGTCTTTATGATTGTCTCATCAGAATTGTTGGATGGGATCTTGATGCCGTATTTTGCTACCGTAGGTGTAAACTCAGTTGATTTTGGTTTCTCATGATCTGATATCGTCTCGTCTGAATGAATTCATCTGATTTGCAGCTTTGTTATGAATGAAAATTGAGTTTGATTTGATACCTCGTCTTGACTATTGCTTATTTATTTTGTCTTGGTGTTTGGTCTTTCTTGATGGAAGACAAAAATCTTGGATACCTGGGAAATGAAAAAAAACATAACATGCATTACAGGTTTTTGACTGGTCTTCTTATCTTGTGGTTATGCTTTTTCTTAGCAGAGGTGTTCAACAATAATTACTCACAGATACTGAACAAGAAGTTGTTGATGCCTTGGCAAGGACCAAGGGTAAACAAGTGATAAATGGTAATCAGCACCTGTGCAGGCAAGTGTGCCTAAACCAATTGATGCATCGGGACTTCTTCAGCTCCCGACGACGAGGTCGAATAGTTAGTAAGATTCATAAGAAAGATTAATTACAATATTATAGAGCAGTTGCATCGGATTCCCTCTAAGATGTCTATTTTATCCCGGGTTAAATAGGTTTTTGGTCCCTCTAAATATCTCAAATTTTGTTTTTAGTCTCTCTAACATTTTCCTTCAAAGAATGGTCCTCCTAAAAAATTAAATATTAACTTTTGGTCTCTCCTCCAATTTAGCGACTGTTTTTATAACTTAGCAACGATTTTAGCAACGGTTTTTATTTAGCGGCGAAATTAGAGACCATTTTAGCTACGATTTTGTCAGGAGGGACCAAAAGTTAAAATATAATTTTTAGGAGGACCATTCTTTGAAGGAAAAACTTAGAGGGACTAAAAACAAAATTTGAGATATTGAGAGGGACCAAAAACTTATTTACCCCTTTTATCTCTATTGATATATTCTGAAGCTCACCGGAATTCTCTAATGAAGCTACTGAAGAATGTGTTTGTGGCACAAAAAGTAACACTAGGCCAGTTTGAAACAGCTTGTGCCAACATATCATCTGGAAATGGTTTGGGTTTTACTGATTTTGATCTCCCTCCTAAGGGCTGCGACCACAATAAGGCATTGCACATATCTGTGGAATGTAAGGGCGCAACTTTATCGCGTGTGTCGATAGACACTGGGTCCTCAATAAATGTATTATTGAAAACTACTTTAATGAAAATTGACCATTCCGAGGTGGAATTGCATCCCAGTGATTTGGTTATGAAGGATTTTGATGGATCCAGGTGATCAGTGTTTGGTGAAGTAGATATACCTATTAAGGTTGGTCCCCGGGTTTTTACCATTACTTTCTATGTGATGGATATACAACCAACATATTGTTGTTTATTGGGGCGCACGTGGATTCAGAAAGTTGGGGCAGTTTCCTCTACCCTTAATCAGAAGCTCAATTATCCTCTAGATAAAAAAATAATCACTGTTTATGGTGAGGAATAATACATTGTGAGCCATTTGACTTCATTCTGTTATGTGGAGGTTGAATGAGAAGTTCATGAAACTCCGATTTGGGCTTTTGAAACTATTCAAATGATCAAGACTCCTCGTTTTAAGGAAATAAAGAAACCTAAGACTTCTTTGACTTCATTCAAAGATTCTCAAGCGCTAGTCGAGGCTGGTCACCCCGAGGGATGGGGTTAGGTTGTGGATTTCATTCCAAAGCTCAACAAGTTCGGTTTTGGTTTCAACCCCGGGAAGTAGAGTGAAGCTCCCAAAGCTTCAAATTCGTCTACTCCATTGAAGTTTTCTAGCTCTGGTTTCACCCAAGATGGATGTACCAATGTAAATGTTGATGATGAAGATTGTGTCTACAATATTGATATTTGGATCCACCCAAGAGTTCCTATTTAGGAGCTGAATAATTGGAATTTTGTGGACACCATCCAAGTTACAACTGTCAAGGATCTGTTTGTAGATCATTTGGTAGACAAACTCATCGCACTATACCCAAGACACCTGAAAATTCAATCAGGGGAACTCTCTACAACTTTGTGTTCTCAGATCTTTTCGTCAGCAGACAGTGCCTATCCCCCAAGTGAAGCCATGGGGCAGAGCTTTTTAGCATAAACAAAAGAAGCCTTAGAAGCACTCGAATTCTTTTTCGATGTCATATGCCCAGTTACTTCCTCGACTACTTGAACATCAGTTGATTGAGCTCCATACTGTGGGTTTTCTTCCTGCAGATCTTCCACTTGACTATTAAGAGAATGCTAAGTGTGAGTTTCATTATGGCGCATTTGGTATTGATATTTAGGACCACAAAGGTTGAAGTATAAAGTCCAGCATCTGTCTAGAATCTTTTCTAAAGGCCAATTTCATTTGGAAATTCATTCCAGAATCTTTCTCTCAATGAAGTTTCACTTCCATGTGATAGAAGATGAGGCTAATGAATTCCTTGAATATAGTGTTTGATTATCTATTCTCTGAAGTAAGATAAACTTGATGGTTTAGTTAATGAAATGTCGCTTGTTACAACTTCCATCATTTATTTTGAAGGAATCTTTTGTGAATATCATCCTCGGGCACCTGACCATTAAGTTGAAGATTGTTTGTCGTCTAGAAACAAGGTCCATGATTGGATCAATTCAAAGATTGTTGTGTTCACAACAGATCCAAAGGGGAATCGGTTACCCAATTGAGTATCAAGACTTCAGAAAATCGTTAAAATTAAGAAGTCCATACAGAGTCAAGTCTCAACAATGGCAATTTTCTAGTTTCATTTGCATTCTCATTTTCATTCTTACTGGTTCGGTTCAATATTTTCGTATATGCAAAACTTTCTTATCTTTGAATGTTAATCATAATGCATTAAATATGTTTGTATTCGACTAATCCATTCATGATTTCTCTTAAATGTTTTTCTTTGTCTTTTATACTTAACTTTTGTTTGATAAAGTAAAACCTCTGGAGGGAGGGTGACGAATAATTTACCAAGAATCTCATATAATATGCTTTTGAGTAAAACCCTGCTGACGATGTACATGCATTGTTTCAAATCCCCAAACACCGGATTTATAAGGGAGTAAAACCCTCGTTAACCCCTTTGAGCCTTCGAAGTAGGAGTTTCTTTTTTATTCAGAAAAAAACCATTATTTTTGAACCCAATGGCGGGTAGTGTTAAGTTAATTCGATTGAGCGTTCAAAACTCATCAAGAGTGCATATCCAAGGATACAAAAATGGTTATCCTTTAAAAGGTTTAGGAAAGTAAAAAATGCAATGGTCAATCTTCGTCTATTAACAGTGTGCATCAAAAGAGGACGATATCCCAATGGGTATCTCTCGCACATTAGGAGGTCAACAGATGATGATACAACAATGGTTATCCCTCGTCTACCAAGGATTTCGGCAGTCATAATCCTTCAAACAAAGTCGAAAATGACTTGAAGTCACACGGCGTTCTCAAAAGGAAAGAAAAGGTAATATGGAAAATAATGATGAAAGAAAGAGAGAAAAAGCCCCACTAAGTCGAAACTTGAAAAATAAGTCGCTTAGGAAAAAGTCAGGGCATCCCGCTGGACTTTAGAGTCAAATTCAAAAGGAATTTGTACAGGAAAATGTTAGGGAAAGCAAGGAAGAAATAGAAAGCCTGAAAGGCAAAAAAGGATTACAAGATGAAGATCTCCAGCAAAGAACAAAGTTGTACGAGCAAACACCAAGAAAGAAAGAGGTGAGTGATTGTCGTGTCCAAGAAACCTCAAAGGTTCCTCAACCATCATAAGCCTCTTGAGAGATGAGTGCTCGTATTGAGTTAACTGAATGTAGGACTATAGAATATCAAGGAGAATGGGTGGGCACCAAATAATTTTAAGCCTTAAAAACTTTTTTCTAAAAACCGCGAACCAGGCCACGTTATAACCCTTAAAAGTCTTAATTGAAGCATGGGTTAATTCGAAAACAAAGTTGTTACGAGAGTACGGTAACCTGAATCCTAGGAGACTTGCTAAGAATTTTTTTGGCTGGTATCACTCCCTCTTTTACTTTATTTGTACATAAAAGTTTCGATGTTTCAACATCTTTGCATAATGAGCATCAGATGAAGAGTTTGATTATCCTGAGGGACGAATTGCGTTAGGAATCTGTTGAAAAGAATGATTTTAATCTGGGGCATGCTTTCTAGCTGCTCCTTTGAATTGAAGAAGACCAGTTGATAGATTGATCAAGAACTATTGGTTTGATGATTGTGTGGAAGTCTTGTCTGCCCACAAGTCTCTGTTGAGAAATGATGTATCATTTTCTGTTGGTCCCGAAGGAAATTTTTCTTCAAGCATCTGCTTGAGTGTGAAGCAGTTCGAGTTGAGGAGTATGATTGTGTACTAGCTTGTTTTGAATACGTAAGCCAATTAACCCGAGGAGGTGTTATCTTCCTAACTCTGTGAGTTTCTTTTTCCTCTGAGAGCATGAGGTGAAAAAATAGATTGTAGAGGCTCGATTGAGCAGGGGAAAGTTATTTCTCAGTGTTCGTAGTTTGTTAAGTAAGATTTCACTCAATCTGAGGCTGTTATGTCAAGATTCAAAGAAAATCTCAAGCGATGAGTAATCATGGGCATTCGCCCAAGTTATGGTTGAAACCATCTCCAGCTTTGGCTAGCCGGGGCATTGTTAATGTTTATTATACTAGGGAAGGTTATCTCGATGGTACAGATCTCAGGATATCCTCTCGAGGCGAGTTTTTTCAATAGCTCTACAAACTTGATCATGATATTATGGAGGGGGATTTTCTCCTCTTCAAGGGTTGAACAGTTTAAGTCCAATCGAAGGCTATAAAAACTTGTGAATGTGATAAGCAAGTCCATAAGTCAGGATTGTTATCCTTAGCTCATCATAATTTTAAGTCTATGAATTGTTGTTTCTTCATCAGAAGTTGAGATCTTTATCTTCGACTGAAGTCAGGATTGCTATCCTCAACACATATCTCAGGAAGTCCTCTCGAGGAAATTCTTTTAAAAGGATAGTCAACCTGAAGAAGTTACGTTGAGATTTGATGAATCTCTCTATGGACCTGTTATGTCCGAGAATTATTTAGAGCTCGATTAATCTGGCGCAAATTATCTGTACGGTACCATGTTTCTACAAGGACCATCTCCAATGAAGTTGTCACACTATGCCTGGGGCACATTCAGTGATTTGTTCCGCATAAGCTATCATTTGCTTTGATCTTTTATGCAATTCTCCATTACCAGAGAAACATCTTTCAATATGATTACAATTTCCCCCAACAATGAAGTTTCTACTTCTCCCAAGTAAGTCTTCCCAAATGAGAAATTTTAAGATTGACCAACTGGAATTCTGGATTAAAAGAGTCTTGTTCTCCATATGCTTGAAGTTTTGTCTCCTAGTATCACCTAGCAGAAAGTCTTTTGACTAAAAGTTGTGATCTTTTGATATAGAATTTCCATTTCCTGGTAAATCTAACATGTTTGCGCTTATAAGAGAATATCTATTCCTCGGAGCAGGGCATCTTTACCCTAACTTAATATTTGGTTGTATATCTTCTTATTTCCTGGTGAAGTCACTTCATGAAGACCAAATCTATTTGAGATTAGTCATGGGTTTCTATAGAGATCTGAAGTTTCTACTGCTCCCTAGTAAATCTCCCCAAGCAGATAATTTTAAAGATTGACTAATTGGTATTTTGGATTAGAAGAGCTTTATTCTCCCGATGCTTGAAGTTTTGTCTCTCTGTATCACCTAGTAGAAACTATTTTTACTGGAAGTTTCGATCTTTTAGTTTGGAGTCTCTATTTCCCAATAGATGACATGTGATTTTCTCATCGGATAATTTCTATTCTCGAAGTAAAGTGTTCTCATCCCCAGTTGAAGTCGAGAGTTCGTTTTTGAAATTTATCATATTCCCTGGAGAATTCACTTCATGAAGATTTCTTGTTCAAGAATTCTCTATTTCTCTCCATAGCAGAAGCATGGTTTGAAGTTCGTCATGAAGAGAATATTTTGTTATCCCCATTAAGGTCTATTTTTAACTGTTTTTTATACCTAGCAGAATCATGTGAGCATCATCTCACCCGCCCATAAGAGGTTGTTTATGAGGATATCTTGCCCAAGATTTCCCATTCCTCAGTGGAGCTTCCTTATTTGAGATCTCGCACTCAGGAATTTTCTTTCCCCAGCCAAGTCGTGTTGAAGTTTGTTTTCACTCCCAAGTAAAGGCCATTATCTAAGATCTTTTATTAAGAATTTCTCCCTCCCCCAACAGAGTTGCCTTCAAAGATCTTACTCATAAATCCTCCTCTCCCATATGAAGTTGCCTCATCTAAAATCTCATATTCATGAATTTTCATTTCTCCAGTGGAGCCTTTTCATCGAAAGTACTTATTCACAGATTCTTTCTTTTCCCAATAGATTTTAATCCTGAATGTTGATAGGTGTTACATCCCCAGTGAAGTAAGCTATTGTGGTTTCTAGCCCTAGAATAGAGCATCCCAGCAAGTTTTGTTCTTGTTGAAATTCATCCTTATTCCCCAGTGGAGATGAAGATTCTCGTATCTTCAGTAGTAGCATATGTTGTTGAGTTTTATTTCGTGAAGACTATCTCATCAAGAGTCCTGTTCGTAAGATCTCTTATCTCCAGCCCAGATCTCATATCCCCGACAGTACAAGATTTTGTAATCCCTGGTGAGAGTTTGACAAGTTATTTTACTAGCAGTCAGAGGTGAATTTTGGTTTCACATGTGCCCCATTTTGTTGGTGCTCTCTCCAGCAATGCCCAATTCCTATTGGTGTGTCTTCTAAGAAGTTACAATTTTGCTCTGATCTTCTACAACAACGTCCAATCTCTATTTGTAATTTCTATTTAGAAGTTACAGTTTCTCCCATGATCTTCTCCAGTAACGTCCAATCTCTATTTGGTGTTTCTCTTTATAAGTTACAATTTTGTCCTGATCCTCCCCAGCAACGCCTAATCTTCATTTGGCATCTTTTATCAGAGATTGCAGTTTTGATTTGATCTTCTCTAGCAGAGTTTGAAATTTATTTTTATAACTCCCATCAGAGTTTGTAGCCCTTGTTTATCCGTTACTCAGTTTGTTACTTCCTAGAGAGTTTCAGCTCTTCAAAGGTTTTTCTCCAGTAGTTTCTTATATCTTCTCTTCACCTTTGGAATTTTCAAATTATTTGTGCGAGTTCTATCACGTTTCAACCTGTTGGTTGTTGGCTTCTCGATTGGCCATTCCCCAGTGAAACACTTAATCACACATCATCACATTGCATCCTCAAAGTGTATTATTTATATTCTCCTTTGGGAACATTACTCCATTGAAAAAATAATAATTCAAACATGCATTGGAACATATGCCATTATTGTTTCTGATTTCCTCAGTTTGCTAACTTTGGATTGTATCCCCAACGAGGTATCCATCCTTAGTATTATGGTTTTCACCCATAAAAGTATTTCCTTTTGGATTTTATCATTAAGTCGTTGAGTGTCTACTCATTATCTTTGATTGTAGTCCAGTTTCTACCTGGCACAGTTTTCTCGGGTTTAGTCTTTACTACCCTTGTTGGTTCATTTCAATGTATATTGATATACCTTCTAAATACCATTCTTGCTTTGATATTCATTTTTAGCCTAGTCTTATCTAGTTGATTTTAAGACGAGTTTTGTCTCGTTACTTGTGCGTGCAATCCAGTTTCGTCCAGGTACCCATCTTTGGATTAGTTTCGTCTAATCTTCTTGAGTTGAGTTCGCTACTCGTTTTAAGTATCATCTTTGGACTAGTTTAGTATAGTCTTCTTGAGTCGATTTTCTACTCGTTATTTGTCTCTTTTATCACTTGGTTTCATTCAGCATCGTCTACTGTCAACCCTCGTTTGAGACCAGCAGGTGTTTTGTGAAATATATTCAATTTCCGTCACCTTGCTATAGGACCTAATTTCTATTGTTGTCCTATTGAGTGCTTTTTTAGAGCCTAGTGTCGTCTAGTTCCTCTCAGGCCGAGTTTCATCTTGTTAGCTTGATTGTGCACTAGTTTTTACTTTGCACATTCTTTATAAGTAATCCCGGAAGCCAAGTTTTATCTCGATAACCTCTAATCGACCCCACCAGTGTTCCACTAACGTGCAAATGGTATAAGTTAAGTTTTTTATGTTCTTCGTTGATCGAGACCACTTTATTTCTGGTATACCCTCATGGATCCGATATATATTTGTATATTTAGAATCTAGTCTCGTATAGTTTCCTTGGGTTGAGTTTCATCTCAGTATTGTGATTTGCGGTCTAGTTTTGTCTTGATGCATTTTTTTCTAGAATCTAGTTTCGTCTAGTTTCTGGGGTTAAGTTTTATCTCATTTATCATAATTTATGTTCCAGTTTTGTCCTAGAACATTCTTCTAAAGTCTAGTTTTTTCTAGCTTGCTTGAGTTTAGTTTTTGCTCACTTTCATAATATGTGCTCCAGTTTTACCTGTCGCATCCTTCTAGAGTCTAGCATCCACTAGTTCTCTTAGTGTAGGTCCAATCTCGATTTGACTTACTTGTCAAGTTCAATCTATACTGGGCTCGTTCTTTCAAATCTAATCTCTACTTGGTATATCTCTTGAATCTAGTTTTATCTGACGCTCTTTGGTAAGATTTAGTGTTCACTAATCTTCTCCTCTTTCATCTAGTATTGCATGGTATCATCCTTACAAAATATAGTTACTAGTATTTCTGCGCTTCTATTTAATTCAGAGCACAAATTTTTGGTTTCTTTTAGTATTCAATCCTCTTCCACCTTGAACGTTCGAAAGTTATCGCATCTTCTCACTTATCAGGTTTAAGATGATTGAATAAGGGTAGCTCTTGCACCCCAAAATTTGCCCTCTTCATTTTACCTTATATGACTAATGTTTCATCATACATACTCATGCATTTTTGAGATGGGATCAAGGTAACTCTGGCTCTCATAGTCTTCTCCAAGATGTGGAAAATGGTTGTATTGTAAATCAGTCTAAGGAGGCTCTCATATCTTCTCTCTTTTGATCATTCAAGCTAAAAAGGATTCTCAGGCCTCTTGACATCTCAAGTTGATTCTTTGTTTCATTAGAGATTTTAAAAATGGAAAGGGTTTCAAAGTAAAACTCATTCTTTGTTTATCCATTGGCCCTTGTGCATGGTTTCTAATTGTTGAAATGTGTGGAACCTTTATTGATAAAATTCTGGAAGCATTATCATTATGAGTTTTATATCAATACATGAGGCATATGAGTTCAAAATATTAGCAATGTTAGGGTTTCCATCCTGGATATTTATTCTCACCAAACTACAAGGCTATTCATCTACCAAGGTTTTGAATCTGAATTTATTTCCTTGTATTTATTAGAAGATTAAAGTTTTAATCCTTTATGTTTAGGCATTGACCAGAACTATTGAAGTTTGACTTTCTTTTGGTACTATGAGTGCAACATCACATTTTTGGCAATTTACCTAGAGCTCTTGAGTTGGTTATGTGAGGAGAGAAGAGGAAACTTTTGAATGTTGGTGGATTCTTTTTTTAGGCGCCAAAGTTAGAATTATATTTTCTATTAGGTTCAAGTTGCCAAGCTTTCTTATCAAATCCTAAGCAAAGATTCAATTGGGTTTCAATTCAAATTTTTCAATACAAATGAATTTTAAAGAAAGTTCAAATTCCAATTCAAAGTTCATAAGTCCTACATGGTATCCTAGAACCGAGTTCTTTCAAAATTTCAATAAAGGATGCAAGTTTCAATATTCAAAATCGTTTCTTCTCATTCATGCTCAAGAATTCACGGTTACAACAAAGCATCATAGTTTTTTAAATTTACAAGTAAATTTGAATACACTTATTACAAGTCTTCAAGTTTTAAATTTTAAATCACAAGTTGAACTCACAATGTTACAAAATTTCATAATGGATACAAGTTTGTTCTAAAAAAATACAAAGAGGTCCAATTTATCTTCAGGGTCCTTTGAGTGCTTCAAGTCTCTTCCATCTCTTTCATCCTCTTGACCAACTTGCTCCATTACTCGTCATTTTTTGTTTTTCATTCATGAAACAAGAACAAGGAAGGAAATGGTTAGTAAAATAATCAAAACTTGAATGATAAACAAAGAAAGGTTTCAAGAAGTTTCAAGTAATTTTCTCTTCAATTTCATTATGAGGGTTCGAGTGAGGAATCATAATATAGGGGTGATTTTTTTAAATCATGTCCAAAGCAATACAAAGCCTCATGTTATGTGAACATATTCAGATTGTGGGTTTAATCATAGGCCAACAAGAAGCAATTCACCTATTGCAAATCACAAATAAAGATTGGTTCACAAAAGACAAATTTAGAAGATACAAAGATTTAAAAATCAAAATTATCACAACCCAAGTACAGTTCAACAAGTCAGAATACCATGCTTAAGCCCAATGCAAATAACACATCCTAGCAAAAACAAGTTACAACACTAACAAATTTCCATAGATATCAGAAAAGGAAACATCACAGTCAGGCAAACTCAGAATTGTATTTCTATCCCAACAAGAAAATTACTGCAGCAAACAGATTCACCAAGAAATAATAATAATCAGGAAATTAGAAGCCCAAAATAAGAATTCATAAGGGCCTGTTATCAGATATTCAAGGGCCTTTGAACTAAAAGTTCAAACTAACACAATAAAAACCTAATTCCATCACACTATATAAGCAATCATTGCAAAGATTTTGAGGGAGGGCATTGTTCACACAAACACAAAAGTTGCACAAAACCCAAACCCTAGTTTATCATCATCTTCCCTAACTCATAAAAAACCTTCAGAAATCGAAACAAAGAGCAGAAGAGGAAAGGATTTCGAATCACAGAGAACACAAAGAACCAGATTAGAAAGACCTCACCGAAAAGCTTGTGTACCATGGATCTCTGACCTCCGAACTCCTCATTTCAATGTTTTTTTCGTCAAATGTAATCCACTGGTGTACCAATGACATCGATTCTCTCTTTCTCTCTGTCCTTTGTTTTATTTCTGTTGATATTCACATCTAGGGTTTACAAAACCCTTTTCTATATCTCATCTCCTTTTTAGTTTTTCTTTGTAAATAAGTCACGTATTAGCATTTATAAGAGAAAAACGAATAGATCTATATAAAAAGTGAGGATCGTAGCAATCTGCGGCAGTGCCGCCACCATCTTCATCATCGCTGCCGTGGAGATTCATCCAAGCTGTCGTGGAGATTCATAGTAACCACCATGCCAGATCCTGCGCCGATGGCGTTCACTATTGAGAGACAAGAGATTTAGAATTGAGAGAGAGAGAGGGTTATTTTATTTTATGATTAACCTCCTCATTATTGTTATGTTTTGTTAAATAAACAAGGATTAAAGGACTAATATAGTGGTGATATTGGTCTCCACCTATTTAATTAATTTTCAGGATCCTGCACAAGCATCCCCACCGTTCATACCATGGAACATAACTCAGCATCATTTGATCATCATCCAACAGGTCAAAACACGTATTCCACTGTGCTCTCTCAAGGACTACCCATGCTGGATCAGATACAAAATATTTTTGGGCGCTTCTCTCCAGCAATCATGCCATGCACCCTACTGCTTCTTACCATCATATCACTCTTGATCAGCATCCAAAGGTCTAGATTCGAATGACCATGATGCAACCTCATGGAGTAGCTCACACAGGATTCCATGAATCCTTTCATTGGGCCCAAGAAGATTTCTTTTCAGCACCCCTCAGAATTACTCAATTCAGGCCCATTTCCTTTTTTTTTTATATTTCACTTTTTAATATCATTTTGTTCATTTTATTTAAAATACAAAATGCTTTTGTTTTAAATAAATAATTAAATTGAGAAATATTATTTAATATTATTAATTAATTAATTATATTAAATAGGATTATTTAATTTAATTAGTTATTTAAATTAATTTCAATTGGGTTGTATTGATTGTTTATTTAGACTTTTAATCGAACTTTCGATTGGATACACCCCATTCATAAACTTGTACCCCCATTCTCATATGGTTTGTAATAGCTTAGAATTTTATTTTATTTGTTATTTCTTTATATGATTTAATTATTGCTATTATGTATATTTTGTTCAATTAGAACACATGGCCTCCTCTTGGGCTCCTCAACAATGAGCAGGTATCCACCTACACATACACACTTGCACACATTTCATAGCTTGGTCTTGGGCTTTCTACAGCGACAACTATTCGTTCGATTGTTCCAATTGGTCGATTAGAATACTAGCACCATGCTAGTCCTCACTTTTAGGAGCATGCATATGGCCATCTTGTATGAGCTTTTGATTTTCTATCTTATGCATTGAAGAAACTCTCTTCTCTCCTCCTGGTCCACATACCAAGCTTTTTGTTAAAGGGTTTCATAGTTGAGTTTGGGCATGGCCATTCTCACGAGGTTAATCAAGTGTTTCCCTTGGTTAACCATAACCTGAGTCAACCACTTTGGTCCATATACCAAGTGTTCCATGCAAAAAATAAGGGTCTCAAATTTGAGTTTGGGCATGGGCATTCTCACGAGATTAATCAAGTTTCTCCCTTGGTTAATCATAACCCGAATTAATCACTTTGGTTTATATACCAAGTGCTACATGCAAAAAGGGTCCCATGGTTGAGAGTAAGAGCACCTACTTCCATGAGATTAATCAAGTACACCCATTGGTTAATCATAACCAAATTCAAGTCCCATACACCAAGAATTCCATTTATCTTGTGAATACTTATGCTACGATTTTGCGATCGATTGTTGATGCAACCCGGGTATGCTTAATTATCGGTTGATTGAGGAAATTCAAGGAGGCTTTCATATAGTTTTCTCATCTCACACGTGTTGAAGAGGCAACACACCTTATCCGCTAGGTATCATCATACCCCTCTTTATTTCTCATTCCTACACAGTGATGCATGACTAAAAGTCTTACCTTTGTAAGCATGATTTGATTGTTTAAATGTTATCTCCTCTTCTACTTGACTACTTGCTTAGGTGTCTACCTACATACATGTTCTTCTTTACTTGTGTATCTAAGCATGTTTTCTTTAGGTATCTTATCTAAGTACCTTACATCTTGAGTAATTCTCTACTTCTCATGTGTGATGTGTGATTGTCTAATCTCCATATCCTATCTTTTATCCTACTTTGATTCTTAGTATCATTGTTAGGTGTGATGTTTTACCATCTCTTATTTTCATCCTACTTTGATTTTCAATATCATTGTTAGGTGTATGTTTTTCCATACAATGTTTTGTCATAATTTCTTATCTTACTTTGATCCTCGATATCATTGTTAGGTGTTAATGTTTTATCATTCTCCACTCTTTAAGATGTGATGTTTTGTCATCCTAACATGTGCGTGCTTAATGTCTTATCTTCTATGTGTTGATGTTTTATCATCAATTGTGTGATGGTTTACCATCTCCTCTCTTATTGATTTAGGTTTCTACATATGTGTTCGTGCTTGATGTTTTGGCATCTTTAATCATGATGTTTTATCATTTTCTTATCTTGATGTGTTATCATCTCTTTTTTCATATTATTTCTTCAACTTTTTTAATCCTTGGTTAAGTACTTCATTACTAACCAAAGTGGTAATATATGAGAAGCTATATTCCATTTGTGTTTTGAGCATCACTGTCTAGTGATTATCTCACGAGATTTTGTGCCATGAACCATAAATTTATCTTGATGTTGGAGACTGCCCATAACATCTAGGAACATTGATCTTTGATTTATTTAAATCACGCTGCTTTTATGCAGCAAGGTACTATACTTTTCCATATATCATGACACTTGAGTATGTTATCTTGTTGATATTACTAGAGTCTTTAAGTTCATGATTGATGTCTTATTAGGGTATCATCATCACCCCATGATATACAAGATTTCATTGCACTTTTAATTGAGCTTTATCAATTTCATTTGATTTAAGACAAGTAGTATCCATCTTAGATAATTTTTTCATCAATCAGGTGACTTTTCTTGTGTACGAAGTTTCGTCTTCTTAATTGGTTGCTCTTGAGTCTCATCTCGAGTTAACTTACTATACAAGTCACACATGGCATACTTATTTAATTATGCTCTCTCTTCTTTTGATCATTACTTGTTAAATTGAAATTGTTTCTTTCCCTCTTTGGCCACTCCCTTTGTATGCTTTGTATGTTCCCTTTGCCCCATGTCTTGTAAGTTTGTTGATGTGTTGACTTTTATTCTCGATATGGTGATGTTTTGCCATCTCTTATATGTGTTATATCCTGCTTTGATTCTCGATATCATTGTTAGGTGTTGATGATCCACCATCTCTTTTTTGTTCTTGATTAGTGCTTAGGTATCTATCTTGTATGTTTACTTCTCTGATTTTTTATCATCTTTGTGATGTTTTGTCATCATGTATGATGTTTTGTGGTCTTTGTGATGTTTTGTCATACTTTTTAATGTTTTCCATCTTTGTTATGTTTTGTCATCCCTCTATGTTTTATGTTTTGTCATGTTAAAAACATGAATGCATGATGTTTTGCCATCTCATTCTATGCATGATATTTTACCATCTCATTCTATGCTTGATGTTTTCTCATCCTTGTGTGAAGTTTTGTCATCCCGTCTCCTATATTTGCTTTCTTATCCTTTTGTATGCTCCCCATAGGATCTTTAGTTCACTCTTCTCTAAGTTTGAACTAAATATACCTTAGGATCTCTATCAATGCATGGCAATATTAGGTAGATGTTTCCCTCTTATCCTCAACTATAGGATCAAAATTGCATGATAACTTTAGGACTATTTTGCTAGTCTCCCCTTAGACTTTTTTCTTCCTTTTTGCATCTCATTAAGATAAAAACTTCTTTTTTTTCAATAAAAAACTCTAAAATTAAAAAAAATCCTTTGTCAAGGTAAAAAACACAAACCAATGCGATTCTTTTTGTATTCAGACTCTCTTTTTTTTTTTAAAACTTTTCAAAAAGGAAATGCTTTACTAGTATTGTTCATAAAAAGACATTGCAACCAATGGAAACTTTTGAGCTGAACTACGGCACCCTGATTCCTTAGAACGGATACATAGGCATCTGGTCATAGGGCTCAGCCGAGCAAAACTTTGTAATATTTCCTTTTTTCCCTGTGTTTTATTTTTTGCATGCATTCCATCTTTGCATCTTTATTTTTAGCTCTTAAGCTTTAGACTTAGACTCTTAGACACATTTAGATTAGAACAAACATAAGTGGATCCTGTGAAGTATCACAGATGTGTGGGGTGCTAATACCTTCCCCTCGCCTAACTGACTTCCTTACCCGATCTCTATGGTCGCAAGACCCTGATTTTACCTCTTCAGGTTTTTGGATGCTTGCCTTTCCCTTGGGGCGGGATAAAAAAACGTTCGATTGTGACTTCATTGAGTTTTACCTTCGATGAATTTTCCAATTGTTTCAATATGGAACCGCTCCAACTGCATATACCAATCTAGAGATGCCCCACTCAAACTATCTTAGAAACAATGGATCATCAGCTTCTGGTCTTGAGCATAGGCATGCATCTCCCTATAATACATGTGTAAATGGTCCCTTGGACATGAGAGCCCCTTGTATTTTCCAAAGTCAGGTACTTTGAATTTTGGCGGAATCACCACATTAGGAACGCTCCATAACTTTCAACCTTTTCTCCAAAGGTTTGTACTGGTTAAGCACCAATGGACTCTCAACAATCTTGGGTTGGTGAGTGACACCTTCCAAATTAAAATCTCTATATTGTAGGTCTACGTAGTTTTTCGCGTTGTTAACAAGGATTTGCAAAGTATGGGACGCCCCTACCTTTGGTGGAGGTGGGACAAACCCCTCAGTATCAGCTTGTCTTGTTTCTTGCTGAGCCATGGCGGACTTTTGAGGTATTGACTCCAGTTCTCTCCTCGATTGGTGACTGCTCGATGCACCAATAGTTTGAGCTACTTCTTAACAGGATTCCTAAGGAATTTGCTTCTGTCTTTTAATGATGTTCTTCAAGGCTAGAAGAACTTGACTCATGTCTCCTCTCATTGAGTCGACGTTTCCTTTGACTTTATCCAAATCCTCTTTGAATGCTTCTTGGTTCTCTTCAATTTGTTCCATCACTTTTAGTTGATGGGCTCTTGTTCAGTGCAGTGGTCGGAGAGGCAGTGTTTTTCTTCTACCAATGGTTTAACTGGAGAAGTTTTTGAAAAAGATGAGTTTTTGTATGAAATGCAAATGTTAGTTAATGCATGCATGCGTATGAATAGTATGTATATGCTAAGATTTTTGAATTTCTTATTCACTTGGATATATATATATATATATATATATATATATATATATATATATATATATATATATATATATATATATATATATATATATATATATATATATATATATATATATATATATATATATATATATATATATATATATATATTATTTTTCAGGTTTTGCTTTTTTATTGGTGAGCATCTAAAAAATAAATATGCAAACGAGATATGGAAACCAAATGCCTTTATTGAAGAAATGATTGTCTTAAAGAAAATAATATAATTCAGATATTGAAAAAATTCTAGAACATTTAAAATTAAACTGATGAATAAGAAGGGAAACAAAATCTCCTAAGCGCGCCTGCAGATGTTTGCTCTGAAACGATTGACCATTGTCCTACAAAGCTTAAAGAAGTCTTCCATGTCTTTCTAGAGTAGGACCATTACATTTTCTGCATCTCTTAACCTACTAGGGATGTCTTCAATGAGATTGTTGGCCAGGAAGACGAGTCTTTCATGCTTGTCTTTGTAGTATCGGTATTCTCGATAGAGATCAAGAATTATCTTATGATTATCCTTTCCTGCTTTGGAGATCTTTACATACTTCTCTTCCAAACACAACTTTTCAGAACTCATCTCCGTATAAAGTCTTTGTTGTATTAGGAAATATTTTCAGAGGCCTTCTAACTCAAGGCATACTTACTCATACTCCCCGGTCTTTTGGGAAAGAAGCCTTTCTGCTACCATCTTCTTGAGGCATTCTTCTACATCTGATTCTTGGCTATCTTGGAGTCTCGTAGTAAGGTATTGCATTTCTCTTCTTGGTCTAGAGAGGCTTGGGCCAAATCTTGAATCTGGGCCCTCAAACTCTCCTCTATCTCCTTTTTATCTTGCATTTCCTTTTCGTACCACCTGTTCAATCTCCCGATTTCACTAGCAGCATCTTCCAAGCGTTTATTATGAGAATCCAAGTTGAAGGTCACACTTAATAATCCTTCTATTGAATGCTTCTGTTTAAGACTCTCCTTTTCAAATGCTTCACGTTCTCTTTGAACCTGTTGATCTTTTGACTCAAGGATGCGTTGCATTTGTCTTTTCTCATTTGCTAAGTTATGGAGGTTAAGCTCCAATTCTTCCTTTTCCCCTTGATCTTGCCTCAAGGCATAGTTTTAGGCTAACTTTTGGCATGGAATATGCTACTGACTTGGTGATATTGTTTTCCATTTCTCCTATTTTCTCCTACTTCTAACATCCTTTTCTCCTATCAATCTTTGAATGCCTTTTATGACCCTTTTGTTTAAGGTTTGTGCATGATTTCACTTGTATTGTGTGTGATGCTTGAGCATGTTTCATTTAAATGCTTTAAGGTATACTAACATGATGTGTATGCTTCCGACTTCACTCTTGTTTGATACCTCATACCATGTTTAACCCTCAAATACTTCTTCCTACTTCACATACACACTTTGTTTTGATCTAAGTGCATGTTGATATTTGCTGATGATTGATGGGGACCTTAAGTCCAATATTTCAATATGGTTTGTTATAACTCACATGCTACTGACTTGTATGTTTTAGACCCCGTCTAAACATAACCCCTCTTCATCTTATTCCTTTCTTGTTTTTACTTGTGATACATATTGTTGGAGAATGATCTACATGTCATTTCTCTAACTTGTTGTACATAGATTTCTATTGACCGGCCTCAAAATAGGTGTGACTTCTACATAAGTCCACTTACGATTGTTTAACATAGCGATAAATTTGTCTTGATTCAAAAAATGATCATTCGTGGCCCAAACTTATCTTTGCAAGCCCAAGTATGTTTAATTTGAAACCTTTTATCCATTAACCTTGAGGTTCATTGTTAGGAGGCTTTGATCTTATCAATACTCTAATTAACTTTCATGAATTTTGGTCTAAGTGAATTATTTAAAACATCATTGATCATATGTGGTTTCCTTGAGTGTTTGAAATGAATAATATACTTGACAAAAAGAAAATGAGACTTGTTATTGAGAAGCTTTGATGTTATCAATCGTCTAATGAGTTTTCAAAAGCAAAATTCAAGATGGTCATTCAGCTAACCTCTAACTTCTAATTCACTAACAATTGACCCTATTTTGTGCTTTTTAATTTATGCCCTTTATTTTATGCCTTTACTTTTATGAACCATTTACTTTAGCATTTACATTTCATGCTATTTTCATCTTTGATCACTTGAGCATTTATATTTATGTCATTTTATCTTTTCTCATTTGAGTATTTATCTTTATGTCTTTTTTGTTTTGCTCACTTGTGCTTTCATTTTCTTTTGAAGACACTTAATAATCAACTTGAACATTAAAAGCCTTAAGGTTACTTGAACTATTTGGTTACTATCCTTGGAATAATGAAGTTGTGGACCTCTTAGACTTAGGATTAGAAGCCTTGATACTTGGGACCTTGTGGCTCTGTTGTTATTTTTTATAAAGTTCTTGGAGTTTACCCTGAGATATTGGGTTGATTTTCTTTGTGTGCAGGTTATTGTAATTATACACAAAAAATATCTTCTTAATCAAAGGCAAAGCATATAATCAGAATTACCTGCACACAAATAAAATCAACCCAATGCCTTGGAGTAAACCCCAAGAACTTTGGACAAAATAACCACAGAGCAATAAGGTCCCCAAGTATCAAGGCTTCTAATCTTAAGTCCCAGAGATCCACAAATCCACAAAGCCAAGGATAGTAACCAATAGTCCAAGTAACCTTAAAACTTTTAATGTTCAAGTTGATTATTAAGTGTCTTTAAAAGAAAAGAAATCTCAAGTGAGCAAAGATAAAATGACATAAAGATAAATGCTCAAGTGAGAAAAATAAAAAAAAAGGAATGAAATGTAAATGCTAAAGTAAATGGTACATAAAAATAAAGTAACAAAATAATGGCATAAAGTAAAGTTAATTGTTAGTGAATTAGAAGTTATATGGTTAGTTGAATGACCATGTTGAAGCTTGCTTTTGAAAACTTATTAGAAGATTGATAAAATCAAAGCTTCTCAAAAACAAGTTTCATTTGCTTTTTGTCATGTATATCATTCATTTCAAATTCTCAAAGCAAATACATATGATCAATTATGTTCAAATGATTCACTTAGACCAAAATTCATGAAGTTCATTAGAGGATTGATAGAATCAAAGCCTCATAAGAATGAACTCAAAGTTATTGGATCCAAGGTTTCAAATTAAACATACTTGGGATTACAAACATGGGTTTGGGCCACAAATTATCATTTTTTGAATCGGGACAAATTTAGAACTATGTTAAGCAATCGTAAGTCTACTTATGTAGAAGTCAAACCTATTTTGAGGCCAGTCAATAGCAATATATATACCAACATGTTAGAGAAATGATATGTAGATTATTCTCCAAAAACATGTGCCACAAGTAAAAACAAGAAAGGGATAATATGAAGAAGGAGAGGAATGATTAGCTAATTTGGATCACCATCTCAAAATTCTTTCATCTTTAAATTCAATCACTCATCTTGTTGGAATAAAGTACTAAACATATCACTAATTCAAAGCACCAAAAATGAATTAAATAATTCGCCCTTAGGTATATTTGAATTAAAGAACATTTATCCAACTTCATCTACACCCAAAGTACATTGAATTTAAAGAGAAATTTGACATTTAAAATTGCAATCCAAAGCAACAGTCAAAAGAAGTGAGTAGAAAAAGAGAAAGGAATCAAAATAACCCAAAAACTAGGCAAACAACACATTCTCTCCTGGTGAAAATTGATTTGCATGTTTGTGCAAATCGATTTCCATGTATGTGCAAATCGATTTCCACAACAAAATTTTCAAAAATTTGCGCAAAATAACAATGTGCAAATCGATTTCACACTTGGAGCAATCGATTGCTCACTGCGAAAAACAAAAAAATTAGCATTTTAAAAGGCAAAATTCTTGCTCAAACTTTTCATCAAACACCTTATGATCTTGAATTTAATTGAGCATAAAAATTCCATCAAATTGTGAGAAATAAGGACCAACAGAATAAAAAAAGTAGCTCAAAGAATTAAATCACAAAGATCAACAAGATATCACATTGCGAAAGATGAAGATCCAACTTACCAAAGGTATATCTAGAAAATTATAAAAACAACTTCAAGAACATGCCTCAATTCATCCCCAAGAATCAATCTCCCAATCTTGGATATAGAGAATTAATGAAGAAAAAGTGTTTGGATGAAGGTTTAGCTCAAAGATTAGTTAGCTTTAATGAAAAGCTTGTTAACTTTATGAAAATGGAGCTTTGAGTAAATTTGGTAGATGCATAGAATTGAGAGAATTTTTTGCAAGGTAAATTTGACTATCAAAAGCTTGAGAATTGAATGAAATGAGGGCTTTATTTATAGAGTTTAGGCTTGGGATTAGTGGTGGTTTGAGTTTAGTTTGGAACCAAAATTAGGCTTGGTGTTGTACCCCAACATTTTCCCTCTCATTTCTCAAGACATTTCTCACCTAAGATCTCAAATGCTCAAGGATTCTCAAGGGTTTTATCAGACAAGCTCACCTCCTAAGCACTGAGCCCCCAAATTAGGGTTTTGGTTTTCTCAAGGACAATTGGACTTTTAATGCTTTAAATGACTTTAATGGTTCATTATAGGTCTCCAAGATTACTCATACCAACTTTAAAGCCTTGCATCACAAATTTTCTCAGTCAATTGCTCAAATGACTGAAAATCAGTTGCATTGGGTAAAAAGTCAATTATGGTCAACATAGAGTCAAACTTCATGATTTTTGGCCAACATAAACATTTAAAAGTCATATTTATCAATTTATAAAGGGTTGATCAGAATGCCTCAAAAAAAGCACTCAAATCACAAAAGGGGCAAAATTGTCAAAATTAGGGTTTCTACTAAGAATGACTGATCATTGACTTTTGACATAGTACATGACCTAATGGCTTGAAGCATGATCTCAAGGACTCAAACTCAATATATTGACCAAATTTCATGGCTCAAATCATTTCTCAAGATCAATGGATTGATAGTTGAAATTTGATCAACTGATGAAAAGTCAATTGATACACATAAAAGTCAAACTTTGACTTTTTGGTCAACATTGAATTTCAAGGGTCAAGATTCATCAAGATATTAAAAAATATCAAACTTGGTCAACAAGAATCAAGAAAGTCATGAAAGTCCATAAAAATCCAAGTCTTTTTAACCTTGATAATTTCATTACTTCATGACAAATTTTCACCAAGATGCAAGATAATTCAAGGAAACTTTAAACATGAAATTTGTAGATCTTGATGAATTCTACAACTTTGTACCTTAGGGTTGGTGTCCAAAAAATGCTTAGATTTTAAGATATAAGCTCATAAAGTCATGACATTTTTCATAAAACACTTAGTGAAAATTTTAGCAAGTTTAGACAGATTTTTGACCTAACTTCTTGACCAATTTTCACCTAGTTCCAAGATTATTTTGCCAAAGTGGTAAACATGAAGGTTGTATACAATGTTTCAAGCTTTCCAAAATTTCCAAGAACTTTAAGAGATCATTCTTTATCTAAGAGAATCAAAGAGAAGAAGTTGGGCATCCATTCTTGAATTATAAGTCATTTTCTTGATGAACACATAATCCAATCTCAATGTTATGCTGCACAATATTGCTTTGAAAGCCTTCTAACTTGTGTATATATCCATAATTAATGGATTACACAAAATTTTGAGCTATGATCCAAGTGGTTTAAACATTGTCCAAGTCAATTTTCCATTTTGGGTAGAAAGTTAACATTTACATTCTTGAAAAGCAAGCTTTATGGACAAAGTCAATTCTTGAGCCTCTCACTTGTTCCCTCTGATTACACTCCATCTACAAGGTCATAAGCATTGTGATTAAAGTGTTTAACAACTCTATGATCAAAGGTACAAGGCATTAAAACTTGATTTTTCAAGAAAATCACATGTTGAGCTTAACATGTGATTTTGAATTATGATCAACTTCAGTTTCTCCAACCTTTCCCTATAAATAGAGACACTATTTTGCAAGATAACACACGATCTTACAAGCCCTCAAACTCACTCAAACTCCCTAAAACTCAAAATTGCACACAAACCTCTATTGTTGGCATTTCTGACAAAAACTTCAAACACTCAAATCCCTCGTGCGTTTTCACTTCTGATCATTTACAAAGCATCCATACATCATAAACAACTCATCCCCACCCTTGTTTCACAACTGTAAAATCATCTTCCTCATCTTCCAAACTCAAAACCAAAATACTGCACATTGACTTCTTCAGCACGATTCAAGAACTTTCAGCATAAAGTAAGAGTTGCATTAGCTTCCTAGAAGTCTAGTGGAGCTATACAGATCATCACAAAACCTCCATAAGTGCTCAAACTCCATACACGATTTCCAGTTTTGAGGTATGTTTTCTCAACATTGAACTCTCTCTACAATCATCATTAATGGTTACTTTATGAATAAAAAATGTAGACATCATAGTCTTGAAGCTAACCATGCCCTTAGTTTTCATTTATGTTGCCTGAGTGATGCAAATTTTGAGTTCAAACTTTCTAAAAAAATTAGGTTTTATTTGGTACCAACAAAAATTAATGTCCATCTTTGATTTATAACTTTAGTTATTTACATGGTTGAATTTATGGTGAAAAATGGAACAACTTTCATGTTTACAATTTTGAAAATGGTTGAGAAATGAAGAAGTTACAGTTTTGGCCATGAAGTTATCCATCACTGCGCGCGCAAGGTTGAAGATGAAGTTCCAATTTTTAGAAACAAGTTTATTTTGTATTTAATAGTTGTTGTATTATTCACGAATGAAACAGCCAGTCCAGTGGCAGAGGAAGCGTGCGTAAGGCATTGAACTATAGGGACTTGGGTTCGAACCCCAATGCTACCCTTTTATGTTTTTTTCTTCATATTTTCCTTGAAGGTTCAATGCATACAAGCTCAAAACACGCGCCATACACCCTCATTCCTTCACCATCAGATCAATTAAGCATCTCATCCAACACACTACAAAACAAGCGCATGTTGTACCTTATAAAGCCAGCCACACATGATCCAAAACATACGCTGGACTCTATTCTGGGCCTGAATTATTTTTTGAACTCTCACCCCGTTTTTTGCTCACACACACGCAGGCCCATTTTTTTTTTTTATTTTTTTTTTTCTGTTTTGTAACAAAAACTGACATCTTGGGCCTAACTCTTTTTACTACCTTTTCACCTCCTTCTTACTTTTTCAACATCCAGCCCAATTATTTTTATTTCTTTATATTTTTCTATATTCTATTTATTTGTTTATTTTATTTAACCAAAAAAATACCAAAAATATATTTTATTAAATAATTAAATAATTAAATATTTTTTTATATTAAACACTTCTTTTATTTTTGTTAATATTTTGAACTAGATTTTGTTCATTTTCCACACTTCAAAATGTTTTTCTAAATTAATATTAACCTTCAAATTATTTCATAAATAAATTATTTAGACTTAGGTCTTATTTTTTCTCTTAATTTCAAATTAACTTAGACTTTAGGTCTTGTTAAAATCAATTAAACTTCTTTTTGCAAATAAAATTAATTAAGTTTAATTAGGATTGATCTTTAAAATCTTTCTATCAAAAAAACCTAAAAAGACAATTTCTTTATTCCTTTTTATCTTTACATTTTGTGCATTATTATTGTAACTCATATTCAATGATTTGTAATAGTAATTAGGATTTTATTTCTTTTCCCCCCTCATTCCCAAAATTGTACCCCCATCCCCAAAGCGTTGTAATAACGTAGAACATCTAAACTCCGTAATTTATTGCTTTCCTTATTATTTCTAGTAATTAGGGTTTGTATGACACGATTTAAAATCAAACCATAGAAAACTCCAATTCAAAGATAAAATACTTGAAATCAAAATACTTTGCACACTTGCACCTCTAGGATAACCCACACTTGTTACCTCGAATATAACAGTCATGTCCCTCGAATGTGAGATATTTTAGCAAAAAACCCTCGATTAAAAGATCATAGTCCCTCGATGACCCTTCAATGTTTCCTTCTGTAAATGATCTTAGTCCCTTACAACCATTTCTAAAACATCTTATAAGTTGCCTTCTATGACTATATGATGACCCACGCCAATCCCTCACATCCAATGATATGGCTCTATACCAATCAATGGTAGGCAAGCACTATCTAAAGGAGGAGGAAGAGAACAAAGTCTTTTTGAGTATGTAGATTACTCGTAATTTCTTGCTCACAAACTAAAACTATTTTTACACCTCACACTTTTAAAACACTCTTCAAAATAAATATTTTTTATACATTCTCAACGATACGAGAATCATTACAAAATTGCCTTACATTGGCATTTTCTAAACATCTTTAAAATCACTTTTTTTCAATAAATATTTTCAAAACCAACACTTTGTATACATTTTCAACGATACCAGAATCATTGCAAAGTTTTCCAAACTCAGGCGTTTTCAAAATATTTTCAAACTTACACAAACACAAAGCATTTTAAAGTGATCAAGCAATTAAGAGCACGTAGATAACTACGGATGAAAAGGGTGCTAACACCTTCCCTTTTCATAACCTACTCCCCGAACACAAGAAAATTCTCAAAAGGTATTTCCTGTTCTTTTCACCCTTTCCTTTATTGGATAAAAGAAAAGTCGGTGGCTACTCTTGCTATCCGCAACATTTGCGATCAAACGCAAAACACCCAAGTCTGTTCTCCCACCGTATCACATAACTGGTGACTCTGGTGGAGAGTAGGAAACTAAAAGTGGGGTTACCTTCAGAGCTAGATCACATTTATTTTATTTACTTGTTTTCCTTGTTTGCTTTACATTTGTGGGTTATGCTTGGGTTTATTACTTGTAAAAATCCTATACCTGAATTTGGGGCATATTAGGTAAGTAGCAATAGAACTTGGGGACTATGCGGCATAATGTCGACATGGTTGAAATGATGGCTATGTTAGTGTGAAATATTTGTCGGTACCAGTGTCCATTGAGTCCAGTCGAGCAGAATACGAGGCCACTGTGTGGTGTCATGAAGCACTAACTGACCATAGAACCTTGGTTGAACAACTTGGCCATTAGAAAGTAGTGAGATAGCTAGATTTGGTGCAATACTAAAGTTGGTTGATACTCGATATTACACTCATTGAGATCATACTTTTTGGATATTTTGGCCAAAATTTGGAAGCTTGAGCTAAAACAATGCCCAATGAAGAAAGATCAGTGATATTGAGATTCCTTATAACCCGATTACTTTTGTTAGGATAGGTTGAACCAACTAAACTTCAAGAGGGTACTTACCTATAAGCCCCATGCATGCCTAAACCTAAGGCCTTGTGTGCTTTTTGTGTGTGTGATTATTTGTTCATAAACATCATGACATCATGCCATAGAATTTTCACTAACCATTTCAAGGACCTAGGGATTTATCTTTGTTCTGTTTTGTATGATATGGCTTCCACTCGCAGAAATACCATCCGAATCAACTTCTTAAGGGTGCCTCCTCAACTCAAAGAGTTAGCATCAAGGGTTCCTGAAAATTCTCTGCTCACCAAAAGATATGGTCGACTTCTCAATCTGGTTACCTCAAGCTTTGAAGAAGACATGATGAGAATGCTCTTTCAATTCTTTGACCCTGTACATCATTGTTTCACCTTTCTTGACTATCAACTAGTGCCCACAATGGAAGAATTATCTCAACTAATGGGGGTACCAGTCCTCAATTAAATTCCATTCACCGGTTTATAGGAAATCCCAAAGCCCAAAGTTATTGCCAAAACCTTACATTTGAAGAGTTATGACATTGTAGCTAATTGGGAGACAAGAAGTGGGGTCAAAGGCTTTTTGGCTAAATTCTTGATAGAGAAGGCTCGACTATTTTGGGATGCTATGGATTTACAAGTTTTTGAGGACATCTTGGCTCTTCTAATCTATGACTTGGTGCTTTTTCCTAACCCTGACCAACTCATAGATGTGAATGCTGTCAAAATTTTCCTTACTCGTAACCCTATACCTACATTTCTTGGAGACGTTTTGCACTCTCTTCATACTCGCACTATGAGGAAGCTAGGGACTCTTATGTGTTTCTTGCCTTTGTTGTCTAGGTGGTTTATTTCCCACCTTCCCATGTCAGTATTAAAGAATGAGAAATATTTGGGGTGGTCACAAAGGATAATGTTGCTTTCTCATGCAAATATCCATTAGTGCTCTCGATCTCAAGAGGACATTACTATCATTGCCCGTTGTGGGGAGTTACCTAATGTTCCACTCTTGGGAATTAGGGGAGGTATTACTTATAACCCTTCTCTAGCTCTACGATAATTTGGCTATGCTCGAAGAGATGGTCCCCACGATGCACTCATTCAAGGTATTATTTTTTACTATTAGAATGATGTTCAGGGTTATCATCGAAAGTTTGTACATGCTTGGGGCATGGTAAGCAAGGTTGATAGCAAGAATTTGGGGCATAATAATTCCATCCCTATTGATCCTTATCTTAAATGGGTACGAGCTTGTGCTAAAAGTCTCATGATGCCATATCCAGCTATCTTACCAATAATTGTGGGGCCTGTTGTTGAGGGAGATATTCCTTATACCATTCTCCATCTTGACATGCCTACTGACCTCAAAGAATTGCAGAGATCATGGATTCAACTCAAGGGGGAATGAGACACCTTTGAAGCTCTATTCTATGAAAGCGAGAATAAAGTGTTGGAGCTCACAAGGAAACTTCACGAGAAGCAAAGCCTGAATGCATACATTACACCAAAGAGGAAGCGCCCGTGGGAGACTTGAGTCTTTTGTTTTAGGAGTCTATTTTGTGGTCTCTTTGAGACCTTTTTTATTTTTTATTGTAAGCCCAAGGGGAAATTGTAAGCTTTGAGCTTATTAATATAATTGTTGTTTCTGTTTCTTTTTTGGCTAGCAAATTTAAATCTCTTAAGGTCCTTGAAAACATTACATCCGCATAGAATGCATCATTCCATAAGCAGGTGTTTCGATACAGGTTTACTCATCTTTTTATTGTTTATTTTAGTATAAGATGGATCTAGAGAAAACTGTCAAAGATCTGCAAACTCAAAATGCACAATTCCAAGATACTCTGCGCAACCTAGCCAAAGGTCAGCAAGAAATGATGGCACTCCTTGCCACCAAAAATAAGACTAAGAAACAAGTTGTTATTCTCAACATGGGAAAAAGGTTCAAGGGGCCCACCCGACTGGCTCAAATAGAAGAGGCTTCTTTTGAGGAAGAAGACAATCAAGAAGTGGAAGTTAGAAGCACCAGATCTGGGGGTGGAAATAACCAGATTACTGAGAACGAAGACTATTCAGAAGAGAAGTACCCACCGACGGATGACAAATACAAACAACTAGAAGACTGACTTTAGGTTTGGTCCCTGGAGTGGTCATTCCCCATAAGTTCAAGGTCCCTGTCTTCACCAAGTATGATGGGGTCTCCTGTCCAAAGATGCATCTGAGGTCTTATGTCCGCAAGATTCAACAACACACCGCCGATAGGAAGTTATGGGTGCACTTATTCCAAGAAAGCTTATATGGGACATAGTTGGAGTGGTTCTATCAACTAGAAGGGACTAATATCCACACATGGGAGGATCTGGCCGCTGCCTTCTATAGACAATACCAATACAATGCTAATCTTGCACCAACTCCAGTGCAATGACAAAATATGACTATGGGTTCAAACAAAGGCTTTAAGGAGTATTCTCAAAAGTGGAGAGACCTGGCTAGAAGGGTGCAACCCCCATTGATTGACAGAGAATTAATGGACATGTTTATGGGAACCTTGACTGGTCCATTATTTAAGTTACTGATTGGGATTTCTTTGTCAGGGTTTACTGAGCTGATCTTGACTGGTGAGCGAGTTGAAAGTGAAATCAAAAGCAGAAAGATCCCCATGGCCTCAACCTCTAATGGTGTAAAGAAACCATTTGTCAGTAATAAAGAGACTAATGTTGTTTATGAACAAAGGAGCCGTACCAAGAATAATCGTCATTAGTTAGTAGGATTTGTATTGATCTCAAACCCGACCCCAGTTCAACAACAACAACAATCCAACAATCAGCAAGGCCATATGCCCCAAGGAGGAAATTCACAAGGAGTAACATGCCACTGTCTTAAGCTCTACAACATCTGTTGAAGGAAGATTTGGTAACACTGAGGAATCCTCCTCAAAACCCCAATGTTTCATCTCCAAAATACAACCCTAATTCAAAATGTGCCTATCATTCCAATAGCTCTAGGCACTATACCAATGATTGTTGGGCCTTAAAGAGCAAGATCCAAGATTTGATTGATAACAAAGTGACTGAGTTTGACCCTCTACAAACCCCTAATGTTATTATTGCTCCCATGCCCAACCATGGTAATGGTATTAATGATGTTGACGATGTTTCCTATGTCTCCTCCATCAGTGATCTGACTACTCCCTTGATGATTGTTAAGAAGAATCTGTTAAGAGTCGGTTTATTTCCTAGCTGCCTTGAAGATTGTTACCATTTTGCTTCCCATACCATTGGTTGTATGTGGTTAAAGAAAGGTATCCAACGCCTGATTGACAACCATGAAATTCTTTTTGAGAAAACTCCATCCATGAAGAGTTTACCTGAAAGTGGAACTCAATATGTTTCCATAATCACCATTTCCAATACTCCTATTAGGATCACCTCTAAAGGCCCTATAAGGATTCTCGTTGAGCCAAGAGTGGCTTCTCTGATTATCACTACACCGGGGCCAGTCCCCTATTCATATAACAAATTTATACCTTGGAACTATGGGGCAGAAGTTTATTATCATGGTGTCAAGCAAGAGCCATGGATTACTGAAAATAAAGAGCCTGAAATTACAAACATTGTCGGAACTAGCAAGGTCACTAGGAAAGGAAGGATCTTCTCTTCAAAGATCTCTCCCCCAAAAATTACTACAACACCTATTCATATTCCTGCTGCTAGACCAACTGTTGATACCTGAGGTAAAGAGAAAGTTACCGAGCCTTTCCTGGAGGAGGCACCTTCAAAAGATGTTACAATTGAAGACCCTTCAAGATAAGAGATGGAATAAATTTTGAAGATCATCCAGAAAAGTGACTACAAAATAGTCGAACAATTGGGGAAGACACCCTCAAAGATATCCATGTTGTCCTTGTTGTTATGCTCCGAAGCACATGCCCAAGCTTTGTTGAAATTCCTTAAGAATTCCCATGTACCAGAAGAGACCACTGCTGATCAATTTGAGAATTGTGTTGCAAGCCTAACTGCTGACAATGGCTTGGGATTTTCTGATGCAAATTTAACTCCACCGGGGAAGAATCATAACAAAGCTCTACACATTTCTATTGAATGAAAAGGCACCACTCTGGCGCATGTGTTAGTAGATACCGAGTTCTCCCTCAATGTTTTACCCAAAGGTGCTTTGGAAAGATTGGACTATGAAGGGTTGGGGCTGAAACCCAGCGATATTATGGTGATAGAATTCAGTGGTTCGAAAAGAATGATCCACGAGAGGTTGATCTACCAATCAAGGTGGGATCTCAAGTTTTCAATTCATCTTTTTATGTAATGGATATTCGCTCGGCCTATTCATACTTTCTCGGACGCCCATGGATTCATAGGGCAGGTGCAGTTACCTCTACATTACATCAAATGCTGAAGTACCCAGTGAGAGGGAAGGTTGTCACAGTCTATAGAGAGGAAGAATATATGGTCAGTCATTTGAATTCTTTCAAATATGTTGAAATGGATGGAGAATTCATTGAAACCTCCTTCTAGACATTTGAGGTGATCCCTCTAATGGTTGTTGTCGCTACTCCTATTACTCATGAAATCTATAAGGGCACACCAAGAATGGCCCCGTTGAAGGATGTTGGTGTTGTTATAGAAGATGGAGGTTGCACTATATGGGGACAACTTCCTGACATCCCCTACAAATCTGACAAATTTGGGTTGGGTTGGGTTTTACTTCAAAGGCTTAGAAATAGGTTTGACGTGCTCGTGTTGGTGGACCACCTTTCCGTATTAGCAATAATGAAGTCAATGCTCTAGAGGACACTGATAGTGATGGTGACTTGGACGACTGGATATTCCCAACTGTTGATGGCAGACTCAACAACTGGAAGGCCAAAGACTTCATCTTGATCTCCTTTAGCCAGGAGTAATTGCTATTTTTGTTTTTATTAATTTAAGAAGTTTGTGTGTAATTTCTTTAAAAACAATGACTTTAAACCATGTGCCTTTCCTAGGGCACAATGGTCCATTTGTTAAGGGTTGTCATTTCATATATCATATGCTCATTTAATGAAAACATTGGACGATTTTGCATTCAAATTTTGTGCTCCTTGTCTTTCTTTTATTTTACTGCATTTTCAAATAAGCCATGTGACCTTACATGCACACACACATTTGCAGATCCACATCCACTCTGGATCTCATTGACAACAATTCTTCTATTGCCATCTATGACTTCGAGAATCCAATCTGTCAAGTTGAAGACGAAGGTGAACAAGATTGTGAGATACATGTAGAACTCGTCATACTCCTAATACAAGAGGAAAAGGCTATCCAACCGCATGAAGAACCAGTCGAAGTGATAAACTTGGGTACTGAAGCAAATAAGAAAGATGTCAAGATTGGCGCTAACCTGGAAGACAGTGTCAACATAAAATTAGTTTAGATATTACATGACTATGTTGAGGTATTCACTTGGTCATACGAAGACATGCCAGGGCTCGATACTGATATCGTGGTTCATCATCTAGCAATGAAAGAGGGATGTTCTTCGATCAAACAAAAGGTTCGTCACATGCGTCCCGATGTGTCTGAGAAGATCAAGGCTGAAGTAATGAAACCGTTTAATGCATGTTTATTGGAAGTGACATCGTATCCCTAATGGGTTGCAAATGTTGTTCCAGTTACAAAGAAATACGGTAAGCTCTATATGTGCGTAGACTACAGGGATTTAAATAGAGCAGGCCCCAAAGACGATTTCCCACTACCACATATTGATGTCTTGGTTGACAACACTGCCTAACACAAGGTATTATCCTTCATCGATGGCTTCTCGGGTAACCAAACCAAAATGGCACCTGAAGACATGGAGAAAACTACTTTTGTTACATAGTGGGGCATCTTCTGTTATAAGGTCATGCCTTTTTGGGCTGAAGAACACAGGCGCAACTTATCAACGGGCTATGGTGGCTCTATTTCATGACATGATTCATCATGAGATAGAAGTCTATGTTGATGAAATGATAGCAAGATCCCAAACTGAAGAAGAGAACCTTGATAATATGCATAAGCTATTTGAGAGGTTGAAGAAATACAAGCTGAGGTTGAATCCCAACAAATGCATCTTTGGGGTAACGTCTGAAAAGATCCTAGGCTTCGTCGCCAGTGGCAAAGGAATTGAAGTCGATCCTGTAAAGGTCAATGATATCCAAGAAATTCCAGCCCCTCGTATCGAGAAGGAGGTCGGAGGTTTTCTAGGACGACTAAACTACATTTCCCGATTCATTTTTCACCTGACTGCTACTTGTGAGCCACTCTTCAAGCTGCTGAAGAAAGATCAAGTGGTAAGATGGAATGACGACTGTCAAATAGATTTTGACAAAATCAAGGAGTACTTGCAAGAACCTATAATCCTAGTGCCACCAGTTAAAGGAAGACCTCTGATTATGTACTTAATTGTTTTGGAGAATTCAATGGGGTGTTTTTTGGGGAAGTATGGTGAGTCTGGTCGAAAAGATCAGGCAATATACTACCTTAGCAAAAAGTTTACCAACTGTGAAACAAGATATTCACTGTTGAAGAAAACTTACTACACTTTGGCATGGGCTGCTCGCCGACTAAGACAGTATATGATAACCTGTGATCGGTGGAAATAGAACTGACTGTTTTTAGCTGGTTCGCGAAATGTCGCGGTAAGCAAGAGTCGCCACCGTCTTTTATGTTCTCCAACATGGAAAGGACAAAAGCACAGCAAAATTCCTTATTCGAGATGTCTCTCGGTTCGGGAGGTAGATTTATAGAAAGGGAAGGTGTTAGCACCCTTTCTATCCGTGGTTATCCACGGGCTCTTAGGTACTTGCTCTTATGTTTTCAAAATTTGTTTGCTTTTCAAGTGTGTGTGGGTTTTGAAAAAGTTTCGTTTGAAAAATTTCTAAGTAACTCTTGTATCTGTCCTCAAGAGTGTATGAAAAATTTGTTTGAAAACTTTTGAAAGTGTCAGTGTGAAAAGATTGTTTTTTTGTTTTTGAAAAGACCAAGTACCCATGAGATCTACCTACCCTAAGGAATTAGGCTGTGTAAGAGTCCTTTAAACAGTGCTATCCCACTATTGAGAAGTAGGTAGCACCGTCGTTGGAGGTGTTCGGGTCAATTCGATTAAGGGACATGTGTGGTCACCGAAGCAATAGTAGGACACCTTAGAAGTAACCCTAATGTCCTAGATCCTTTTTATCCGAGGCAACCGTTTCGAGGCAATTGGATCTTAGACAGGAGGGCGACTTCTAAAACACCCTATACTTGACGACCACGTTCGAGGCAACCAGTGAGGCGTACCCTAGGAGTGACATGTGCTTGTGTGTTGTTTCAGTTTATATTTATCTTTGAACATGCATTTTGGTGATCTACGAGTTGTTTTTAATTTTCATACAAATCTTTCATGCATTTTTAACAGTTAAGAGTGCGGAAGATAAATTGCGGAAAGGTAAATCTACGCTATTACAAGGCGCGGGTCTATACATCGCCAAAAACATAACCCGTTTTAGAAAATAAATGCGGAAAAGTAAATAAAGCGGTAAAGCCTAATTAACTATTACATCCTTTGAGCAGATACATAAATATGATTAAAATAAATTAAAGTGCGCGAATAGAAATTTAATCGGGACGTCCTTAGGGTTTTGACCCTTTTGAAAAAAAGAATTTAAGTTTTGTCCTTTTTTGCAACTTAATTAAAATATTAAACCTAGTACTAATTAATTATTTAATTAAAAGAAAAAAATGTCTTTTTGTGTTTTTTATGTTTTTTTAATGAAAAATAAAATAAAAGAAATTAAAAGTAAAAAGGAAAAACCCTAATTCTAAATTTGTTTTATTTATTGTAAAAAAGGTTAAAATTAAACCTAAATTTAAACTAAGTTGATTAATTAGAATTTATTTACAAAATATAATTAGTAGTGAAAATAATAATAAATAATATTTACATTTTTTCAGAATTTTATATGAAAAATAATTATTTATATTAATTAAATACTACTAATAATAATAATTACTAAAAAAAATTAAATAGAAATTGAAAAAGAAAAAAAAGGAATAAAGAAAACCAGGGGGGGTGATGGCCAAATTCTGGAGGTTAAACCTGGAAATTTTAGGCCCAATAAGCCAAGCCTGTTGACTTTCTGGATCCTCAAGAACGCTTGTTGACTGGGAGCATGGTGCTCCTCACCTTTTGGCCTTTGGATGGACGCTTGAGGACACTTGACGTCTGGATGAGGAAGGTGTATGATGGAATCCTTGGCAAGCGCTGCATATGAATATATTAGAAAAAATATGAAACAAGGTTTGGGGGACCTGGGAATCGAACCCAGGTCCCAATGATTCTTGGACAGATCACCAACCACTAGGCCACTTGAACGCGTTTGATATTATAGTACAAACTAATCATTATATTAGAAAGTCAGGCAATATGCTTCATCAAAAGAAAACGCGCGCTTATTTCAAATGCTCCAATCACTTACTAACACGTAGTCATCTTCTTCATCAAACCTGCAGAAAACAAAACAAATAGTGGGGGTTTTTAACCCCCACAATACGGAATGTCAAATAATAGGGAATAGGCGTATGGTTCATATAAATTCATCGCGAGGGTCCCAATGTCTTCGTCTCATTCAGACGGTTTCAACCATGTGCGTCTTGAGGTCTAATTTTTCTTGTATAGCAAAGCCCTATTTTGAAAGCTTTGAAACCCTAAAAGTTGTTAATGGCATCTTTTGATTCAGGGCTCCATAATCAAATTAATCTGTACCATTAGCTTCAGAATGGTGTTAGCAATGCAAAGCAATGATTATATCATGTTAATGATGCATAAAAAAGGAGTTTCGATTCTGAAAAAGAAAAAGCAAACCGTGATTCTGTTTGGACGTTTCCTTGAGGTTAAACGCTTGGTTTCGATTGCAAATTGTTTCTGAGTATGCTAGCAACGTATTTGAATCAAGAAAAGGCTTTGAATTGGCCTGGAAGGTTGAATTCAGTTTTGACTTTTTTCTTGAATTTTTGGAATTAGGTTATGGTGTTTTGCAGTAGCTTGCACGTGAATGGAATTAGGGTTAGCTTATGCTCTTATAGTAGAATTGAATTAGGGTTCAATCTTGGCCAAGAATCCATTGTATTCATGTTTTCAATATTTGATTCCAATCAAATCTTTTTCAACTTTTTTGATTGATAAAACTTGCTAAAATTGGATGATTTTGTCTCTTTGATGGATGCACGAAATTTCCAGCTTGCCCTGAGCCTATTTGCTTCATAAAAAGATTTGAAAACCATATCTTTTGAATTTTCCTACAATTAAATGAATTAAATGAATTAATATTAATAAAAATTCAATTAATTAATTAAAAATAAGAAAATAAATCAATTTAAGTTCAATGGGTCGTGCATAGGCTTTGGACAAAGTTTCAAGAAAGAATTTGAGGCCCATTAGCAAAAACAAGGTGTTTTAGGCAAAGTTTACTTTTGTAAATTCCCAAAAATTTCCCAACTTCTCCAATGCATATCTTGCTCAATTTTGATCCTATGAACATGTTCTTGGACATTTTAGAAAGGTATTGAAGTCCTCTAACCAATGCCTTTGGTCCCATGTCATTTTGATTTACCAATCTCAAGTTATGGTCTTTGACTTAAAGTGCCTTTTTGTTGACTTTTGAAATTGACCTATAATGTAGAAATTGATAACTTTTTATGAGAGCATTTCTTGGACTTGGAATGTGAAGATTAGTTATAGGAAATGTCCTACCCTTCAAAATGAGCATTGGATGGGATTTTTCTGATGAACCATGAAAAAGTTATGCCTTGGTCAAGTTACAGTTGACTTTTCAACTGTCCAAAAATAGAAACTTTTGGCATCTTGATGATTTTTGAGCCATTCTTGAGGAATCATGATCAAGACTTTATCAAATGATGATTGTGGCTTAAAAATAAGATGTTAACCAAAAATTTTGACTTTTGACTGCCAAATGACCATTTTGCCCCTACAGTTGACTGTGAAGCAAATGAAGCTTTTGACTGTGCAATTTGATGTTGTTAGTCTTGATACTTGTCATGTAGATGCTTGAGAACATGTATAGGCCTAGATGACTTGATTGGACCCTTGAAAACCAAAACCCTAATTTGACTGGCTTAGGAGAGTGTTTAGACTGTGCAATCTTTGAGTAGTCTTGAACCATTTAAGGATGATTCTTGTCAAATCTTGAAGAATATGGGAGGGCAAATTTTGGGGTACAATAGTTTCCCTTGTTCAATCTTCTTAGACCTGAGGATGTAGATTGGCTTGCGTGCCTTTCGTGATCCGAAGGTGGAAGATGATTGAACACTAGAGTGCCCAGAAATTTGCACTCACATAATGGAGTATCAGCAGTGTGACAGCGGGAATGGGCTTACAGATGCCATTTAGAGAGATGGTGGATAGGAGGATGGGCTTATAGATGCCATCTGGAGATGTGACAGAACCTTGTCGGGAATGGGCTTATAGATGCCATTTGGAAGTTGTGTGTCGATCACGTAAGAGATTCCTTAGCGAGAACTTGCGTACCTGAGAAAGAAAAATAATTACCTGGCCTGTTACAGGGGTTGATCTTCAAACTCTTCATGAAGATATGCCCTGGCTAGATGCAGGCATCAAATCTACAATCAAACGCTCATAGATATGCCCTGGCTAGATACAGGAATCGAATCCGGAATTTCAAAAGGTTGCTTACAGACGTGCCCTGGATGGATACAGGTATCGAATCTCTAAACTCTTCATGCAGATATGCCCTGGCTAGATACAGGTGTCGAATCCACAATCAATCGCTCACAGATATGCCCTGGCTGGATACAGGAATCTAATCTGGAATTAGTCATCTACAGATGTGCCCTGGCTGGGCACAGGTATCGAATCTCTAAACTCTTCATGCAGACATGCCCTGGCTGGATATAGGTATCGAATCTACAATCAGTTACTCACAGATATGCCATGGCTGGATACAGGAATCGAATCTGGAATTAGTCGTCTACAGATATGCCCTGGCTGGGTACAGGTATCGAATCTCTAAACTCTTCATGCAGACATTCCCTGGATGGATACAGGTATCGAATCTATAATCAGTTACTCACAGATATGCCTCGGCTGGATACAGGAATCGAATATGGAATTAGTCATCTACAGATATGCCCTGGCTGGGTACAGGTATCGAATCTCTAAACTCTTCATGCAGACGTGCCCTGGCTAGATACAGGTATCAAATCCATAATTGATCGCTCACAGATATGCCCTGGCTAGATACAGGTATCGAATCTGGAACTGCGACGGTTGATAGCAATCATCTTTGGGTTGACCTTTTCCTGAAAAGGCAAAACGTTAGTTGTATGCAATGTCATGATGTATGAAATGCTTGATGTCATGATGAGGTCGTATGATATGATGCGTCTCATGTATGTAAGCAGGATGTATGTTTATGAATGTATCTTCGTCTAGGAAAATAAATCCTTGACGAATGTCGGGAAATTGTGGAACCCTGGGCTGATGTTTGAAGAGTAGAGTTCTTCGTTTCTGCTGGGGATGACGATTGCAAGAATAAACCGGTAGGAGAAGATGACTCCGTTGGGGAATAAACTTGGTGAAGAGATTACTCTGCGGGGAATTACTATGTGGGGAGAGATACTTCGCTGAGAATTTGATGATAACTCTGCTGGGGATACCGTTGATAAGCTTATATTGGGGAATTGATGAACTCCGCTGGGGATAGGAAGAACTCCACCGAGGACGATCTTTCCGTGGCAATTAGCTGAGGATAACCCAATTATAAGCTCTGGTGGGGAATAACCTTTGAATAAAGCCGGGGAGAAGCTTTCGTACTCTGCAGGGGATAAGATTCCAGAATCTACTGGGGATAAGCTTTCAAAACCTACTGGGGAGATTGATCAACTCTCCTGGGGAAACTTTTGGGCTGTACTGGGGAAGTGGCTTCACTCGGGTGTCTGGTATTCCTCCGGGGGACAATCTTATATTAAGACTGTCGGGGATGCTTGCTTAGGAACATCTGTATACTTCGCTGGGGAATATTGAGATTTTCTGGGGATGCCCAACTTCCTTAAGGCTGACAGTAGCATATCTCTGCTTAGGGAGAGTGTTGCTGACTTGCTGGAGATACCGTGCCTTTTCGGGGCTGACGGTAGAACAACTCTGCTCAGGGAGAGTATTGCTGATTCTGGTCCTACTCAACGGGGAGTGAAGGTATCCTGATCGTTCTTCAGCCGAACCTACCTTGGTACCTTGGTGGACAGAGCAACTAGATCGCTTAAACAAGTCATTATTGCCCCTGTTTCTAATGTCGCCTGTAATTAGTCCTTTGTTTCGCATGCAAATATTTATGAGTTAGCAATTAATGTCAAATGCATATATCAAAAATGAACTTTGGACGTTCTTCGCAAGACAAAACAGATAAAGGAAAAACAATTGGCAATTTGTCTGAAAAAGTGAATTTGTATTCATTTTTGAAATTTGCCTGTAAATAGGCGTTTGTGTACAAGAGGTTGACGTCCTAGTAAGAGAACGCCGCCGAACAACAGAGAGTTTATACAATTTTGAAAAGGAAAACAAAACAGCTATGTGAAAAATCCCACTGGGTTCCAACTCTGCTATCGCCTTTATGTCTTCGACGCCTCATCACTTCGCTGCTTAGTTGAAGATGAAGCTGATTGATCGATGCCGTCTGAACTTGATAGTTGATACCGGATTCTGGATGCAAGGTGATCCAATGAGACATAGTATTACGCTTATCCCTAATTTTTGCCTGGACCGCCCTTTCGGGTTTTCAGTCCACCGGGATACCCATTTTTGCCCAAGCCGCCTTTTCAGGTTTTCGACTTGCCGGGTGTACAGATTTTTTTTTATTTCATCCCTTATTTTTGCCCGAATCCTTTTGGTTCGCCGGGAAACCCTTATTTTTGCCTAGGTGTGTCAACCTAGCGGGTCTTTTATTCATGTGTAGTATCTTTTTACTATGTCTGCATTGGCGAGGTGAGGAAGGTCGTCACCATCCATGGTGGTTAGAATCATAGCTCCTCCTGAGAAGATATGTTTAACCACAAATGGCCCTTCGTACGTAGGGGTCCATTTTCCCCTGGGATCACTTTGAGGAAGAATGATGCGCTTGATTACCAGGTCTCTGACTTGATACTCTTGTCGTCTGACTTTCTTGTTAAATGCCCTGATCATCCGTTTTTGGTACGTCTGACCATGACAAATAGCCGCGAGTCTCTTTTCATCGATTAGATTTAATTGATCAAGTCGAGTCTGGATCCAGTCATCTTCGCTCAAACCGGCATCCTTCATTATCCGGAGAGAGGGTATCTGGACTTCAATAGGCAAGACTTCCTCCATGCCATAGACCAAGGAAAAGGGTGTTGCCCTGTTGACGTCCGTGCTGAGGTACGGTACCCATGAAGAGCAAACGGTAACATCTCGTGCCAATCTTTGTAGGTCACTGTCATCTTCTGCACAATCTTCTTGATATTCTTATTCGCTGCTTCTACAGCCCCATTCATCTTCGGTCGACAAGGAGAAGAGTTGTGGTGCTGTATCTTGAATTGCTCACAGAGCTCAGTGATCATCTTGTTGTTAAGATTGGTACCATTATCCGTAATGATCCTCTCAGGTAGACCGTATTGACAGATCAGGTTGTGCCGAATGAACCGTGCCACGACGTTCTTGGTTACCGTAGCGTAGGAAGCTGCTTCAACCCACTTTGTGAAGTAATCAATCGCTACCAGTATGAAGCGATGCCCGTTGGATGCCGTCGGTATGATCTCGCCGATCATATCAATGCCCCACATTGCAAAAGGCCAAGGTGCTGTCAAGACGCTCAGAGGTACTGGAGGAATGTGTACCTTATCAGCATAGATTTGGCATTTGTGGCACGTCCGAGAATGTTGGTAACAGTCGGCTTCCATTGTGGACCAGAAATATCCTGCCCGAAGGATTTTCTTTGCCATGGTGTGTCCACTGGAATGTTTTCCGAAGGTACCCTCATGCAGCTCAGTCATGATCCTTTCTGCTTCAGTCTTATCCACACAACGCAGTAAGGTTGAATCATGGTTTCACTTGTACAGAATGTCGTTGCTGAGGAAGAACTTTGCAGCGAATCTTCTCAGGAACTTCTTGTCATTGACAGATGCACCCTCGGGGTATTCTTGAGCTTCCAAGTACCTCTTCACTTCATGATACCAAGGTTTTTTTGTTACCTCTTCAGCCTCAAGATCGCAGCAATGTGCAGGTTCATCCAATTTCCAGATAATGATCCGGGGAGCCTCGTTGTCCCATTTGACTTTGAACATGGAAGACATCGTAGCTAGCGCGTCCGCCAACTGATTCTCCTCTCCTGGGAAGTGTTCAAAGGTTATCTCCTCGAAGTGGGGAATCAATGTCAGTACATACTCTCTGTAAGGAATAAGGTTTGGGTGTTTCGTATCCCACTCGCCCTTGATCTGACTGATCACGAGAGCGGAATCTCCGAAGACACTCAGGAACTTGATCCTTAAGTCAATTGCAGCTTGAAGACCCATGATGCATGCTTCATACTCCGCCATGTTGTTGGTGCAGTTGAAACATAGCCGGGCAGTGAGTGGAGTATGAGTGCCTTTAGGGGATATGATCACGGCGCCAATACCGTTACCCAAAGCGTTTGAGGCTCCGTCAAAGTGCATAGACCATCGGGATCCTTCCTCCGGTCCTTCATCCGGTCCAGGTACTTCACAATCAGTCACTACCATGACATTCTCGTCTGGAAATTCGAAGTTCATAGATTGGTAGTCGTCCACTGCCTGGTGTGCCAAATGGTCTGCCAATACACTTCCCTTGATTGCTTTCTGAGTCGTGTATTGGATGTCATATTTCGTCAAGATCATCTGCCATCTTGCTATTCTTCCAGACAAGGCAGGCTTTTCGAAGATATACTTTATTGGATCCATTTTTGAAATCAACAGAGTAGTGTGAGTCAACATATATTGTCTCAGCCGGCAAGCAGCCCATACCAAAGCGCAGCAAGTTTTCTCGAGCAGTGAGTATCGGGTCTCACAGTCGGTAAACTTTTTGCTAAGGTAATAAATGGCGTGCTCTTTTCGGCCAGACTCGTCATGCTGCCCGATCACACACCCCATTGAGTTATCCAGTACTGTCAAGTATAAGATTAGAGGTCTCCCTTCAACCGGTGGCATAAGAATGGGTGGTTCTTGGAGATACTCTTTGATTCTGTCGAAAGCGGCCTGACATTCATCGTTCCAACGTACTACTTGATCTTTCTTCAGCAGCTTGAAGATTGGTTCACAGGTAGCAGTTAGATGTGATATGAATCGGGCAATGTAGTTCAGCCGTCCTAGAAAGCCTCTGACTTCTTTCTCTGTCTTTGGAACTGGCATCTCTTGTATGGCTTTCACTTTGGCAGGGTCCACTTGAATACCTTTGTCGCTTACGACGAAGCCTAGCAATTTTCCAGATCTTACCCCAAAGGTGCACTTGTTCGGGTTCAACCTCAGCTTGTACAACTTCAGACGGTCAAACAGCTTCTGTAGATGGTCAAGGTGTTCCTCCTCAGTTTGGGACCTTGCAATCATATCGTCGATGTATACTTCGATCTCATGGTGGATCATATCATGAAATAAAGCAACCATGGCATGTTGGTAAGTTGCCCCAGCATTTTTCAACCCAAATGGCATGACCTTGTAGCCAAAGGTGCCCCATTGAGTAACAAAAGTGGTCTTCTCTATGTCATCAGGAGCCATCTTGATCTGATTATAACCGGAGAAGCCGTCCATGAAGGAGAACACCTTGTGCTGAGCCGTGTTGTCAACCAGAACGTCGATATGAGGCAGGGGAAGTCATCCTTAGGGCTTGCCCTGTTCAAATCCCTGTAGTCAACACACATTCTAACCTTACCATCTTTCTTCGGCACTGGAACCACGTTGGCAACCCACTGAGGGTAAGAAGTCACTGCTAGAAACCCGGCATCAAATTTTTTCACGACCTCAGCTTTGATTTTCTCGGACATCTCTGGGCGCATACGGCGAACCTTCTGTTTTACCGGAGGGCATTCTTCCTTGGTAGGAAGGTGGTGAACCACAATGTCGGTATCTAACCCAAGCATGTCTTCGTAAGACCAGGCGAAGATTTCCACGTAATCATGCAGCATCTGAATCAACCGTTGTTTCACACTAGGGTCCAGATTAGCACCAATCTTGACTTCCTTTCTGTTTGTCTCAGTACCCAGATTTATCGTTTCCACTGGCTCTTCATGTGGCTGGATGGCCCTCTCTTCCTGGAGTAGCAGTATTGCAAGCTCACCAGGCACTTCGCAATCATCTTCACTTTCGTCTTCGGCTAAGTTGATTGGATTTTCGAAGTCATAACTGGCAGTAGCAGAGTCGTTACCAGTGAGATCCAGAGTGGATTGGAACCTGTATAGGTGAGTGTGTGTAAATATAGCTGTTTTGCAATATATAAAGAAGGAAAGGAGCGCAAGATTTGAAATGCGGAAAACGTACAATGCTTTTATTCATGATATATGAAAATGAAAAATAATAAGCCCTCACAAATGAAGCCACGGTGCCCCGGGTAAGACACCGGGCCATAGAGTTTCAAATTATTGTTCGTTACAAACTTAAAACAAAGGAGTTCATTACTGAGTGACAAAAGTAATAGGTATGTAGTCTTTGGCAGTCCAGTTGCTTGGTCCACCGTTGGTCGTTGGGTAGATCCAGCTGTCAAATTCGGATTCCTCCCTGTTGTCTTCAATAGCATTCACTCCCGGGTTGGTGATGAACACAGGAGGTCTTCCAATCCTTGCCTTACGCATAACCCTCTGAGCCTTTGCAGTGAAACCCAGACCAAACTTGTCAGTCTTCAGAGTGAAATTCGGAAGTCAGCCCCAGTTTGCACACTCACCCTTCTCAACCACAGCCCGGGCATCCTTCAAGGAAGCCATCTTCAAAGGAGAATCTTCTTCAGTCACAGTCTCTGCTGCTGCCAATGTCTGAGGCACCTCCTCAAAGTGTTGAAAGGGGGTCTCTATGAACTCCCCATCCATCTCTATGTACCGGAATGAGTTCAGATGGCTGACCATATATTCTTCCTCCCCCTGCACTGTAACAATCTTCCCTCTGACCGGGTACTTGAGTTTCTGATGTAACGTGGAGGTCACAGCTCCAGCCTTGTGGATCCAAGGACGACCCAGCAAACAAGAGTAGGACGGTCGGATGTCCATCACATAGAAAGTAGAATAAAAAACTTGAGAACCAACTCTGATTGGAATGTCAACTTCACCATGTACCATCCTCTTCGACCCGTCAAAGGCCCGGACCACAATGTTACTAGGCTTGAGCTCTAAACCCTCACAATCCAACCTGTCTAAGGCCTTCTTGGGTAATACGTTCAACGAAGAACTGGTGTCTACCAACACATGAGCAAGAGTAGTGCCCCTGCATTCAATGGAGACATGCAGGGCGTCTTTATGGTTTTTTCCTTTGGCAGTTAGATCGGCGTCAGAGAAACCCAACCCATTATCAGCAGTCAAGTTGGCCACATAATCGGTAAATTGATCAGCAGACGTTTCTTGTGGCACATGGGCCGTCTTCAGGAAGGAGATCAGAGCCTTGGCATGGGCCTCTGAACACAACAACAGTGATAGCATAGAAATCTTAGAGGGGGTGTGCCCCAGCTGCTCAACTACATTGAAATCACTCTTCTTGATAATCTTGAGGATCTCTTCCATCTCTTGCTTGGAAGCTTCAACATTGACGGTCTTCGGTGCCTCCGTCTGGGCAGGCACATTAGTAGCAATCCCTTTGCCCCGGGCGTCAGATGACTCGGCAGCAGGGGTAGAAACTTGATTAGGAGGGGAAACAGGCACACTGGCAGGCGTGATGACGAGAGGTCTTTGAATAGCTGGTGGCGCAATATCTGGTGAGAACAGCCTACCACTACGAGTAACCTTGGCAGGACCGGTGATGTTGCTGACACCGGTACTAGTATCAAACTCTTGTTTTACTCCCAGAACATAAACATCTGCCCCATAGTGCCATGGGACAGCTTTGTCAGATGTATAAGGGAGGGGCCCCAGAACAGTGATGATCATAGGTACAACCTTCTGAGCAGACATGATTTTGACAGGCTTCTTTGAGGGAGCCTTAGGAGGGTTGTTAAAAATAGTAACAACGGACACTTCTTCAGTAGGGATAACAGGAACGACAATCTTCTCGAACAAGATCTCTTTGTTATCCATCAGGTTTTGGATGCCTGACTTCAACAAAGGACAACCAGCAGGTGAAACAGAACATAGAAGGCAACCTTTACTACATCCCAGAAATAAACCGGCTAGCAACAGGTTCCTTTTGACAGTCAGCAACGGAGTAACAATCTAATCCACAGAGGCTACATACAGGTTTTCTTCCACAGCATTCACTCCATGCTGGGGAATGGGAGCAGTCATAACATTGGGCCTTTCGGGCGCCTCGAACTGTATTTCTTTAGCATCAATAAGGTCCCGAACCTTATTCCTCAGAGCCCAACAATCGTCCGTAGAATGCCCCGGGCTGTCAGAGTGATAAGAACAGCGGGCGTTGGGGTTGTACTTCGGAGATGTGGTGTTCACTACCTTCGGAGCTTCTTTGACGGTTACAAGATTGGTTGACAACAGTTGCGGCAAAATCTGAGACAGGGTCATGCTGAGCCGAGTGTACTGCCTTTTGGGCCTCTCACCCCTTGGTTGGTTGTATTGCTGAGGAGCAGCAGCAGGCTTTAAAATTACCACCACGTTGACAGCTTGGCGGCGTTTCGGTTTGTTTTGTCTCCTTGACCCATAAACAGCACTGGCTTCCTTCTTGAAAGGCTTCTTTCAGAGCTTGAGGATGCACCTTTCTGTATCTTCCCCGACTTAATACCCGCTTCTATCCTCTCACCAGTCAATATCAAATTTGTAAACCCAACAGAAGAATTACCAATCAGGTGATTGAAGAATGGACTAGACAAGGTCCCCAAGAACATGTCCACAAGCTCACGGTCAGTCAACAGTGGCTGCACCCATCCAGCCAGGTCTCTCCACTTTTGCGCGTACTCTTTAAAACCTTCGCCCGTCCCTAGCGACATACCCTGGAGTTGGGTACGTGTAGGAGCAAGGTCGGCATTGTACTGATACTGCTTATAAAATGCAGTAGCCAAGTCCTCCCAGTTTCGAATACTGGCTCCATCCAGTTGATAGAACCACTCGAGTTGAGCCCCTGAAAGGCTATCCTGGAAGAAATGGATCCATAGATTCTTGTCTGCAGTGTAAGGTTGAATCTTCCTCACATAAGAACAGAGGTGCAGCTTAGGGCCGGAAGCTCCGTCATACTTCGCAAAAGAAGGTGCCTTGAACTTGTGTGGGATCACCACCCCAGAAGATAAACCTAGATCGCCAAAATCCAATCCGGGCACATGTTGGATCTCCATAGCACTCAGTCAGTCCTCTAGTTGCTTGTACCTATCCTCAGCAGGAGGGTATTGTTCATCATTGAAATCCGTCTCGTTGTCGGAGACCACAGGACTAGGAACCCTTCCCCCTTGGGGACTGTCTTTGCCTACAGAGGAAGCAGCCTGATCAGCCTCATTTTGCAGTGTATTTCCAAACCTTCATCCAGTGTTGAACAACACAGTCCTCTTCTTCTTCTTCTTCTTCAAAAGTAGATTCTTCAATTCCTCTTGACCTTGGGCTAAGCTCATGACCATCTCTTGAAACTGGGCGTTCTGGGCCTGGAGGGCCTTGATAGCTTGTTCGTTGGTAAGTTCAGGATTCATGATGATTGCTGAAATAAACAGCGAAGAAGATTAAGCAACCTGTAGAAAAGAGTACATGTTATGCATATGATGAATGGAATGCGTATGATTTATGTTTTCAAAGACAATCGGGGTTCAACTTTGTAAACAAAAAGGAAACACACTTTATTAGATTAAACTTTGAATTGTTCAAGAAATTGCCCTTAGGCGTTACATAAATGAAAATACTGAAAAGGAAATGAAAGCTGTAAAAGAAACATCCGAGGCTCATTAGTGCTCCCATGGCCTCCTCTTCTCAGAGCGAATATAGTCATTCAGGGTTCGTTCGTTCTCCAATTGCTTAGTCAGCTTCTGGATTTTCTGTTCTTGTTCATTGAACTTTTCCCGATAAGAATCCCGTTCTTCCTGTAGTTGCGCCTAAGACCTCTTTAGTGTATCAACATCAGTAGGTATCTAAGGAGGGAGAACAGTTGGAGGAACCCCGTCTCTGTCAGGAAATTCAAGGATGATAGGCCTGACAGCTTCGTATGGCATACCTAACTTCTGAGCACGGATGCGGACCCATCTGTAGTAGGGTTCCATAGGTAGAGAAGTCTTCGGTCCCAACTCATGTGGGTCAGCTTTGTGAATTCTGTCCCAAGCCTTGATGAATTTACGATGCAACTCGTCACTATCTACCTGAAACTCAAAACTGATGTGAGGAACCAACATCTCATGAGGCCCTGCTCTTCTGGCTCTTCCAAACTGACAGAGAGCTAGACATGGATTATAAGAGATTCCTCCCTGGGTGCCGATCAATGGAACATTAGGATACTCCCCGCAACGATCAATAACAGCTACCTCATCCAAACCTCTGAGAGTCCAAATGATGTCATTATCAAGGAGAGACATTAACCTATGAGCCCAGCCTCTCCCTTCTTTGTTCTTCAGCACGAACTTAGGGAGGTGCAAAATAAACCACCTCACTAACAAAGGAGTACAACACCACAGAGTTCCCCGTCTTCGGGCAGTACGAGCATAGAGTTGTTGCAGGATATCACCTAAGAGAGTGGGTACAGGGTTCCGAGACATGAAGATCCTTATGGCATTGACGTTAATAAAGTTATCAGGATTTGGAAACAGCACCAGACCATAGATTAAGAGAGCCAGAATGTCTTCATATGCCCTGAAGTCTAAGTCATTTCAGAAACTGTTAGCTTTACCAATCAGAAACTTAGCCAAAAAACCCTTAACTCCGCTTCTAGTCACCCAGTTATCCATTACCTCTTTGTTGGTCAAAGGAAGGGCTGCAATAATCTCCTCAAGCCTAAGAGTCTTTTCCCAACCAGTGAAGGGAGTCTGATCCAAGATAGGGATACCAAGCAAATCAGAGAATTCTTCTAGGGTAGGGACCAACTAGAAGTCTTGAAAGGTGAAGCAATGGTACAGGGGATCATATAACTGGGTCAAGACACTCATTAGTTGTTGGTCCCACTTTGAAGTGACTAAACCGAGAAGATAACCATGCCTCTGGATGAAGGAAGTAGTGTTTGTAATTCTGTCAACCAACTCTTTAAGCAAATCAGGTGGGTGAACAAAGTTGAGCCGGATAGTATTCCTTCGCATGGGCATCATAATGTCCTATAAAACAGAGCAAAGGTGAAACCCTCTTGTCTTTGAAATGGGTCAGTCCTTATGCAGGATGCATGCAATGTTATGATGGTATGATGTTATGATAAGGCACACCACAAATATTCACAAAGGCAAACATGATAAGGCACACAAGTCACATAAGACAGCCCTTAGAGTTTAGGCCAGCATGAAGTTCAGGTACTACCCTCTTTCAGTTTCGTTGGTTAAGACCTGTCCTATCAAAAGTAATCGGGTTCTAGATGATCCCAATATCACTGACTACCCTCAATCGGTCATAACTCCAGCGTCGCAATCTTTTCTTGCGGCCAGAACCATCACGAGAGTTTATCCTCAATGGGTGTAGCATACTGCTACTGTTCTATGGCCAAGTTGGGTCAATTTAGGGTTCTAAGGTCGGTTGGTGCTTAATGACTCCTCAGAAGACCCATATTCTCCTCGTTGCAACACAAGGGATATCGGTACAGACCAAGGTGTCACACCAACGTAGCCACTACTTCACCAGTGTCGGTCTACGCCAGACAGGTCCCTCACAGCTTATGCTACCTAAAAGGGTATCCCCAGATCCGGGTTAGGATCTATGAAACTCCGATGTAATGCCCACAAATATAAATCAAACAAAACATTCAATTGAAAACATAAGAGTGGTCTAATTCTAAGGTACACCTCACTTTAAAAGTTTCCCCAACAGAGTCGCCAGTTTTGTGATCGGAGGAAATATAACTGACTATTTCTAGCTGGTTCGTGAAATGTCGCGGTAAGCAAGAGTCGCCACCGTATTTTATGTTCTCCAAGATGGAAAGGACAAAAGCACAACAAAATTCCTTATTCGAGATGTCTCTCGGTTCGGGAGGTAGATTTATAGAAAGGGAAGGTGTTAGCACCCTTTCTATCCGTGGTTATCCACGGGCTCTTAGGTACTTGCTCTTATGTTTTCAAAATTTGTTTGCTTTTCAAGTGTGTGTGGGTTTTGAAAAAGTTTCGTTTGAAAATTTTTTAAGTAACTCTTGTATCTGTCCTCAAGAGTGTATGAAAAATTTGTTTGAAAACTTTTGAAAGTGTCAGTGTGAAAAGATTGTTTTTTTTGTTTTTGAAAAGAGCAAGTACCCATGAGATCTACCTACCCTAAGGAATTAGGCTGTGTAAAAGTCCTTTAAACAGTGCTATCCCACTATTGAGAAGTAGGTAGCACCGTCGTTGGAGGTGTTCGGGTCAATTCGATTAAGGGACATGTGTGGTCACCGAAGCAATAGTAGGACACCTTAGAAGTAACCCTAATGTCCTAGATCCTTTTTATCCGAGGCAACCGTTTCGAGGCAAATGGATCTTAGACAGGAGGGCGACCTCTAAAACACCCTATACTTGACGGCCACGTTCGAGACAACCAGTGAGGCATACCCTAGGAGTGGCATGTGCTTGTGTGTTGTTTCAGTTTATATTTATCTTTGAACATGCATTTTGGTGATCTACGAGTTGTTTTTAATTTTCATACAAATCTTTCATGCATTTTTAACAGTTAAGAGTACGGAAGATAAAGTGTGGAAAGGTAAATCTACGCTATTACAAGGCGCGGGTCTATACATCACAGAAAACATAACCCGTTTTGGAAAATAAATGCGGAAAAGTAAATAAAGCGGTAAAGCCTAATTAACTATTACATCCTTTGAGCAGATACATAAATATGATTAAAATAAATTAAAGTGCGCGAATAGAAATTTAATCAGGACGTCCTTATGGTTTTGACCCTTTTGAGAAAAAGAATTTAAGTTTTGTCCTTTTTTGCAACTTAATTAAAATATTAAACCTAGTACTAATTAATTATTTAATTAAAAGAAAAAAAATGTCTTTTTGTGTTTTTTATGTTTTTTTAATGAAAAATAAAATAAAAGAAATTAAAAGTAAAAAGGAAAAACCCTAATTCTAAATTTGTTTTATTTATTGTAAAAAAGGTTAAAATTAAACCTAAATTTAAACTAAGTTGATTAATTAGAATTTATTTACAAAATATAATTAGTAGTGAAAATAATAATAAATAATATTTACATTTTTTCAGAATTTTATATGAAAAATAATTATTTATATTAATTAAATACTACTAATAATAATAATTACTAAAAAAAATTAAATAGAAATTGAAAAAGAAAAAAAAGGAATAAAGAAAACCAGGGGGGGTGATGGCCAAATTCTGGAGGTTAAGCCTGGAAATTTTAGGCCCAATAAGCCAAGCCTGTTGACTTTATGGATCCTCAAGAACGCTTGTTGACTGGGAGCATGATGCTCCTCACCTTTTGGCCTTTGGATGGACGCTTGAGGACACTTGACGTCTGGATGAGGAAGGTGTATGATGGAATCCTTGGCAAGCGCTGCATATGAATATATTAGAAAAAATATGAAACAAGGTTTGGGGGACCTGGGAATCGAACCCAGGTCCCAATGATTCTTGGACAGATCACCAACCACTAGGCCACTTGAACGCGTTTGATATTATAGTACAAACTAATCATTATATTAGAAAGTCAGGCAATATGCTTCATCAAAAGAAAACACGCGTTTATTTCAAATGCTCAAATCACTTACTAACACGTAGTCATCTTCTTCATCAAACCTGCAGAAAACAAAACAAATAGCGGGGGTTTTTAACCCCCACAATATGGAATGTCAAATAATAGCGAATAGGTGTATGGTTCATATAATTTCATCGCGAGGGTCTCAATGTCTTCGTCTCATTCAGGGCTCCATAATCAAATTAATTTGTACCATTAGCTTCAGAATGGTGTTAGCAATGCAAAGCAATGATTATATCATGTTAATGATGCATAAAAAAGGAGTTTCGATTCTGAAAAAGAATAAGCAAACTGTGATTCTGTTTGGACGTTTCCTTGAGGTTAAACGCTTGGTTTCGATTGCAAATTGTTTCTGAGTATGCTAGCAACATATTTGAATCAAGAAAAGGCTTTGAATTGGCCTAGAAGGTTGAATTCAGTTTTGACTTTTTTCTTGAATTTTTGGAATTTGGTTATGGTGTTTTGCAGCAGCTTGCACGTGAATGGAATTAGGGTTAGCTTATGCTCTTATAGTAGAATGGAATTAGGGTTCAATCTTGGCCAAGAATCCATTTTATTCATGTTTTCAATATTTGATTTCAATAAAATCTTTTTCAACTTTTTTGATTGATAAAACTTGCTAAAATTGGATGATTTTGTCTCTTTGATGGATGCACGAAATTTCCAGCTTGCCCTGAGCCTATTTGCTTCATAAAAAGATTTGAAAACCATATCTTTTGAATTTTCCTACAATTAAATGAATTAAATGAATTAATATTAATAAAAATTCAATTAATTAATTAAAAATAAGAAAATAAATCAATTTAAGTTCAATGGGTCGTGCATAGGCTTTGGACAAAGTTTCAAGAAAGAATTTGAGGCCCATTAGCAAAAACAAGGTGTTTTAGGCAAAGTTGACTTTTGTAAATTCCCAAAAATTTCCCAACTTCTCCAATGCATATCTTGCTCAATTTTGATCCTATGAACATGTTCTTGGACATTTTGGAAAGGTCTTGAAGTCCTATAACCAATGCCTTTGGTCTCATGTCATTTTGATTTACCAATCTCAAGTTATGGTCTTTGACTTAAAGTGCCTTTTTGTTGACTTTTGAAATTGACCTATAATGTAGAAATTGATAACTATTTATGAGAGCATTTCATGGACTTGGAATGTGAATATGAGTTGTAGGAAATGTCCTCCCCTTCAAAATGAGCATTGGATGGGATTTTTCTGATGAACCATGAAAAAGTTATGCCTTGGTCAAGTTACAGTTGACTTTTCAGCTGTCCAAAAATAGAAACTTTTGGCATCTTGATGATTTTTGAGCCATTCTTGAGGAATCATGATCAAGACTTGATCAAATGATGATTGTGGCTTCAAAATAAGATGTTGACCAAAAATGTTGACTTTTGACTGCCAAATGACCATTTTGCCCCTACAGTTGACTGTGAAGCAAATGAAGCTTTTGACTGTGCAATTTGATGATGTGAGTCTTGAGACTTGTCATGTAGATGCTTGAGAACATGTATAGGCCTATATGACTTGATTGGACCCTTGAAAACCAAAACCCTAATTTGACTGGCTTAGGAGAGTGTTTAGACTGTGCAATCTTTGAGTAGTCTTGAACCATTTGAGGATGATTCTTGTCAAATCTTGAAGAATATGGGAGGGAAAATTTTGGGGTACAACATAACCCATACTACTATATTAATCTCTAAGATGGATCCCATCAAGTACATCTTCCAGAAGCCAGCTCTCTCCGAAAGAATAGCTCGATGAAAAATGATCTTAACTGAGTATGATATCCAGTACACTACACAAAAATCAATCAAAGGAAGTGTGTTGGCATATCATTTGTCATATTAAGCTGTAAATGACTACCAATATATGAACTTTGAATTCCCGGACGAGAATATCATGCTAGTAACAGATGATGAAGAACCTGGACTGTATGAAGGACCTGAACAAGGATCCTGATGGACTATGGTTTTTGATGGAGCTTCTAATGCACTTGGTAACATAATTGATGCTGTGATCATTTCCCCCGAAGATTGCCATACTCCTTTCACTGCAGACTCTGTTTTGATGGTACCAACAATATGGCTGAATACAAAGCATGCATCTTGGGTCTCAACGCTGCTATTGACATAAGAATCAAATTCTTAAGTGTATATGGAGACTCAGCTTTGGTGATCAGTCAAGTTAAAGGGGAGTGGGATACAAAACATCCAAATCTTATCCCTTACAAAGAGCTTGTGTTAACCTTGATCCTGTAATTTGAAGAGGTTACCTTTGAACATATTCTGAGCGAAGAAAATCAGTTGGTAGATGCTTTAGCCACCATGTCTTCTATGTTCAAGTTCATATGGGACAACAGAGCTCCCTGAATTACTGTGGAAAGATTTGACGAACCAGTGCACTGTTATGAGATTGACACTGATGGTGTAGAGGAGAAGCCTTGGTTTCATGAGGTGAAGAGATATCTTGAAGCTCAAGAGTATCCTGAAGGGGCGTCAGTTAACAACAAGAAATTTCTGGGGAGGTTCTCAGCCAATTTCTTCCTGAGCAATGAGATCTTATACAAGTGCAACCATGATTTAATTCTGCTCCGTTTTATGGACAAGAAGGAAGCAGATAAAATCATAAAGGATATGCATGAAGGTATCTTTGGTACTCATTCTAGTGAACATACTATGGCAAAGAAGATTCTTGAGAGCCAGTTACTATTGGTCGACCATGGAAACTGATTGTCACCATCACTCAAGGACTTGCGATAAGTGTCAAATTTATGCTGATAAGGTCCACGTGCCTCCAGTTCCCTTAAATGTAAAAAGTGCTCCTTGGTCATTCGCAACGTAGGGCATTTACATGATTGGAGAGATCAAACCTATTGCATCTAATGGACACCGTTTCATTCTTGTCGCCATTGACTACTTTACCAAGTGGGTTGAAGCAGCTTCATTTGCCTCAATTACCAAGAACGTCGTGGCCCGGTTCATCAAGCATAACCTCATCTACCGGTATGGTATCCCTGAGAGGATCAACACTAATAATGACCCCAACCTTAACAATGCCATGATCACTGAACTCTGCACGTAGTTCAAGATCAAACAACACAACACTTCTCCATACAGGCCTAAGATGAATGGCACAATGGAAGCTGCCAACAAGAATATAAAGAAGATTGGGAAAAAGATGGTGGTGACATATAAAGACTGGCATGAGATGCTACCATTTTCTATTCATGGCTACCGTACTCCAACACGAACATCAACTGGAGCAACCCCTTTCTCTTTGGTCTATGACATGGAAGTGGTCCTGCCTGTCAAAGTCCAGATTTCTTCTCTAAGGATTATGAAAGAAGAAGACTTAGATGAAGATGAATGGATACAGACGAGGTTGGATCAGTTGAATTTGATTGACGAGAAGAGGATGGCTGCTATCTGTCATGGTCAGATGTACCAGAAGCGTATGATCAAAGCTTTCAATAAAAAGATCAAGCATCAGGTATATCAGGTTGGTGACTTGGTAATAAAGCGCATCATTATGCCATAAGGCGAACACCATCTCTTCAAACAACTATGATATGGGGCAAACCATAGCGGGGAGGAAATGTGTAAACTTCAGTGAAGACTATTGCACCCCAAAATTTACCCTCTTGATTTAGGCTTATGTTTCATAAAGAATATCATATTGCATTGCATTCATACATTATGATGGGATCAAGGTACTTTGGTTATCAAGTCTTCCTCAAGCTTTGTAGGTTGATTGCATTGGCAAGTTGCTCAAGAAGAACCTTATCATCTAAACCTCTGGATCTTTCAAGCTCAAAAGTTATTGCATATCTCAATATTTTCTATCCATCTCTTTGGAACATCAAAGGATTGAAGTTTGGGTTTGATTATAAGAAGAATTTCTCCTTTGATTCACCAGTCAAACTAGGGTTTTGATTTATCAAGGCTATTGATCAATGTACAAGTCTTGATTTGGAAGCTACAACATTTCATTGGTATTTGGAAGGTCTTTGTCCAAGAATTTGGCCAGGATGCCCAGAAGATTTGAAGTTTTGAACATGGTTCATCAGTCTCCTAAGATGTTAACCAAATTTAGGGTTTGGTCCAAGTTGAAGAAATTGGGGTCTAGATGACCCAATTCATGAAGCATCATTATCCTATCATCATTAGAATCAAATTTGATCAAAGAGCCTCTCATGATGCCAAGTGGAATTAGGGTTTTGAAGATTGATCAGCTATCTCCTAGCACATGGCACAAAACTAGGGTATTGGTTTTAATCAGGATTTCTCTGACTTTTTCACCCAAACTTGTTTCCATGGTTCACCACATGTTGTTAAGAATTTAGGGTTGAAAGATTGAGGTTCAATTTGGTTTGGATATGGTTTAATTGATCAAAAGGGGCAAATTGTTCATTTTGACCAAAGTTAGTAAAATCAGGAGTTGACCATGTGGATTTTTTTGTCAACCATCAATTCAAGCATCCTCCTTTCATATTCCATACCCAAATTCATCTTTGAATCATGAGGAATGGTGAATTTGAGTATAACTTGTTCAAGAAGTAACTTAAAATTGAAAAAAAAATGTTAAGTGCCAAAATGACCTCTTGGGCAAGCCATGCGCGTAATTTCATTAAACACTTGGCATGCCATTTTGTGAAATCAATTTCTGTTAATTCAAGCTTTAATTTGAAAAATTAAAAAGAGCATTTTGTAGTCTCCCATGAGAGCTTCCCTTTGAACTTTGAATCATTCAATTTGGCCAAGAATTGAGTGAGTTGTGATGTTTCAAAGTTGGTATTTCAAAACTGGACTCATGCACACCATGCATGCCCATGCACGCGCGCGGGCCAGGAAAGCCAATTTGCATTTTTGCCTCAAGGTTGCAACACTATTTCTCCATCAAGTTTGCATCAAATTGGAAATTTCAAAGCCCTAGTTTGTTCTACATTTTGAAAGCTTTTGAAAGGCCCCTCAAGCATCCAAAACGCACGAGGGAATTTCAAATGGCCTAAGCATAAAGTTAGCTAGCTAGATTTTTGGAAAAGAGATGCCCATGCTGCAGAATTTCGCATAACTTCAGTTTTGTTTGTTATCAACGTAGCCAGCTCACCAAATGCACATATTTTGCTCACAATGCCACTCAACATGACATCACCAAAACGACTTCTAGGCTGGGCATAAGTAGAAACAAAACGTATCACCATTTACACTTTTCTTTTTTCTGTTTTTGCAAATTCTGTTTCCAACGGCCTTGAGCTTTTCAAAGACTCTTCTGCCCTCAGCAATCACTCCATATATAAGCCACATTTCGTTCCCTTTCGAAAGGAGGCCTTCATTTCTCTCAAGAAATCAGAAACTGCAATCTCTCTCTCAAAAAATTTCTACTTAGAAGCTTTTCTATTCTCCATTCCAGAGCTCGATTCATGTATCATTTTCACTTCATTAGAGCATTAGAAGCAAGGGACAAGAGTTTTCTCTTTATTTCAGAGGCCATAGTTGAGTTTATTTCTCAACTCGAGAGGTAATTTTCAGATCTTGATTCTCCACAATTTTGCTTGATTAATGGGATATAAAGCTTGTTATCATGTTCATAGCTGGCCAGATCTTACATCTGATGTATAAATTTGTTCGATTCTGAAGTATATGCGATTTGATGAACTTCTGGTTTTTCAAGGTTCAATGAGTTTTGTCAATTTTCTTGCTCTGATTTCTACTTCCATGGTCAATCATTTTGAATTTTGTAAAAAGCATGATGTAGTTGGCAGTTTGAACTTTGATTTGTGATTGGAATCATTGATTTTGATGGAGAAATGAGTATGTACGGTGGACCTGAACATGAGCCCTAGCACTAAAAAACGCGCGTGTTTGAGTGGATCCGGAGGTTGAAGATGATGATGTGGACGGATCTGATTGGTCCATTTGAGTTTTAATGCATTTTTCATATTTTTGATTATATTTGATTTTCTGATTTTATTTTTGTGATCAAAGTATTTTTAAAAATCATAAAAACTTTACCATAGGCCAGTAATAATTTCTAGTATTTGTCATATTTTTCTGAAATTTTTTAAAATGATTTGATTGGTTTAAAAAATTCATAGGTTTAATTAATTGATTGTTCAAAGATTATTTTTATTTTAATAGTTCCTCTGATCTAAAAATTCCATAAAAAATGTTTTGAACTCATAAAATAATGTGGAAATTGATTCTGAAATTGGTTTAACATATTTTCTATTTTTGATTAGAATTTTAACATGAGAGGTTTATTTTTGAATTTTTGCTTTATAATTTTTATTTTAATACTTCCTTTAATAAAAAAATACATAAAAAATCATGTAAGCTTGTTTTTAATCATGGAGTCTGAATATAATTTCATTTTTGACCTTTTGGTGATTTTTGGCTAGGGTTTGCATTTTTACCCTTAAATAATAGTTTAATTGTTAATTGTTTGTTTAATTTTTATTTTAATATTTCCTTTAATTCAAAAATTCCACAAAAAATCAGGGATGTGTGTTTTTAATTCTAATATTTTAATATAATTTTGGTTGAACATTTTTCTGACTTTTTGATTAAAGTTCTATTTTGAGATGTGATTATTTGTTTAATTGTCTATTTGTTTGAATTTAATTTCATTTTGGACTTTTCTTCAATTCAAAAAATGTGAAAAAATATATTTTATGGCATTTAGGGTTTCTTGGTGATTTGGATGATCTTGGTTTAATTTGTTTTAATTTTGATCTTACTTAATCAATATTTAAGATTAAAAGTCAAAATTTAGGGTTTTGTTGCTTATGGTGCAAGTTTCATTTTCAAAACCACTATGCCCTAGATTTTCAATAGAATTCAAGTCTTGATTAGGGTTCATGAATGTGTTGAGGATCTGAAAACCATCTTTCTTGAATTATTTAACCTGGTTTGATATTTTTCCATGAATTATTTTGAAAACTTGTCTAGTTTTGGTAGTTTTGCCAACTAGTTTGGAACTTTGGGCCTCATTTGATCTCCTCCTCAATCATTCATGAATATAAGATTGGCTTTCTGACTTCTACACACTTCAAAGATGTTAATATATTTTTGGTTTGAATTATGGATCCTTGTTTCTATTTTTGATGTATTTTTGAAGTGAAGGTACCCAATTAATGTTGCATATCTTGTTGCAATTTGTTTGATGGCCAATGAACTTGAGTGAGGCCTATAATTCGGAACCTAATGATCATATTGATTCTGATTATCCATGATAACTCAATTATTTTCATTTAGTCCCCCATGGTTTAAAGGTTTGAACCTTCTTGATGCATTATGTAGGTTTCATCTTCTATTGTGTTTGTGAAGTTGTGATTGAATTAATTGTATATGGTTGAAATGTGTTTGCCCTTAACCTCCATGATCTTTGATTGTATTCTTTCCAAGCTCCAATGATCCTTGATTGATATTCAATTGTTAATTCAATATGGTGATAAAAAGGAGCAACATCCCTCTGATTCTTTTGGCCAAATTGTGCATATGCATGTTTCCTCTTGTCTATCATGTCTAATGTTTGATAATTGTTATCATGTTGTTCTCACATCATCATGTTGCATCCACCCCTTATATGAGTCATCATTCACCTTGTGGAGTACTAACTTGGTTGTTGAATGTGCGAGGTACTTTGAGAAAAAGTTTCCACTTTTGGCCCGAGGCTACTGTGTTTCACTTTATTTGTGGAACACAACTTATTATACTAGCACTGCTACTGTATTTGGCATGTTTGATATTCCATGCAGGATATATACATGAGATTGTGAATGCTATACATTGCCCATGGGATCTGTTCATATCTGATAATCTCATCACTTACATCCTTATGGCATAATTTCTGACTTGATTTGTCTATTGATTCCAGCTTGCTTGAAGTTCTCTGGGTTTCTTTTATTTTTGCTCAGTTGCTACGAATATTTATCCGTTTGGTATTGCACTGTAGCCTTTCTTCCATTTTCATTTTGCATAGCTTTCTAATTGCATGATGGGACCTCTGTTGTTGATATATGTCAGGAGGCCCTCTGGTTTTTTGTCTAATACACGTGTTGTGTTTGCTGTTGATCGACGAGTCACTCAATTTAGAAAATGAGATCACGACTTCCCTCTCATTGCATGTTCCCTATAGGATGTTTATTGTTTTTCTTCTTTAATTGTTGATCGATGAGTCACTCAATTTAGAATTTGAGATCACGACTTTGCTCTCATTGCATGTTCCCTATAGGATGTTTATTGCTTTTCTTCTTTAATTGTTGATCGATGAGTCACTCAATTTAGAAATTGAGATCACGACTTCGCTCTCATTGCATGTTCCCTATATGATAGTTTTGTTAAGCTTCCCTTAGCATGTTAATTAAGGTAGGGCTTTCCTTTATCCTCAACCTTAGGGTTAACCACTGTATGATAACACTAGGGGTAGTACTAGGTTAGTTTCCCTTAGTTGTTTTCCCTTTCTATGCATTCTGCATCTTAAAACAAAAAATGCTTTCTTGGAAAATCATGAGACATTCCTAATGAACTCAAACTCTTCTTCAGAGTAAAAGATACAAACCAATCTTACTTTGACTTTGTTATCTTTTAGTCGATGTTTCGCCATCGCACATTTGTTTGAAGCCTATGTTTCTCCATCGCACATGTTTTTTATCCTACTTTGATTCTCAATATCATTGTTAGGTGTGATGTTTTGTCATCCGTTTTATTGATGTTTCACCATCTTTGCCATGATATCTTGTTATCTTGAAGCCAATGTTTCGCCATCGCACATGTTTGTTATCCTACTTTGATTCTCAATATCATTGTTAGGTGTGATGTTTTGTCATCCGTTTTATTGATGTTTCGCCATCTTTGCCATGATATCTTGTTATCTTGTAGCCGATGTTTCGCCATCGCACATGTTTGTTATCCTACTTTGATTCTCAATATCATTGTTAGGTGTGATGTTTTGTCATCCGTTTTATTGATGTCTCGCCATCTTCGCCATGACTTTTTTATCTTTTAGCCGATGTTTCGCCATCCCACATTTGTTTGAAGCCGGTCTTTCGCCATCACACATGTTGGTTGTCCTACTATGACTCTCAATGTCATTGTTAGGTGTGATTGTTTTATCATTTGATGTTTCGCCTTCTATGACATGTTACTTTGTTATTATTTAGCTGATGTTTTACCATCTCATTTATTTGTTGTTTTATTTGATGTTTTGCCATCTTGACTGTTTTTGTTGTCTTAACTAAAAAAAACACAAACCAACCAAAATATGTAAGCCGAACTACGACTGCTCTGATTCCTTAAAAGGGATACATAGGCATTGGGGTAGGGCCCAACCGAGCACAACTTTTATTTTCCCTGCATTATTATTATTATTATTATTATTATTATTATTTCTTTTTTTTTCTTTCGCATGCATTCCCTTTTCAGTTCTAAGCCATAGACATATGATTTGACCACACCCTTTAGATTAGAAAACAAGATTGGATACCGTAGAGTACTACGGGCGTGTGGGGTGCTAATACCTTCCCCTCGCGTAACAGACTCCCTTACCCGAACTCTCGGTCGAAAGACCGTGATTTCTCCCTTTTTAGGTTTTCTCGATGTTTACCTTTCCCTTTCGGCGGGATAAAAGACGTTCGGTGGCGACTTTATTAATGTTTCATTACATCCAGATGACAGGTTCTGACCGCGTTGTTTCAGCTGGCGACTTCACTGGGGACAGGTTGACCTCTTGTTGGTCCATCCCGGAGTCGATCCTAGCTCTTATTTGTTTTCTTTTTGGGTGTTTATTTTTACCTCTTTGCATATTTATCTGTTTGCATTGCATCCTATGTGCGCTTTACTTTCTGCATACTGGATTTGGCTGGACTGTTTGGATTCTGGATTCTCTTGGTGGGTGGGTTGTTCCATGAGGTAAAAGGCCTCATACCCAGGCTATGAGTGAATTCCATAGGAACTAGGAATAAAGTGTCCATGGCAGCTATGAGGCAGATGCTTTGTAGACCTGAACATGAGACCCATGACTTCAGAGGGTGTTCGGATAGGTGTTATCGTATGATGATACTGACAATCGAGCTCTTGTACTCTGATTTGGCTTTTAACCTTACCTTGACCTAGATTACACCCATGAGAGGGGAGGGAAAACTTTTCTTACAGGTACAAGTACTGTTGGTGACTGTGTGTTGCGAAGGTGACTCAGGTTCCTATGATAGTTTTGAAGATTTGGGATTTTCTTTTGATCTTGAGTGGTGCTATTTTGTACCGGTCCAGCCATGATCTAGTGTGAAACTTTGATCCTGTCATGTTGCATCATAGCATATTTATTTCTAAAAAATGATGTATAAAAATAACTAGTATATGCATGTCATATTCCAGGGACATTCAAGGGTCTTCTTTCCATCAGAAATGGCTGGCCTCCCGTCAGATGAATTTGATTTAGTTCGCGTTAAAGAGCCCACCAGGCATACTTTCTCTTATCATATTCCTACTATTGATGTGTCTGAATTAAAGAGGTTGAGTTCTTATCTGAAGGGTGATGTTCTGAATAATTTCAACAAAAATTATGGCAATTTGTTACTAGTCCTTAACACTCCAGTTGACCCAATGGCTTTGATCACTCTATTCCAGTTCTATGACAAGGTGTTACAGTGTTTTACTTTTCAAGATTATCAACTGGTTCCCACACTAGAAGAGTGCGCGTACCTACTTAATATCAAGTTGTTCGACGAAGTTCCTTTTGTCCAAGTGCCGGAGAAGCCAAAGTTTGAATTTATTGTTGAAATTCTTCATTTGAGTTAGAAAGAGGTGAAAGACAATTGGAAATCAAGTGAGGATACTACAAGGTTTTATTTGGATTTCTTAGTGAAGAAAGCTGAAGACTGGGCAAAGAAAGGGAATTGGAGTGAATTCAGCACTTTGTTTGCTCTCATGATATACGGGATCATCCTCTTCCCTCGTAAGAGAAATTTTGTGGATTTGGCGGCTATTTGTGTTTTTAGAAATAAGAACCCGGTACCGACACTCTTGGCAGATACTCTTTATACCATTCATTCCAGGCATGGAAAATGAGGTAATGTAAGTTTATGTCATTCGATGTTGTATCAATGGTTTAAATTGCACTTACCGGTAATTGGTCCTTTCGTGGATACCAGACATTCTCTCCGATGGTCATCCAGACTTGTCAACCTTACTTCATTCAATATCCGGTGGAATTATGACATGGGGGAAGTACGAAATATTATCACTAGCTGCAGAGATTTCCCTAACGTTCCCCTCATAGGAACTAAGGGGTGTATCAACTATAATCCTATGCTTGCTTATCGTCAATTGGGATATGCAATGGATGGACCGCCAAAGGATGAAGAGGTGTTTGAATCAGTATATTTTGTTAGAGGAAGTGATCATGTGATGTTGAAAAGAGTGACAAGTGCTTGGAAGAGAATTCACAAGAGAGATAGAACTACTTTAAGCAAGAAGGTTCCTATTGCTAGGGTTCCTTACTTGGATTGGATCAGAGCCAGGGTTAAGATTTTACGGTTACCATTTGCAAGGTCGGCTCCTCTATGCGAGCAACCTCCTACTGCTCTAAGTAACACGGTGCCTACTGAGATGTTCACCCAGGTTCATGTTGAGAACATTCAACTTCGTGCCAAAGGCCGTGAGGCAGGAACGAAACTTTATTGGGTAGATCAAGAAAGGGTCGACTTAGCTCACAAACTCAAAGAAGATCGAGGGGAAACTTTTGATGCAACCGGTTTTAGGAAGAGATCTCATGCTGAAATAGAAGAAGAGTTGAGTAAGACCCAGCAAGAGTTCCAGAAGCTTCAGGTATCTGAGAATCGCTACAGGAAGAAGATTCAGAACTTGGAGAAACAGCTCAAAGACAAAGATGCTCAACTTAAGAAAGAAGTAGCTCAGAGGCGTGTCGTAGAGGATCAGTTTCAAGAAAGTAAAGTAGTCACATCACAACTTTCGAAGGAGAAAGCCAGACTTGAAGAGTATTGTCAACACCTTGAAGCGTGTCTTGTTCCGGAGATTTAGTTTTGTTACTTACCTTTGGTGTATTTGGTCACCCCCAGGATTGTTGGAGGGGACCGTCTGTTTGTTTTATTATTCAGTTTTTTGTTAAGTTTACTTTGAAACATGTATTTTGTTGTTTATCGTTATACTCTTAAAATATCCGAAGAAACTTGAGTATCTTTTATTTTGTTTGTAAATAATTCAAGTGTTTGTTTTGTTATCCTTTTTATCATTGATTGTATGTTTTATCTTTGGTCGCACGCCGTGACTGATGAATAAAAGGACTCTTGAATACCTCAAAATGACAAACATATCATGCACATCATGTATTTCATAACATTACAGGTTATCTCAAGACGGTATTCTTATTCTTATGCTTTTCCTATTCAGAATTCAAGATGACTACTCATCGGTATTCCACCAGAAATAATTTACCAAGACAGATGGAACAAGTTCAAGCTAAAATCGCTGAAATGAGGACCCATATGGCTACTCAGATGACCCAGTTCATGGAGGTCATCACCAATGTGAATCACCAACAGGAGGAACTGGCTGCCATTGTCAACAACCAGCAGCGCTATGCAGGGGATGGTGGAAATCAAGGGCTCTATCAGGACATTTCTGTAGAATTGGGGGATGTGCAAGATCAGCCTGCTAGAAATTTTCACGGGATGCCTGGAAATCCTTTTGTGCGCAACGTAGGGCAGTTTCCCCCGTCTCCGGGACCTCGTGTTGTGGGGAACAAAAGAGTTAATCAAGGCGGTGTAAGGAATTATCAGGAGCATGATTATGACTTTGACCAAGATGAAGACCAGTTTTATGTTCAGCGTTCAGAGCCGGAAGTTCAGGTTGAGGATAGGAAGTATCAGTTATTGGAATAGCGTTTGAAGGCTAGGGAAGGGAAATGAGTCCTTGGTATGGATGCTAATGATATTGGGTTGGTGTCTGGGATGAAAGTTACTCCGAAGTTAAAACCTCAAACATTTGAAAAGTACAATGGAACATCATGTCCTGTTACTCATGAAACTACTTATTTCCGAAAGATGTCGGTGTATACTGAGGATCAGGGGATCTTGATTCACTTTTTCCAGGATAGCCTATCTGGGGCATCCCTGGAGTGGTACATGAAGTTGGAGAAAACTCATATTCATTGCTGGAATGATCTTGCTCGGGCTTTTGTCAAACATTATCAGTACAATGTGGATATGGCGCCTAATCGCACTCAGTTACAAAATATGTCACAGGGACCAAAAGAGTCTTTCAAGGAATACGCTCAGAAGTGGCGTGAGTTGGCTGTGAGGGTTCAACCTCCACTCATGGAGAGAGAACTCATCAATATTTTTATGAGTACCCTGCAAGGGCCATTCTATGAGCACATGATAAGAAGTTCTTCGGTAGGATTTGCAGACTTGGTTATGGCTGGTGAAAGAATTGAGGTGGGTTTGAAATTGGGGAAAATTCAGATTGGAGGTTCTAGTGGCTCATCAGGGGGCAGTAAGAAACCATTCAACACTTACCCTAAGAAGAGGGAAGGCGATGTAAGTGCGGTTTACTCTCATAGAGGAAGAAGAGAGGATCGTCAACACCAACAGATTAATGTTGTTTCTATTCCTATTAATGCTCCTCTGCAGCAAAGACCGAACACAATACCTCAACAACAAAGGCAACAAGATGCTCCCCATCAGTATAATAATCAACAACAGAGACAGCCGAGAAAATTTGATCCCTTGCCAGTATCTCTTACTGAAGCACTCCACCACCTGCTTGATTTGAAGTTGATCAGTTTGAGGAATATGCCACCGCCACCCGCAAGACTTCCTGTTAATTATGATGCTAATGCAAGATGCGGATTCCATTCATGCGGAATTGGTCATTCTACTGACAATTGCTTTGCGTTGAAGTGCAAAGTACAAGACTTGTTGGATGCTAAGGCAATTGAATTTACTCTAGTGATTGGTCCGAATGTTACTCAGAATCCAATGCCTAGGCATGGAGGGGGTGTTGTTAATATGATTGATGATAATGGTGAAATGTTGAATTCAATCACGAATGTGGAACAAGTAACTACTCTATTGTGCTATGTTAAGAGGTATTTGCTTGACAATTCTATTTTCTCGGGTTGAACTTCTGAGTGTGCCAAGTGTAGAGAGCAACCGAAAGGCTGTGATGATTTAAAAGTCGGTATCTAGTTGATGATAAAGGAGGGTTCCCTGCAGTTTGATAAGAAACCTAGCTACCGCAAGGTTACCAAAGAAGATGTTGTTGTGATATCTATTCCTTACACCCCTGTGCGCATTCCTACCCCATCTAGGGCGCTTCCTTTGATGATTATGGTACCCGGTCCCATGCCGTACACCAGTGAGATGGCCATACCATGGCATTAAGGTGCTTATGTTTATTACCATGGGGTAAAGCAGGAGGTTAGTACCCGTGTGTCTGAGGAAGAACGTGCTGAAGGTAATTGTGATACGGTGGGAAGAACTGACTGTTTTTTGGAATGCTGGTTTGCGTTTTGCGTTTGATTTTGCAAAATGTCTTGGTAAGCAAGATTCACCACCGACTTTTATTTTATCCAACAAGGAAAGGGAAAAAGCACATAAAAATTCCTTTTTCAAGATATTTCTCGGGTTCGGGGGTAGATTATAGAAAGGGAAGGTGTTAGCACCCTTTCTATCCGAGGTTATCCACGGGCTCTTAGGTACTTGCTCAATTGTTTTCAAAATTGCTTTCTTTGTGCTTGTGGGTTTGAAAGAAAAGTTTTTGTTTGAAAACTTCGATTTAACTCTTGCTTCTGTCCTCAAGAGCGTAAGAAGTGTTTTTGAAAACTTTGTTCGAAGTGTAAGTGTGAGGAGTTTTATTTTGGAAGAGCAAGTATCTAAGAACCATCTACCTACTCGAAAAAGGAATCGTTATATGCTAATGTCCTTTAGGCAATAATATCCCACTACTGATGAGTAGGTAGCATCATCGTTGGAGTTTTAGGGTCAATTCGAATTAGGGACTTATGGTCACTAAAGCAACGTTAGGACGCCTTAGCGGTAACCCTAATGTCTTAGATCATTTATTTGAGGCAATCAAATCCGAGGCAACCGTTTCGAGGCAACTATGATCTTTTAGACAAGAGGACGACCTCTAAAGTGACCTATACTCAATGACTATGTACGAAGGCAACCAAGTGGGGTGTACCCTAGGAGTGCGCATGTGCGAGTGTGTTGATTTCAGTTATTTTTATCTTTGCACATGTTAAGGGTGATCTAACTATTTTTTAAATTAGGCATTCATTCTTGTCATGCAAGCCCTATTATCAAACATCTAACAGTTGAATATTTGCAAAAATTAAAGGTGCAGAAATTAAACTAAGCTATTACAAGGCGTCAGGTATTTACATCGCCAAAAGCGACCCTTTGAAAATAAAAGCGATAAATGTAGAATAAACGTCCTAATTAAACTATTACATCCCATGAGCAGTTACATTAAATATCGTAAAAATAAATAAATAAATAAAAGCGGTAAAGGTAAATAAACGTCCTAATTAAATTATTACAAACTGTGAGCAGATACAATAATTGGGAAAAATAATAATAAAGCGCGCAATTAAAAATTAGATCGACGAGAGAATAGGGTTTTGACCCTTCTATCCTAAAAAAATAAAATTCTTTTTTTTGTTGTTTTTACTATTTTTTTTAAGAAAAGAAATTAGATTTTTAAATTAAATGCAAAATTGATTGGTTATTAAATTAATTAATGAAAATAATTAAATGACATATTTTTGGGTTTTTTTTATTTTAGGAAAGAAATAAAATAATTAATTTAGTAATAAAACCTATTTATTCTAATTAATTTTAATTATGCAAAAAAGAAATTAAAGTTGTTTAATAATTAATAACCTAATTAAATTAATTACTTTTTTTTAATAAAAATAAATATCTTGAATTTAATTGGATAGAAAAATGTTTTGTGATTTTTTGATAAAAAAGAAAATAATTTGACGGGTTAGTAAAGTAAATAAATGAAATAATATAAATATAAAAGAATTAGAGAAAAGCAAATTGGGCCTGCAATGTGGGGGTGCAATCATCATAAATCTCTAGGCCCTAATCTTCGAAAGCTTCATGCTCTAACTATGGTGTTTTTTTAATTCTTGCATGTAACCTATGATTCAAACATCCATAACTGTTCTATATAAACTCAAGCAAACGTTAACATACCATAAAATATGATTAAAATTAGAGTTTCGAAATTTAAAATTTTACCAAACCGGTGTCGTCAAATGGGGGCGTGCTAGGCGTGTGATGGATTGCTATTGGGCCTTGTAAGACTCTTTAGGACTTCAAGAGGATGGTTTGAGGCTTGATGTCAATTGAGAGAGACCGGAACCTCGAGATATGACTTGCACCAATTCTTTGATTTCTGGAGAGCTTTTTGAAGAGCTTTTAGAGAGCTTTTTAAAGAGCTTTTTGAGAGCTTTTAGAGAGGATTTTCGTCTCTTTCAAGCTTGTATGGCTCTATATTTATAGAGGAGAATGAGGAGACAAGAAAGCATGGAAAGAATCTCCCTCATAATGTTGTATTTTAAGACCATGATCAAGATTTGAAAAAAATGCCATATTTGATGATTTTATGCCATTTTCACATGTGAATGAACCTGGACATATTTGAAAAGTTATTGCACGCAATCAATTGACATAAACCAGCATAAAAATTTCCAAAAATGGATTCACATCAAAATTTACATTATTTCTATTATTTATTTATTTAATTCTGAATTTTAATGAATAAAATATCAAAATAAATAGCATAAATAGTAGAAAAATTTATGGGTGGGCTTAGAGGTCGTGGACCATGTTAGGAATTAGTTTCAAACTTGAAAAGATAGGCCCATTTGGAAAAAATCCAAGTTTGGTCAATATTTGCTTCATGCATTTTTTCAAAAATTATCCAACTTTGATAATGCATAACTCCCTTAATTTTGACTCTTTGGAGGTGTTCTTGGACTTTTTAGAAATATTGAGATGTCCTCTAAGCATCCCTTTTGGTCTCATCTCATTTTTATACTCCATTATCATGTATGCAGCTTTGACAAAAAAGGTGTTTTTGTTGTCTTTCAAAAATGACCTATAATGTCCAAATTCATAACTTCTTGTGAGTGCATTTTTTTAACTTGGGATATGAATATGGATTGTAGGGAATTGAATCCTACTAAAAATGAGCTTTGGATGGGTCATTTCCCATAAAGTATGAGAAAGTTATGCTTCGTCAAAGTTGAGTTGACTTTTCCTACAAAACCCTAATTTAGCAACTTTTGAATCTTGATGAATTTTGAGCAATCCTTGATGAATAATGATCAACCCTTGATAAAATGATTAAATATCCTTTAAAATGAGAATTTTGACAAAAAATCTTGAAGTTTGACTGTGTTTGGGTCATAGTTGACTTTTGCCCTAGCATAGTCGATTTTTGGACCTTTTAAGCAATTGACTGAGCAAACTTCCTCTGCAAGGCTTGAAACTTGACATGGATGACCTTGAGAACATATTAGGACATTGGAGAGAACTTGAGGTCATTTGGACTCAAAGATCTTGATGCAACACAAAACCCTAATTTGGGGTAGACTGTCTTAGGAGAGAGCTTATCTGACAAATTCTTGAGCAACCTTCAGCAACTTAGAGATTCTTCTTGCAATGTTTTAAGGAATATGAGAGGGAAAATTTTGAGGTACAACAGCTGCCCCTGTTCAATCTTCTTAAACCTGAGGATGTAGATTGGCTTTCATGCCTTTCATGATTCGAAGGTGGAAGATGATTGAACACTAGAGTGCCCAGAAATTTGCACTCACATGAAGTGGTATCAACCTTGTGATGTCAGGAATGGGCTTTCAGATGCCATTTGGAGATTGCTGACGGGAGGATGGGCTTAAAGATGCCATTTGCAGGAATGTCGATCGCATAAGAGATTCCTTAGCGAGAGCTTGTATACCTGTTGTTGTAGAAGATTCCGCTGGGGAAGTCTAATTTTATTGAAATTTAGGAACTTGCATGTACTTCAACTGAGAGAACATCTCTGCTGAGTTTTAAGAACTTGTCCGTAATTCAACTGGGAGGAAACATCTTCATCGAGATTTAAGAACTCGCCCGTAATTCAACTTAGAAAACTCTGCTGAGATTTAGGCACTGTCTGTACTTCGAAGGAGGAGAATTGTCGAGATTTAAAACCTTATCTATAATTCAATTGAGGATAATTCGGTCGAGATTTAAGAACCGGTCAGTAGTTCGACTGAGGGAAACATCTTCATCGAGATTTAGGACTTGTCTGTAATTCAACCGAGGATAATTCTGTTGAGATTCAAGAACTGTCAGTAATTCGACGGAGGAGATTGTCGAGATTTAGGACCTTATCTGTAATTCAATTGAGGATAATTCTGTTGAGATTTAAGAACCGGTCAGTACTTCGACTGAGGGAAACATCTTCATCGAGATTTAGGACTTGTCTGTAATTCAACCGACGATAATTCTGTTGAGATTTAAGAACTGTCAGTAATTCGAAGGAGGAAATTGTCGAGATTTAGGACCTTATCTATAATTCAATTGAGGATAATTCTATTGAGATTTAAGAACCGGTCAGTACTTCGACTGAGGGAAACATCTTCATTGAGATCTAGGACTTGTCTGTAATTCAACCGAGGATAATTCTGTTGAGATTTAAGAACTCGTCCACACTTCGACGGAGGAAAATTATCGAGATTTAGAACCTTATATATAATTCAACCGAGGATAATTCAGTTGAGATTTAAGAACCGGTCAGTATTTCGACTGAGGGAAACATCTTCATCGAGGTTTAGGACTTGTCTGTAATTCAACCGAGGATAATTCTGTTGAGATTTAAGAACTCGCCCATACTTCGACGGAGGAACTTTTCCGAGATTTAGAACCTTATCTGTAATTCAACCGAGGATAATTCAGTTGAGATTTAAGAACCGGTCAGTACTTCGACTAAGATAAAAGCTTCATAGCTTTGAATTTAACTGCATCCTTCCTGAAAGGTAAAGGTTAGCTATATGAAATGTATGATATGTATCAAATAATGATGTTCTCAAAATAAATGAGATTGTGTTGTATGATGCGTATATGCATGTGTCATGATGTATGGAAATGTAATGCTTTTAGCTGGGGAAAATAAATCCCGGATAGTTGCTGGGGAAAAGAGTTGGATTCTTCATTTCCGCTGGGGATGGAGAACGAAGATGATTGCAAGAATAAACCTGCAGGAGAGAATAACTCCGTTGGGGAATAAACTGATAAGGAGATTACTCTGTGGGGAAGAGATGCTCTGCTGAGGATTCCACCGATAAATTCCGCTGGGGATGAATTACTATTGCTGGTGATACTGAATCTTGTTGGGGATTGACTTCTCGTTTGCGAAAGGAAAGAGCTCCGCTGGGGATGATCTTTCAGTTGCAACTTCATTGGGGATAACCTTTTAGACTCTTATGGGGATAATCCTTTGAACTTGTTGGAGACAATCTTCCAAAGTTTACTGGGGATGATTCTCCAAACTCCACTGGGGCAGCTTTTTCAGACTGCACTGGGCAAAATTTCAAACTCCGCTGGGGTTATCTTGTACTCTGTCGGGGAATATTCTTATACTCTGTTGGGGAATATTAAGACCTTTCGGTGCTGATGGTAGATAAACTCCGCTTGGGGAGAATATTACCGATTCATTCACAGTTGCGAGTCTCAGCTGGGGAGAGCTAACATTACTGTCTTTTTCTTACTCTGCGGGGAGTGAATGTTACTGGGACGCGTGCTGAGGATATGACGATGGCTTTGCCTCAAGACTTTTCTGCCCCAGTATCTGCGGGAGAAGGTGCCTGCGGAGGCCTTGTGGATCGAGTATTATCCTAACCTATGAGGTGCTTGGTAACTTTCGATAGAAGTGACAAGTCTTCTTCTGGTAGGCTAGTGACAAGATGACAGGATATAGTCGTACGCTTTGATCCCTAATTTTTTCCTGGACCGCCCTTTCGGATTTTCAGTCCACCGGGATACCCTTTTTTGCCCAAGCCGCCTTTTCAGGTTTTCAACTTGTCGGGTGTATAGATTTTTCATTTTCATCCCTTATTTTTGCCCGAACCCTTTTGGTTTGCCGGGAAGCCCTTATTTTTGCCTAGGCCAGTCATCCTAGCGGGTCTTTGATTATGCGTAGTACTTTTTTGACTATGTCCATGCTCTCAGAGTGTAGGGAGTTGTCATTGTCAGTAGTGTCGTGATGCCATACTACCAGAAGGTGTTTGATCATGCAAGATTCGTTGCTGGAATTCATGTCCAATGCCCCAATTGATTTAGATGGAGATTTGCCCCTGACTATTTGGCATTTTGAGAGATTCATTGAATCTTGACTTGACTGCCCCAGATGATGGACAATGATCATGTCGTGCCCCTTGATTGGAAGTGTTTTTCCACTTGAGGTGATCCTTTTTATTGAGAAGGTTTTTGTTCACTAGATATTCTTCGTGCGAACTTCTCTTCTGTTTGAACAAATAGTCATATGCAAATAATGTTATTTCAAGAATGCAAAGCTTATGTCTGTCTTGAAGTTTTGAAAATGTAGTTTTCAATCAAACAAGAGAATTTTTGTAAAATGTGATGTCAACTCAGGATTTACAACAAGCTCTACAGGAGTCCGAATACCTTTTGTAACAGTATGCTTTCGAACTAACCCATGCTTCAGCTAGGAATTTTAAGGGTTATAACGTGGCCTGGTTCACGGTTCAAGAAACAAAGGATAAAGGCTCAAAATTTATTTGTACCCACCCGTTCTTCGTGATGTTCTTCAATCCTAAACTCAGCTAATTGTGCATTTAGAACCCCAGTTGAGTTCTGGAATATTGTCCTTGGTGTTCCGGTGATGGTTCAGATACTGACAATTTATTTTGAATAGGCAGTCATTTCTTTTTTGTTGAGGGTTTGTAGGACCTCTTTCTTTTTGATTTTATTATCCCTGTCTTTTGCCTGAACTGCTTCTTTTTGTGATTACAGTCAGCGGGATGCCCCCGTTTTTTTTAAGTCTCCTTCATAGGTTTTGACTTAATGGGCTTTTATTTTTGAGAGATAGTGACTTCTTGCGTTGACGATTATATGGAACCATCACCGTCTTTTGTTTCGGAAGGACGTCTTTGATGCCATTCATTGTGCACCTGGATTAACTGAGAAAACTACCCTGCCCCAGGTTATAATTAAGGGTTTTAATTTGTGAAAAGAAAAACTCCAACTTCTTTGGCTCAAAGGGGTTGACTAGGGATTATCTTCCTTATAACTCCACTGTTTAGGATTTGAAACAATGTCTGTACATCGTCAGCAAGGTCTATTCAAAAGCGTACTGTAGAGATTTTTGATATCATTTTCGTCATCCTCCTTCTAAAGGCTTAGAATTTTTTTAATCGAGAGTTGAACATCACAAAAATGAAAGCAATTTGAATATAGTGAATACAAATGGATTGATTCAAAACAGACATATGCAATGCATTGATGAAGTAACAAAGTTTGACATGCATAAATGTCTGAACAATCAAAAGAAAATTACAAATTGAAAATTCTAATGAACAAAAAGTCTTCTCATCTCGGGACTTGTCACTTCAAATGGTGAGCCTTGGAGGGATGGTAGAAGAACTCAGCCTGACCATCTTGTGTGAATTCCAATGCTCCTTCATCAATTAGGTTTTGAATTTTGTACTTCAAATTCCAACAGTCGTCAGTGTCATGCCCCGGGCTGTTAGAATGGTATGCACACCTTGCATCAGGATTGTAGTTGGGTGAAGAAGTCTTAGGATTCAGATGAGGTCCTACCAACGTCACCAGATTCAATCTCAACAGGTGTTGCAAAGCTTGGGACAGCGGCTTGTTGAGCTTGGTAAACGGCCTCTGATTAACCCGTTGTTTATGGCAAGGTTGTTGTTGGACCCGTGAGGTAGTAGAAACTTGGAGAGGTATATTCTTCACCATACCAGACTCTTGTCTTCTCGGAGGTTGATCAATAACTTGGTCCCCGGCCTCGACTGTTTGCTTCATACTATTGTATCTGTCTTGATGAAGCTGGTTGATAATGGTTCTCAACTCTTCTTGTTCCTGGGCTAAGCCTTGGATAAGAGCCATCTGCCCCAACATTTGGGTTCTCATTATATCTACCTCAGCTTGCAGTTTCTCCAGCCGTTCGTCCTTATTGTCTTCAGGACTTTTCTTGACCAAGTTCCCGATGAAGAGTGTTTTGAACTCTTTCTGCCCCTTGTATAGGTTTAGAAATACGTCCCTGAACCGAGCTTATTGAGTTTGAAGATCTCTGTTGTCTTATTTGAGAGCCATTGATGAAATAAACAGCGAGGACATGAGAGACCGGTATTGGAAGACCTGTTATGCAATGATATGTATGATATATGTATGCAATGTTTTCAAGGATCTCGCGGGGTAAACAAGAAACTGTTAGAATTTGTTTGCAGATTGATTGAAGAAGCTTCGTGTCATTGAGAGTCCTTCTTCAAGAGTTAAGCTCACCATATCTAGTGGGTCATAGCCACCGACTCAAGTCATCATGTTTTGATCTCTAGACGACATTGGCTAGAGGAAAATAAATCCCCTTTGCCCCTTGCTAGATGTTTGATTTACCATAACCTACATCACAAACCCTTGAGATCCTTGAAATGGTTAAGGAAATATTAAGGCATGATGTTATGATGTGTATGCTATACGTTTAAGCAAATGTGTGTGGTGCTGTAAGTAAACCCTGCAATAAATCCAAATTATTGGATAAGGACTGTAAACAAAACCTGCAAGGAACTCACGTTGTCAGATAACAAGAATGTGCAAGTAGTTCAAGTTTGAAGGAATACAAGTCACACAATAGCCCTTAAATTTCAGGCTGGCATGGAGTTTAGGTATTACCCTCTTTCAGTTTAGTTGGTTCAACCCTGTCCTAGAAATAGTAACCGGGTTCTAGAGGATCTCAATATCACTGACCATCCTCGATCGGTCATAATTCCAGTTTAGTAACCTTTTCTTGCGGCCGGAATCATCGCGAGAGTTTGGTCTCAATGAGTGTAGCATACTGCTACTTTTCTATGGCCGATTTGGTCAATTATAGGTTCTAAGGTCAGTTGGTGCTTAATGACCCCTTAGAAGACCCATATTCTCCTCGTTGCGCCACAAGGGATATCGGTACATACTAAAGTGGCACACCAACGTAGCTACTGCTTCAACCGTATCGGTCTATGCTGTACAGTTCCCTCACAGTTTATTGCTACTTACCTAAAGGGTGTCCCCCAGATCCGGGTTAGGAACTATAATAACTCCGATTCAAGCCCACAAAGATAAAGCATACAAATCAAGCAATTGAAAACATTATGAACTATTCCTAAGGTACACCCCACTTATTATTTCCCCAGCAGAGTCGCCAGTTCTGTGATACGGTGGGAAGAACTGACTGTTTTTTGGGATGCTGGTTTGCGTTTTGCGTTTTTTTCCGCAAAATGTCGCGATAAGCAAGAGTTGCCACCGACTTTTATTTTATCCAACAAGGAAAGGGAAAAAGCACAGAAAAATTCCTTTTTCGAGATATTTCTCGGGTTCGGGGGGTAGATTATAGAAAGGGAAGGTGTTAGCACCCTTTCTATCCGTGGTTATCCACGGGCTCTTAGATACTTGCTCAATTGTTTTCAAAATTGCTTCCTTTGTGCTTGTGGGTTTGAAAAAAAAGTTTCTGTCCTCAAGAGCGTATGAAGTATTTTTGAAAACTTTGTTCGAAAAGTGTAAGTGTGAGGAGTTTTGTTTTGGAAGAGCAAGTATCTAAGAACCATCTACCTACTCGAAAAAGGAATTGTTCTATGCTAATGTCCTTTAGGCAATACTATCCAACTATTTATGAGTAGGTAGCATCATCGTTGGAGTTTTAGGGTCAATTCGAATGAGGAACTTACGGTCACTAAAGCAACGTTAGGACGCCTTAACGGTAACCCTAATGTCTTAGATCATTTATTTGAGGCAATCAAATCTGAGGCAACCGTTTCGAGGCAACTATGATCTTTTAGACAAGAGGACAACCTCTAAAGTGACCTATACACAATGACTGTGTACAAAGGCAACCAAGTGGGGTGTACCCTAGGAGTGCGCATGTGCGAGTGTGTTGATTTCAGTTATTTTTATATTTGCACATGTTAAGGGTGATCTAACTGTTTTTTAAATTAGGCATTCATTCTTGTCATGCAAGCCCTATTATCAAACATCTAGCAGTTGAATATTTGCAAAAATTAAAGGTGCGGAAATTAAACTAAGCTATTACAAGGCGTCGGGTATTTACATCGCCAAAAGCAACCCTTTGAAAATAAAAGCGATAAATGTAGAATAAATGTCCTAATTAAACTATTACATCCCATGAGCAGTTACATTAAATATCGTAACAAAAATAAAAAAAATAAAAGCGGTAGAGGTAAATAAACGTCCTAATTAAATTATTACAAACTGTGAGCAGATACAATAATTGGGCAAAATAATAATAAAGCGCGCGATTAAAAATTATATCGACGAGAGAATAGGGTTTTGACCCTTCTATCCTAAAAAAGGAAAATGTTTTTTTTTTGTTGTTTTTACTATTTTTTTAAGAAAAGAAATTAGATTTTTAAATTAAATGCAAAATTGATTGGTTATTAAATTAATTAATGAAAATAATTAAATGACATATTTTTGGGTTTTTGTTATTTTAGGAAAGAAATAAAATAATTAAGTTAGTAATAAAACCTATTTACTGTAATTAATTTTAATTATGTAAAAAAGAAATTAAAGTTGTTTAATAATTAATAACCTAATTAAATTAATGACTTTTTTTAAATAAAAATAAATATCTTGAATTTAATTGGATAGAAAAATGTTTTGTGATTTTTTGATAAAAAAGAAAATAATTTGATGGGTTAGTAAAATAAATAAATGAAATAATATAAATATAAAAGAATTAGAAAAACCAAACTGGGCCTGCAATGTGGGGGTGCAATCATCAAAAATCTCTAGGCCCGAATCTTCAAAAGCTTCGTGCTCTAACTATGGTGTTTTTTTAATTCTTGCATGGAACCTATGATTCAAACATCCATAACTGTTCTATATAAACTCAAGCAAACGTTAGCATACCATAAAATATGATTAAAATTAGAGATTCGAAATTTAAAATTTTACCAAACCGGTGTTGTCAAATGGGGGCGTGCTAGGTGTGTGATGGATTGCTCTTGGGCCTTGTAAGACTCTTGAGGAATTCAAGAGGATGGTTTGAGGCTTGATGTCAATTGAGAGAGACCGGAACCTCGAGATATGACTTGCACCAATTCTTTGATTTCTGGAGAGCTTTTTGAAGAGCTTTTAGAGACCTTTTTGAAGAGCTTTTTGAGAGCTTTTTAAAGAGGATTTTCGTCCCGTTCAAGCTTGTATGGATCTATATTTATAGAGTAGAATGAGGAGACAAGAAAGCATTGAAATAATCTCCCTCATAATGTTGTGTTTTAAGACCATGATCAAGATTTGAAAAAAATGTCATATTTGATGATTTTATGCCATTTTCACATGTGAATGAACCTGGACATATTTGAAAAGTTATTGCACACAATCAATTGACATAAACCAGCATAAAACTTTCCCAAAATGGATTCACATCAAAATTTACATTATTTCTATTATTTATTTATTTAATTCTGAATTTTAATGAATAAAATATCAAAATAAATAGCATAAATAGTAGAAAAATGTATGGGTGGGCTTAGAGGTCGTGGACCATGTTAGGAATGAGTTTCAAACTTGAAAAGATAAGCCCATTTGGAAAAAATCCAAGTTTGGTCAATATTTGCTTCATGCATTTTTTCAAAAATTGTCCAACTTTGACAATGCATAACTCCCTCAATTTTGACTCTTTGGAGGTGTTATTGGACTTTTTAGAAAGCTTGAGATGTCCTATAAGCAACCCTTTTGTGTCTCATCTCATTTTGATACTCCATGCTCATGTATGAGGCTTTGACAAAAAAGGTGTTTTTGTTGTCTTTCAAAAATGACCTATAATGTCTAAATTCATAACTTCTTGTGAGTGCATTTTTTTAACTTGGGGTATGAAGATGTATTGTAGGGAATTTCATCCTCTTAAAAATGAGCTTTGGATGGGTCATTTCTCATAAAGTATGAGAAAGTTATGCTTGGTCAAAGTTGAGTTGACTTTTCCTGCAAAACCCTAATTTAGCAAATTTTGAATCATGATCAACCCTTGATAAAATTATGAAACATCCTTTAAAATGAGAATGTTGACAAAAAATCTTGAAGTTTGACTGTATTTGGGTCACAGTTGACTTTTTCCCTAGCACAGTCGATTTTTGGACTTTTTGAGCAATTGACTGAGCAAACTTCCTCTGCAAGGCTTGAAACTTGACATGGATGACCTTGAGAACATATTAGGACATTGGGGAGCACTTGAGGTCATTTGGACTCAAAGATCTTGATGCAACACAAAACCCTAATTTGGGGTAGACTGTCTTAGGAGAGAGCATGTCTGACCAATTCTTGAGCAACCTTGAGCAACTTAGAGATTCTTCTTGCAATGTTTTGAGGAATATGAGAGGGCAAATTTTGGGGTACAACAATAATGAAGGGGAAGTTCATAACTTTACTAGTGTGGGTCGAATGACTAGAAGCGGGAGAGTATTTGGTCCTTCCAATGTGCAAGATGCGGCAGATGCTTCTGCAAGAGAAAAAGGAAAACAACAGGCAATGATTGGTAATCCAAGGGTTACGCCAGCCAATTTGACTCAACCAATTCCGATACCAGAAGCTTCTTCAGTTCTCGATGAGGTTGAAGAGTTAATGCGAATTATCAGAAAGAGTGATTATAGCATAATTGATCATCTGAGCCATACCCCTTCTAAGATGTCTATCTTGTCTCTGTTGATTTATTCAGAACCTCACAGTAATGCTTTGATGAAGTTGTTAAAGAATGCGTTCGTGCCATATGAGATAACAATCATTTAGTTTGAGAATGTTCGTGCTAACATATCTGCCAGGAACGGTCTGGGCTTCACAGATTTTAATCTTCCTCCGGAGGGACCAGACCATAATAAAGCGTTACATATTTCGATGGAGTGCAGGGGCACTACTTTATCCTGAGATTTGGTGGATACAGGGTCATCTTTGAATGTATTTCCTAAGTCAGCATTGATGAGAATTGATTATTCTGGACTAGAGATGCGCCCTAGTGATTTGATGGTGAAGGCGTTTGATGGATCTCGAAGGTCAGTGTTTGGGGAGGTGGAGTTACCAATCAAGGTTGGTCCTCGCACCTTCACAGCTGCATTTTTTGTGATGGATATACAGCCAACATATTGTTGTTTGTTGGGGCGTTCATGGATTCATAGAGCAAGGGCGGTCACTTTTACTCTTCATCAGAAACTCAAGTATCCCGCAGAGGGAAAGGTGATAACTGTGTGTGGAGAGGAAGAGTACATCGTGAGTCATCTAACATCATTCCGCTATGTTGAATTTGAAGGCGAGATACATAAGACTTTGTTTCAGGCGTTTGAGACAGTTCATGCCGTCAATCTTCCTCCTCCAGAGCAGAAAAGGAAACCTGAAAGTGTTATGTCTTCTCTCAAAGATGCGAAAGCTGTGGTGGAAAATGGTAACCCTGGAGGTTGGGGTCAGATGCTGGATGTTACCCCAAAATTTAATAGGTTTGGTCTTGGTTTTAGCCCAAGTCAGCAAAGTTTAAAACCCAGAGCATCTAGTTTATCCACTCCTGTAAAGTTTTCCCGTCCTAGTGTTACTCAAGAAGGACACATCAGTGTAGTTGGCGATGATAGGGTCGATGGCTACAATATCGAAGATTGGATTCGCCCGAGTATTCCAGGCCAGACACTCAACAATTGGACTTTTGTGGATGTTATCCAAGTTTCAAGAGCTGAGGAATGCACTTCCACCACCAATTCTATTGATAACAACGCTGATATGGCTCATTATGACTTTGATACTCCTATTTATCAAGATGAAGAAGAAGCGTATGAAGATTGTGATCTTCCTGAGGAATTAGCAAGATTGTTAAAACAAGAGGAGAAAGTTATCCAGCCAAATCAAGATTCGATTGAGGTGGTGAATATTGGCACAGAAGAGGTAAGAAGAGAAGTCAAGATAGGGGTAGATCTCGTAGAAAGTGAAAAGGTCAGATTGATTGAGATACTCCGTGAGTATTCTGATATTTTCGCTTGGTCTTATGAGGATATGCCTGGGTTGGATACAGACATAATGTTGCATTGACTACCACTCAGAGAAGGTTGTTCCCCTGTCAAGCAAAAGCTCCGAAGAACTCATCCTGAGATGTCCAAGAAGATCAAAGAGGAGGTCCAGAAGCAGTTGGACACGAATTTTTTAAAGGTCGTCAATTATTCGCCATGGATTGCAAATATTGTTCCTGTGCCCAAGAAATATGGTAAGGTCAAGATGTGCATGGATTATAGGGATTTGAACAGGGCCAGCCCTAAAGATGATTTCCCCCTTCCGTATATTGATGTGTTGGTCGATAATACTGCTCATTCCAAAGTGTTTTTGTTCATGGATGGTTTTTCGGGTTACAATCAAATTAAGATGGCCCCGGAGGATATGGAGAAGACAACATTTATCATGCCTTGGGGAACCTTTTGCTATAAAGTGATGTCGTTTGGTTTGAAAAATGTCGGGGCAACATATCAGCGCGCCATGGTCACTCTTTTTCACGATTTTATTCACAAAGAGATCGAGGTTTATGTAGACGATATGATTTCTAAATCTGACACGGAAGAGGAACATCTCGTTCATCTGGAAAAGTTGTTCAAGAGACTGAGGTAGTTCTTGCTATGGTTGAATCCGAATAAGTGCACCTTCAGGGTGAGATCCGGCAAGCTGTTGGGTTTTATTGTAAGTGGAAAAGGTATCGAGGTGTACCCGGCCAAGGTAAAAGCGATACAAGAAATGCCTGAACCAAGGATAGAGAAGGAAATACGTGGTTTCTTGGGAAGGTTGAACTACATTTATAGATTTATTTCTCATCTCACAGCCACCTGTGAACCTTTGTTCAAGTTATTGAAGAAAAGTCAAACAGTGAAATGGAATGAGGATTGTCAGAAGGCCTTTGACAAAATAAAAGAGTATTTGCAGGAACTTCCGATACTTATGCCGCCAGTGAAAGGAAGTCCACTAATCATGTATCTAACTGTGTTGGAGAGCTCAATGGGTTGTGTCCTCGGTCAACACGACGAGACAGGGAAGAAAGAGCAGGCTATTTACTACTTGAGTAAGAAGTTTACGAAATGCGAGTCGAGATACTCGTTGCTGGAAAAGACTTGTTGTGCGTTTTCCTGGGCCGCCAAACCTTTGAGGCAGTACATGTTAACTCACACCACCTACTTGATATCCAAAATGGATCCAATAAAGTACATTTTTAAAAAGCCAGCTCTTACAAGAAGGGTAGCCCGTTGGCAGATGATACTCACCGAATATGATATCCAATACACTACTCAAAAAGCAATTAAGGGTAGTGTACTGGCCGACCATCTTACTCATCATCCCATGAACGATTATGAACTGATGAGGTTTAATTTTCCAGATGAGGAAATTGTGTATATTCGGGATTGTAATATGCCAGACCCAAACGAAGGACCCGAGCTGGGATCACGTTGGACGCTTGTTTTTGATGGTGCCTCCAATGCCATGGGCAACGGTGTCGGAGCTATTATCACTTCCCCTGAGGGATACCACATTCCTTTTACGGCTCGTATTTGTTTCGATTGCACTAACAACATGGCTGAGTATGAGGCTTGCATTTATGGCATTGAAGCGGAAATCGACCTGCGCATTAAATTCTTGAAAGTTTACGGGGATTCCAATCTTGTTTTTAGCCAGATTAATGGAGATTAGGAGACTCGCCATCAGAACCTAATTCCGTATCGTGAGCATGTTATGAAGCTGATTTCGTACTTCGAAGAGATCACGTTTGAGCATATTCCCAGAAAAGAAAACAATTTAGCTGATGCACTGGAAACTTTGTCCTCCATGTTCAAGGTTAAGTGGGCTAATGAGGCACCTTCCATTACCATCAGAAGTTTGAGTGAGCTAACTTTCTGTTTTGAGGCTAGCTTGGAATCAGATGGTAATCCTTGGTTTTATGATGTTAAACGATATCTCGAAACACAAGAGTACCTTGAAGAGGCATCCATTATAGATAAGAAGTTTTTTAGAAGATTTTCCGCTAAGTTCTTTCTCAGTGGAGGTGTGTTGTATAGAAGGCATCATGACATCTTACTGCTCAGATGTGTTGACAAGAAAGAAGCAGCTAGAATCATTGAGGAGATACATGAAGGTGATTTAGGGACCCATTCCAACGGGCACACCATGGCTAAAAAGATCCTGCGAGCAGGCTATTATTGGTCCACCATGGAAACTGACTATTACAATCATGCGTGGGTTTTCCATAAATGTCAAGTCTATGTTGATAAGGTGCATGTGCCGCCTGTACCTTTGAATGTCTTGACTTCTCCTTGGCCGTTTGTGATGTGGGGAATTGATATGATCGGCAAAATTGAACCGGCTGCATCCAACAGACACCGTTTCATTCTGGTTTCCATCGATTATTTTACAAAATGGGTCGAAGCTGCATCCTATGCCAATGTCACCAAGCAAGTGGTAACTTGGTTCATTAAGCACAATATTATTTGTCGCTATGGAGTTCCTGAAAAGATCATTACTGATAATGGGTCTAATTTGAACAACAAAATGATGAAGGAGATTTGTTAGTCCTTCAAAATCAAGCATCATAACTATTCCCCATACCGACCAAAGGTGAACGGTGCTGTCGAAGCGGCCAATAAGAATATCAAGAAAATCATGCAGAAGATGGTGGTAACCTATAAAGATTGACATGAGATGCTGCCTTTCACGTTGCATGGTTATCGCACCACTGTGCGTACTTCGACTGGGGCAACCCCATTTTCGTTGGTTTATGGCATGGAAGCAGTATTGCCGGTAGAAGTCGAGATTCCTTCTCTTAGGATCATGAAGGATGTTGAGCTGGATGAAAGTGAATGGGTACAGAATCGGTTGGATCAGTTGGAACTTATTGACGAGAAGAGGTTGACGGCTGTATGTCATGGTCAGGTATATCAGCAAAGGATGAGAAAAGCTTTTGATAAGAGGGTACAACCTCAGTGTTACAAGCTAGGTGACCTTGTTCTAAAAAGGATAATTCTCCCCCAGGGAGATCCCGGGGGCAAGTGGGTTCTGACTTATGAAGGTCCTTTCATGGTCAGAAAAGTTTTCTCTGAAGGAGCGATGATGCTCACGACTATGGATGGAGAGTAATTCCTTCTCCCTGTGAATGCCGACGTAGTTAAAAAATACTTTGCATAAAAAAATAAAAAAATAAAAAAAAACCCGCTAAACTGAAAACCCGAAAGGCGGTTTAGGCAAAAAAGAGGGTGTCCTAGTGAATCGAAAACCCGAAAGGGCGATTCAGGAAAAAGTTAGGGACTTAAAGAAAATGACTACACTCGGAATGAGATCCTTTGTTTCTTTCCTTCGTTCCGTCACCTGGCATAAGCTTGAAGTTAATCCAAGAATGATCTGTCTGAAAGCAGGAAGATGAAAGAGTGAGAGTCATAAAAGTCATAGTAGAGTCGGGACTTGATGGATATTCACATTCACGTTTCCATTTGTAAACACTTGTTTGTTTTGATTTTGTAATTACTTGCTTCCAAATGTAAATTCCTTTTTCACAGGCTGATTCCTCAAAATCAATAGAATATCTTCTTTCAAGTATACAAAGATGTTTCTTTTCTCCCTTTTTACTATTTTGTTTGCAAAAACGTCCAATATTTTTTATAAGCATGTACATATAAACCTCGTGGGCCTTACGCGAAAATGGTAATCTAAATCATGGTTAGTTGATCGCTTAAAATACGGATAACAAACACAACTACCAGTATGCAAGGGTCATGTTTGGTTCTATGTTTTATGGATTTCTCTTTCACTTTGCTGGTGGATGCCTTGCCCTTTTTGTTTCACAGCTCCGTGTTGTTGGTAAAGATCATGGGTCAAGGTAATATCAAGATCACGGCAGGTCGATGAGAACGGCGAACCTAGTTGGAGATATTTTCTTCCCCATAATGGCTTTTATTACATTTCTTTGTTGCTCTTTCATGTGTTATCTTGATTGATTGTTTTAGCATTGTCTGCATTTAGGATTTTATTTATAGCCAAATGTCAATTTTGATGCGTTGAATATTTTTGCCTTAAAATAATTGTTTCATTTTACTTAATCCATCCTGTATCACTATTTAATTGATTTTTCGGGCATTTTGATACCAATTGTGCCAATTATTTTTCTTAGCCAAGAGTTTGGAGGAAGGAGTTTAGCTGAAAACGATGACTGTAGTGGTATGCTTTTGAGTAGAACCCAGTTGACGATGTACATGAATTGTTTCAATCCTCAAACACTGGAGATATAAGGGAGTTAGACCCTCGTTAACCCCTCTGAGCCTTCGAAGTAGGAGTTTCTTTTACGTTAAAAAAAAGCCTTTTTAACCAGGGGCGGGGTAGATGCTCAGCCAATTTGACCAATCATTCAAATTTCATAAGGAATGTCCCATCTGAGGATCACCATATTTTATCTTTTACATCATGAGATCAGGAAAAAATGTATAAACCACGATGTTCATTTCTTCACAAAGTCCTGAGGTCGAGTTTGAACTGATACAATAATGGCTATCCCCCGCCTACCAAGGAATGAGGCAGTTGTTTTCATTCAAAAAAAAAAAGAGAGAGAAAGAAAGAAAAAAGTTCAAATATCTAAAGTCACATTGACTTGTTCGAGGTGGAAAGCATGAATAAGAAAGAAACAAAAGGCCCCGCTAAGTCGAAACTTGAAAACAAGTCGCTTAGGCAAAAGTTAGGGCGTCCCGCTGGACTCCCAAAATTGAAATTCAAAAGATTTTGTCCAGGAAAAAGTTAGGGAAAAGAAGAGCCTAAAAGGCCGGGAAAAAAAAGACCATTCAATAAATTTTTCATCAAAAGAAGAGGAACAATAATATCAAAAACAAAGAGGCAGCACAAGCTAAGCGACAATCATGTTGGATAATTTGTCGTGATCACTCAACCGTTACAAATCCTTTTGAAAGATGAATGCTTGTGATAAGTCAGCTGAACTTAGGACAGGAGAACATCACGAAGGGGGTGGGCACCAAATAACTTGAGCCTTGAAAAACTTTTTTTTCTAAAAAAAAACTCGAACCAGGCCAGTTACAACCTCTAAAAGTCCTAACTGAAACAAAGGTTTAACTCGAAAGCATACTGTAACAGGATAACATTTCCTAAACTCCCAAATATGTGTTGCATATCCATGATGGTATCTTATCACCCGCATCCTGACTCGTTTTTATTATAAAAAAAAGAGGAAGGGAAGAAAAGTTTTGAAATTTTTGCACTCTAGCCAGTGATTCATTCACAACAGAGATGCGACACTTTGTTAAGGTTTTCAATTTTAAGGCTTAAATAATCATCGCATCAGGTCTATCATTCCCAAAATAAACATCTTCCTGCATGCAAAACATTTGTTTGACATCAAAAAGATTTTACATGTTGAAACCCTATAAAGAGCATAATGATTGTCAAGAAGGGAATATTTGGTCATAGCCCATGTATGATTGGGACTCTATTTATCCCCAGGGAAATTCCCTATTCCCCAGTGAAGTTTCGTTTCCCCAGTAAAGTTTCGATTCTGCAACAAAGTTTTGTTGCCCCCAGGAATCTTCTTTCAAAAATCTTCATTCTGAGACTCCAAGTTTGGATATGTTGCGCAGCCCCAGTGGAGTCGTTTGAATAGAAATTCACATTCTGAAGAATTTTAACTCCCTAACAGATTTGCCAACAGAGGTCTCTCGCCTTGACCTCTCATCTCCGAGCCGACCTATTGACTGGGGCATCCTTATGATAAGATCTTTCCTTATCCCCAGTAAAGGCATTATTGTGTGACTACCTGCATGATCTATCCAATGGTTGCATTCCAAGAAGTAACTCTCCAACAAAATCTTCAACAGAGTTTTATCTCCCTGGTGAAGTCCCGCCTCCTCAGTAGAGCTTTGTTCCCCCAACAAAGGTGTTCACCCCTCACGTCGGGTTTGGTGACTTGGTGTCATCCTCAACGCGGCCACGTGCTATCTTTTCCAGAGATTACAGTCTTTCCCTGATCTTCTCCCTCAATGTCTAATCTTCTCCAAAAGCTACAGTGTCGACCTGATCTTCTCTAGGATTTTTCAATTTTATTTGCAGCTCCTCTTATTGTTTGTGGCCCGTTTCTACTGGTTGCTCGGATTTTATTCCCTGCGAAGCTTCATCTCTCCGAGGTTCCCTCTCTAGTGGTTCCCCGTGTCTTCTCCTCTCCTTTGGATTTTGCAATTTATTTTTGCAAGTTTTGTCAGGTCCTGATTTCTTGGTCATTGGCTTTCCAATTAGCCATTCCCCAGTGAAATTTTTAAACATGCATCATTATATTGCATCTACCAAAACGCGTAGCATTTCCATATTGCGCTATACAAAAAGAATTCAAACATGCATCGGAGCATAAGCCATGTTTGTCTCCGTCATCCCCAGTGATTTTGCTAACACTTCAGATCAAATCTCCAGCGAGGTCTTCGTCCTCATTATCTTAGTTTCCTCCCCATACCAATATCCTTTTGACGACAATCTTTTGTTTATTTGAGTGTCTACTCTTGACTATAGTTCAGTTTCGCCCTGGCACGGTCTTCTCGGGTTTAGTCTTCACTACTCTCTCTGGTTCATTCCAATGCCTATTGATGCACCTTTTGAATACCAGTTTCGTCCTGATATTCGTTTTCAGCAGGTTTTTAGGTGTACGCCCTAATATCCTTGCTTTGGGTCGATTTTCGCCTCGTCGCTTGTGCATGAAATCCAGTTTCGTCCTGGTACTCATCTAGTTTAGTTTCGCCTAACTGGTTTTAGAGTCGAGTTTCGTCTCGTCTTTGTTTTCGTACGTTGGACCCTTTGACGATGTTCGCTTACCGAGTGCAGTGTTCATACTGCATCCCTGGTTAGAAATCAGTATCTTTTCTCTTAGATTCTTTTATTAGTTTTCGTCATTGTTTATCCATTGATCTGACACCAGCAGGTTCTCTGAGAAACATGCGCTCTCATCACTTTGCTATGGGTCGAGTTTCGCCTTGTTACCCGTGCGTGAAATCCAGTTTCGTCCTGGTGCTCATCTAGTTTAGTTTCGCCTAACTGGTTATCGAGTCGAGTTTTGTCTCACTTTTGTTCCTCTTTTCTAGGATTCTTTCAGTTCCTTCATACTGTCTATCTTATTTGAGATTAGCAAGTGCTCCTAGAATCACGCACTCTAGCCACTTTTCTTTGGGTCGAGCTCAGAGTTTCGCCTCCTCACCCGCGTATGTTTTTTTGTTCCAGAGCTTAGTTTCTCCTATACTCTTTCGGTTGAGTTTTGTCTCACCCCTTTTGAAGCCCAGTTTTGCCCGAGCACATTTGTCCGGAAGTTTAGTTGCGTCTACTCTTCTTTGTTTTTGTTTTGTCTCAATCTGTGTTACAGCTCTACTCTGATGCATGTTTTTGTACCCCAAAATTTGCCCTCCCATATTCTTCAAGGTTTATCAAGAGTCATCTCCAAATGGTTCAAGATTTGCTCAAGGATTGCACAGTCTAGATGCCTCCTAAGCCAGTCCAAATTAGGGTTTTGGTTCCTTCAAGGAATTTGAGGTTTTCAATGGTCCAATCAAGTCCCATAGGCCTACATACATCCTCAAGCATCTACATGCCAAGTCTCAAGGCTCATAGTGCCAAATCCCACAGTCAAAAGCCCTATTTGGTCAACAGTCAACTGCAGGGGCAAAATGGTCATTTCACAGTCAAAAGTCAGAATTTTTGGTCAAAATATTATTTTGAGTCCACAATCATCATTTGATCAAGTCTTGATCACGATTCCACAAGAATGGCTCAAAAATCATCAAGATGCAAAAGTTTCTATTTTTGGACAGTAGAAAAGTCAATTGTATTTTGACCAAGGCATAACTTTTTCATGGTTCATCAGAAAAATCCCATCCAATTCTCATTTTTAAGGGGATGACATTTCCTACAACTCATCTTCACATTCCAAGTCCAAGAAATCCTCTCACAAAAAGTTATCAATTTCTACATTATAGGTCAATTTCAAAAGTCAACAAAAATGCACTTTAAGTCAAAGACCATAACTTGATATTGGTAAATCCAAATAACATGGGACCAAAGGCATTTGTTAGAGGACTTCAAGACCTTTCCAAAATGTCCAAGAACGTGTTCATATGATCAAAATTGAGCAAGATATGCATTGGAGAAGTTGGGAAATTTTTGTGAATTTGCAAAAGTCAACTTTGCTCAAAACACTTTGTTTTTGCTAATGGGCCTCAAATTTCTTCTTGAATCATTGTCCAAGGCCTATGCACGACCCATCAAGCCTATTTGAATTTATTTTCTTATTTTTATTAATTAATTGGATTTTTAATTGATTTTTAATTCATTTAATTAATTTAAAATGTAGGAAATTCAAAGATATGTTTTTTTCAATCTTTTGTGAAGCAAACAAGCTCAAGGCAAGCTGGAAAATTCGTGTGAACATCAAGGGGACAGGAATCTCCATGTTTGGAAAGTTTTTCCAATCAAAAAGATTGAAAAATATTTGATTTTCAATCAAATATTGAAACCATAATTCCATGGATCTTTGACCAAGATTGTAACCTAATTCAGCTCTTCTATAAGTACACAACCTAAACCTAATGCATTGGACGTGAGAATTGCTGCAGAAAGCCATAGCCAATATTGAAAAAATCAAGAAAACTTGAAAACTGTTTTCTCACTTCCAGGCCAATTCAAAGCTTTTAATTGCTTCTAATACATTGCAGGGATCCCCGGATACGTTTTGCAATCAAAACCACGTGCTAAAGCTCCAGAAATCACCTTAAACAGACTCACGGTTTGGCACTTTTGTTCATAATCATAATTCATATTTCATGCACGTTTAACATGATTTATTGACTGTTTTGCATTGCTTGAACTTTTACAAAGCTTTTGGCATAGGTTAATTGAATTATTATGCATTGAATTGAAAGATGCCATTGATGAATTCTAGGGTTTCCAAGCTTCCAGATTAGGGCTTTGCTGTATAGGAAAAATTAGACCTTGAGAGACCCATGGTTGGATTCGTTGAGACAAGACGAATCTAAAACCACCCTCGTGAAATATTTATGTGCATCAGGGACCTATTCGCTATTTTTCCTCATCCTGTTTTGTGGGGGTTAAAAACCCCCGCTATCTAACATATATGTTGCAGGTTTAGCGAAGAAGATGATGTGTTGTTGATATACTACTGGTCCATTCAAATAAAACGCGCCTTTATTTTGTGATTCAGCGTATTTATTAATTGTTATATATTATATTTCCTTCTTATTCCTATAACAAAGCGCACAAGTTGGTGGAGTGGTTGGCCAGGTGTTCAGCAAGCTTTGGGACCTGGGTTCGATTCCCAGGTCCACCCAAATTATTTCTATTGTTTTTCTTAACCTGATTGTGTGCAGATTCCCAACAACGTCCCACCATGCGCTCCAAGCATCAGCCTTCCATGTGGCCACCATCATCAATCCAGTGGCCAAAAGGTGATGAACACCATGTTCCTTAGTCAACCAATGCCTGGACGATCTCAGAAGTCAACAAAGGCTTGATGATAATGGGCCAGCAATTTCCAGAACAAACCTCCTAAAGGGCCCAACACCCCCCTGGTTCTTTCATAATTTTCTTTTTATTTTCTTTTACTAATTATTATTATTAATTATTATTATTATTACTTAATTAACTTAACTAATATTTTTCATAATAAATTCAGAAAATTAAAATGTAAATATTTTTATTGTTATTATTATGTATTAATTTCATTATTAATTATTTTTATAAATAAATACTAATATAACTAATTTAGTTTAATTACGTTTAAATTTTAACTTTTTTTGCAATAAATAAAATCAATCTAGAACTAGGGTTTTGACAACTTTATTTTATTTTTATTTTCATTAAAGACCTAAAAAAGCTAAAAAATATTTTTTCTTTTAATTATTCAATTAATTAGTTTTAGGTTTAATATTTAATTTAATTGCAAAAGGGACCAAATTCCATTCTCTTCTCAAAAAGGGTCAAAACCCTAGGACTTTTCCCGATTCAATTTCTTTCGCGCATTATTATTATGTTGATCATATTTATGTATCTGCTCCGAGAATGTAATAGATAATTAGGACTTTTATCGCTTTCTTTATTTTCTCGCAATTTATTTTTTCAAAGGGTTATGTTTTTGGCGATGAAATACCCGACGCCTTGTAATAGCGTAGATTCACTTTCCGCAATTTACTTTCCGCACAATTATTAACTGTTAACTATGCATGCAAGACTTGTTTGAAAAATAAAACCAACTCGTAGCTCACCAATAACATGTACAAGATAATTTAACATGAACCTGACACACTCGCACATGCCACTCCTAGGGTACGCCTCAATTGGTTACCTCGAGGTGGTCATTAAGTATAGGGTGTTTTAGAGGTCGCCTTCTTGTCTAAAGATCCAGTTGCCTCGAAACGGTTGCCTCGGATAAAAAGGATCTAGGACATTAGGGTTACCGCTAAGGCGTCCTACTATTGCTTTGGTGACCACACATGTCCCTATAATCGAATTGACCCGAATAACTCCAACGACGGTGCTACCTACTTCTCAATAGTGGGATAGTACTGTCTAAAGGACTCTTACACAGCTTAATTCCTTAGAGTAGGTAGATTTCTCCTGGGTACTTGCTCTTTCAAAACAAAAAAAACAACTTTTCGCACCTACACTTTCAATTAAAATTTTTCAAACAAATACTTCATACACTCTTGAGGATTGATACAAGAGTTACCTAGAAGTTTTCAAAACAAACTTTTCCAAAACCCACAAACACAAGAAAAGCAAACAATTTTTGAAAACATAGTGAGCAAGTACCTAAGAGCCCGTGGATAACCACGGATAGAAAGGGTGCTAACACCTTCCCTTTCTATAATCTACCTCCCGAACCGAGAAACATCTTGAAAAGGAATTTTGTTGTGCTTTTGTCCTTTCCATGTTGGAGAACATAAAAGACGGTGGTGACTCTTGCTTACCGCGACATTTCACGAACCAGCTTTAAAAACAGTCAGTTCTATTTCCACCGATCACACATGTCTTGGGAGTTTTCTGCTTCTTTTTTCTTTCTTCTTCAAGAGTGTAAATTTTCGGGTTCTTTCGTATTCAATCATCTTCAACTCTGAACGCTCGAAAGTTGTCACTTTTCTTACTCATCATGTTGAAGATATTTGAATAGGGGCAGCTGTTGCACCCCAAAATTTACCCTCTTGATTTAGGCTTATGTTTCATCATGAATATCATATTTCATTACATTCATACATTGTGATGGGATCAAGGTACTTTGGTTATCAAGTCTTCCTCAAGCTTTGGAGGTTGATTGCATTGGCAAGTTGCTCAAGAAGAACCTTATCATCTAAACCTCTGGATCTTTCAAGCTCAAAAGTTATTGCATATCTCAAGATTTTCTATCCTTCTCTTTGGATCATCAGAGGATTGAAGTTTGGGTTTGATTATAAGAATAATTTCTCTTTTGATTCACCAGTCAAACTAGGGTTTTGCTTGATCAAGGCTATTGATCAATGTACAAGTCTTGATTTGGAAGCTACAACATTTCATTGGTATTTGGAAGGTCTTTGTCCAAGAATTTGGCCAGGATGCCCAGAAGATTTGATGTTTTGAATATGGTTCATCAGTCTCCTAAAATGTTAACCAAATTTAGGGTTTGGTCCAAGTTGAAGCAATTGGGGTCTAGATGACTTAATTCATGAAGCATCTTTATCCTATCATCATTAGAATCAAATTTTATCATAGAGCCTCTCATGATGCCCAGTGGAATTAGGGTTTTGAAGATTGATCAGCTATCTCCTAGCACATGGCACAAAACTAGGGTTTTGGTTTTAATCAGGATTTCTCTGACTTTTTCACCCAAACTTGTTTCCGTGGTTCACCACATGTTGTTAAGCATTTAGGGTTGAAAGATTGATGTTCAATTTGGTTTGGAAATGGTTCAATTGATCAAAAGGGAAAATTGGTCATTTTGACCAAAGTCAGTAAAATCAGGAGTTGACCAAGTGGATTTTTTTTGTCAACCATCAATTCAAGCATCCTCCTTTCATATTCCATACCCAAATTCATCTTTGAATCACGAGGAATGGTGAATTTGAGTATAACTTGTTCAAGAAGTAACTTCAAATTTGAAAAAAAATGCTAAGTGCCAAAATGACTTCTCTTGGGCAAGCCATGCGCGTAATTTCATCAAACACTTGGCATGCCATTTTGTGAAATCAAATTCTGTTGATTCAAGATTTAATTTGAAAAATTAAAAAGAGAATTTTGCAGTCTCCCATGAGAGCTTCCCATTGAACTTTGAATCATTTAGTTTGGCCAAGAATTGAGTGAGTTGTGATGTTTCAAAGTTGGTATTTCAAAATTGGCCTCATGCACACCATGCATGCCCATGCACGCGCGCGGGCCAGGCAAGCCAATTTGCATTTTTGCCTCAAGGTTGCAACACTATTTCTCCATCAAGTTTACATAAATTTGGAAAGTTCAAAGCCCTAGTTTGTTCTACATTTTGAAAGTTTTGGAAAGGCCCCTCAAGAATCCAAAACGCACGAGGGAATTTCAAATGGCCTAAGCATAAAGTCAGCTAGCCAGATTTTTGGAAAAGAGATGCCCATGCTACAGAATTTCGCATAACTTCAGTTTTGTTTGTTGTCAACGTAGCCAGCTCACCAAATGCACATGTTTTGCTCACAATTCCACTCAACATGACATCACCAAAACGAATTCTAGGCTGGGCATAAGTAGAAACAAAACGCATAACCATTTACACTTTTCTTTTTTCTGTTTTTGCAAATTCTGTTTCCAACGGCCTTGAACTTTTCAAAGACTCTTATGCCCTCAGCAATCACTCCATATATAAGCCACATTTCATTCCCTTTCGAAAGGAGGCCTTCATTTCTCTCAAGAAATCAGAAACTGCAATCTCTCTCTCTCAAAAAATTTCTACTTAGAAGCTTTTCTATTCTCCATTCCAGAGCTCGATTCATGATCATTTTCACTTCATTAGAGCATTATAAGCAAGGGACAAGAGTTTTCGCTTTGTTTCAGAGGCCATAGTTGAGTTTATTTCTCAACTCGAGAGGTAATTTTTAGATCTTGATTCTCCACAATTTTGCTTGATTCATGGGATATAAAGCTTGTTATCATGTTCATAGATGGCCGGATCTTACATCTGATGTATAAATTTGTTCGATTCTAAAGTATATGCGATTTGATGAACTTCTTGTTTTTCAAGGTTCAATGAGTTTTGTCAACTTTCTTACTCTGATTTCTACTTCCCTGGTCAATCATTTTGAATTTTGTAAAAAGCATGATGTAGTTGGCAGTTTGAACTTTGATTTGTGATTGGAATCATTGATTTTGATAGAGAAATGAGTATGTACGGTGGACCTGAACATGAGCCCTAGCACTGTAAAACGCGCGTGTTCGAATGGATCCGGAGGTTGAAGATGATGATGTGGACGAATCTGATTGGTCCATTTGAGTTTTAATGCATTTTTCATATTTTTGATTATATTTGATTTTTCTGATTTTATTTTTGTGATCAAAGTATTTTTAAAAATCATAAAAAATTTCCTATAGGCCAGTAATAAATTCTAGTATTTGTTATATTTTTTCTGAAATTTTTTAAAATGATTTGATTGGTTTAAAAAATTCATAGGTTTAATTAATTGATTGTTAAAAGATTATTTTTATTTTAATAGTTCCTCTGATCTAAAAATTCCATAAAAAATGTTTTGAACTCATAAAATAATGTGGAAATTGATTCTTAAATTTGTTTAACATATTTTCTACTTTTGATTAGAATTTTAACTTGAGAGGTTTATTTTTGAATTTTTGCTTTATAATTTTTATTTTAATACTTCCTTTAATCAAAAAAATTCGTAAAAAATCATGTAAGATTGTTTTTAATCATGGAGACTGAATATAATTTCATTTTTGACCTTTTGGTGATTTTTGGCTAGGGTTTGCATTTTCCCCCTTAAATAATAGTTTAATTTTTAATTGTTTGTTTAATTTTTATTTTAATATTTCCTTTAATTCAAAAATTCCACAAAAAATCAGGGATGTGTGTTTTTAATTCTAATATTTTAATATAATTTTGGTTGAACATTTTTCTGACTTTTTTATTAAATTTCTATTTTGAGATGTGATTATTTGTTTAATTGTCTAATTGTTTGAATTTAATTTCATTTTGGACTTTTCTTCAATTCAAAAAATGTGAAAAAATATATTTTCTGGAATTTAGGGTTTCTTGGTGATTTGGATGATCTTGGTTTAATTTGTTTGAATTTTTATCTTACTTAATCAATATTTAAGATTAAAAGTCAAAATTTAAGGTTTTGTTGCTTATGGTGCAAGTTTCATTTTCAAAACCACTATGCCCTGGATTTTCAATAGAATTCAAGTCTTGATTAGGGTTCATGAATGTGTTGAGGATCTGAAAACCATCTTTCTTGAATTATTTAACCTGGTTTGATATATTTCCATGAATTATTTTGAAAACTTGTCTAGTTTTGATAGTTTTGCCAACTAGTTTGGAACTTTGGGCCTCATTTGATCTCCTCCTCAATCATTCATGAATATAAGATTGGCTTTCTGACTTCTACACACTTCAAAGATGTTAAGATATTTTTGGTTTGAATTATGGATCCTTGTTTCTATTTTTGATGTATTTTTGAAGTGAAGGTACCCAATTAATATTGCCTATCTTGTTGCAATTTGTTTGATGGCCAATGAACTTGAGTGAAGCCTATAATTGGGCACCTAATGATCATCTTGATTCTGATTATCCATGATAACTCAAGTATTTTCATTTAGTCCCCCATGGTTTAAAGGTTTGAACCTTCTTGATGCATTATGTAGGTTTCATCTTCTATTGTGTTTGTGAAGTTGTGATTGAATTAATTGTATATGGTTGAAATGTGTTTGCCCCTGACCTCCATGATCTTTGATTGTATTCTTTCCAAGCTCCCATGATCCTTGATTGATATTAAATTGTCAATTCAATATGGTGATAGAAAGGAGCAACATCCCTTTGATTCTTTTGGCCAAATTGTGCATATGCTTGTTTCCTCTTGTCTATCATGTCTAATGTTTGATAATTGTTATCATGTTGTTCTCACTTCATCATGTTGCATCCACCCCTTATATGAGTCATCATTCACCTTGTGGAATACTAACTTGGTTGTTGAATGTGCGAGGTACTTTGAGAAAAAGTTTCCACTTTTGGCATGAGGCTACTGTGTTTCACTTTATTTGTGGAACACAACTTATTATACTGGCACTGCTACTGTATTTGGCATGTTTGATATTCCATGCAGGATATATACATGAGATTATGAATGCTATACATTGCACATGGGATCTGTTCATATCTGATAATCTCATCACTTACATCCTTATGGCGTAATTTCTGACTTGATTTGTCTATTGATGCCAGCTTGCTTGAAGTTCCCTGGGTTTCTTTTATTTTTGCTCAGTTGCTACGGATAGTTATCCGTTTAGTATTGCACTGTCTCCTTTCTTCCATTTTCATTTTGCATAGCTTTCTGATTGCATGATGGGACCTCTGTTGCTGATATATGTCAGGAGGCCCTATGGTTTTTTGTCTAATACATGTGTTGTGTTTGTTGTTGATCAATGAGTCACTCAATTTAGAAATTGAGATCACCACTTCCCTCTCATTGCATGTTCCCTATAGGATGTTTATTGCTTTTCTTCTTTAATTGTTGATCGATGATTCATTCAATTTAGAAGTTGAGATCACGAATTCGCTCTCATTGCATGTTCCCTATAGGATGTTTATTGCTTTTCTTCTTTAATTGTTGATCGATGAGTCACTCAATTTAGAAATTGAGATCACGACTTCGCTCTCATTTCATGTTCCCTATAGGATAGTTTTGTTAGGCTTCCCTTAGCATGTTAATTAAGGTAAGGCTTTCCTTTATCCTCAACCTTAGGGTCAAAAACTGTATGATAACACTAGGGGTAGTACTAGGTTAGTTTCCCTTAGTTGGTTTCCCTTTCTATGCATTCTACATCTTAAAACAAAAACTGTTTTCTTGGCAAATCATAAGACATTTCTAATGAACTCAAACTCTTCTTCAGAGTAAAAGATACAAACCAATCTTACTTTGACTTTGTTATCTTTTAGCCGGTGTTTCTCCATCGCACATTTGTTTGAAGCCGATGTTTCGCCATCACACATGTTTGTTATCCTAATTTGATTTTCAATATCATTGTTAGGTGTGATGTTTTGTCATCCGTTTTATTGATGTTTCGCCATCTTTTCCATGATATATTGTTATCTTGAAGCCGATGTTTCGCCATCGCACATGTTTGTTATCCTACTTTGATTCTCAATATCATTGTTAGGTGTGATGTTTTGTCATCCGTTTTATTGATGTTTCACCATCTTTGCCATGATATCTTGTTATCTTGAAGCTGATGTTTCGCCATCGCACATGTTTGTTATCCTCTTTTGATTCTCAATATCATTGTTAGGTGTGATGTTTTGTCATCCGTTTTATTGATGTCTCGCCATATTTGCCATGCCTTTGTTATCTTTTAGCCGATGTTTCGCCATCGCACATTTGTTTGAAGCCGATGTTTCGCCATCACACATGTTGGTTGTCCTACTATGACTCTCAATGTCATTTTTAGGTGTGATTGTTTTATCATTTGATGTTTCGCCATCTTGACTGTTTTAGTTGTCTTAACTATAAAAAAAACACAAACCAACCAAAATATGTAAGCCGAACTACGGCTGCTCTGATTCCTTAAAAGGGATACGTAGGCATTGGGGTAGGGCCCAACCGAGCACAACTTTTATTTTCCCTGCATTATTTTATTTTTTTCTTTTTTTTCTTTTTTTCTTCTTTCGCATGCATTCCCTTTTTAGTTCTAAGACATAGACATAGGATTTGACCACACCCTTTAGATTAGACAACAAGAGTGGATACCGTAGAGTACTACTGGCGTGTGGGGTGCTAATACCTTCCCCTCGCGTAACAGACTCCCTTACCCGATCTCTCAGTCGAAAGACCGTGATTTCTCCCTTTTCAGGTTTTCTCGATGTTTACCTTCCCATTCGGTGGGATAAAAGACGTTCGGTGGCACCTTCATTGATGTTTCATTACATCCAGATGACAGGTTTCGGCCGCGTTGTTTCAAAGACGAGAACGCATACTTCATAGGGAAAAAAGTGCCAATCTCACTAGGGAAGCCGCTGAATGTTGACTTAAAGGGGAGTATATCAAGAACCTCCGGTTGGTAAATAGAAAGATCCTTCCAAGAAACTTGGAAAGAAACAGACTACACTGAGAAAATGTATTATACTCGGACGAGAGTACACCTTCATTGGGGATAAATGATCTTGTCTTGAGCAAAGGTAAGTACTCACTGGGGAATTTGGATTCCATTCTGCATAAATCCTCATCCTTTAAGACCCTCATGTTGGTCCTATACAGACATTTCTTTATTCATTTGATGGTACGCTTCTTGTCATAAAATACCAACGGTACCTACAACAATGGAATTTACAACAACATGCTCCGGATATAAAAATGGCAACTTTTAGCTGTCATCCGAGACACCCAAAAATTCAAGCAATTTCATATATATATATATATATATATATATATATATATATATATATATATATATATATATATATATATATATATATATATATCATGTGCTGTAAAACCTAAATGTTTCAAAATGAAAAGTTTAATAAAAAATGTTGGACGTCTTTTCACAAACAAAACAAGAAAATAAAAACAAAGCACAATTTGGATAAAAAGATTCATCAAGTAGCAATTCTTGAAAAGAGGCAGTTGCGTACAAGGCATACAGAGGAGAATACAAAGATGGCAATGTAAGTGCGGATTCAGCGGGTATTGACTCTGCTATGACTCTTATAACCTCAAAGCTCCTTAATATCTTGATTTCTGAACAAGTTGATTGGATGGATTACTTATCCTTCCAAGCTAACCAACATCAGTGTAGAATGACATCACAGATAGAATGCACACCGTATTATTAGCTTTAATCCCTAACTTTTGCCTGGATCACCCTTTCGGGCTTTCAAGCTACCGAGATACCCTTTTTTTCCTAAGCCGCCCTTTTGGGTTTTCAGCTTAGTGAGTGTACGTTGTTTCTTTTTCATTTCTTCTTTTTTTTTCATTAACTTTTGTCTGAACCTCTTTTCTTTTATGATTCACCGGGGTGCCGTTTTTTTTCCTGAGCCAGTCAACTCAACGGGTTTGCATATGCAAAATACTTTTTCACTACGTCTTCATTGACGAGGTGAGGGAAATCCTATCCATCCATAGTTTTGAGCATCATAGAGCCTCCTGAGATTCAATTTCTTCTTTTCAATGAGATTCAACTGATCAAATCTATTCTGAACATATCCGGCTTCATCCAACTATATATCTGTCATTATCCTTAAAGAAGGAATTTCCAATTCCACAGGAAGTATTGCTTCCATGCCGTATAACAGAGAAAATGGGGTTTCCCCAATCGAAGTGCACACTGAAGTGCGATAACCATGCAAAGCAAATGGAAACATCTCATGCAATCCTTGTACGCGATGACCATCTTCTGTACAATCTTCTTAATATTCTTGTTTGCTTCCTCAACAACACCATTCATCTTAGGACGATATGGAGACAAATTGTGATGCTTTATCTTAAAGCTCTCGCGCAACTATTTCATCATTTTATTATTGAGATTCGACCTGTTGTCAGTGATGATCTTTTAGAGAACCCCATAACGACAAATGATATTTTTCTTAATGAAACAAGTAACCACTCGTTTGGTAACATTGCCATAAGATGCCTTTGAACCACTTGGTGAAGTAATCAATAGCTACCAGAATAAAGCGGTGTCCATTGGAAGTAGTCAATTCAATCTGGCCAATCATATTGATGCCCCCACATAGAAAAGGTCCAAGAAGAAACCAAAACATTCAGCGTATTGGGCAGCACATGCATTTTATCCTTATAAATCCAACATTTGTAACAGATTCTGGAATGATTGTAACAATCATTATCCATTGTAGACCAATAATAACTTGCTCTCTAGATTTTCTTGGCCATAGTATGCCCACTAGAATGCATCCCGAAGGAACCTCTGTGAATCTCTTCTATGATCTTGTTTGCTTCATGTCTATCCACACATCTGAGCAAAACAGAGTCATAGTTTCTCTTGTACAAAACATCCCCATTGAGAAAAAACTTGGCTGCATACTTCCGCAATGTCTTCTTATCAGTGACAGAAGAATCCTCTAGATATTTTTTCATTTCAGGATATCTTTTGATATCATAAAACCATGGTTCCTCATCAACAGCGTCTTCTTCTATTTCATAATAGAACGCCGACTCGTCCAACCTTAAAATGGTGATAGAGGGGGCTTCATTTTCCCATATATCTTTAAACATGGATGACAAAATAGCCAAGGTGCCTTCCAAGTTGTTCTCTTCTCTTGGAATATGATTGAAAGTAATCTCATCAAAGTATGGGATCAACTTCAAAACATGCTCACGATACCAAATCAAATTTGGGTGACGATTCTCCCAATCTCTATTGATCTGACTAATCACAAGAGCAAAATTCCCATATACTTCTAAGATCTTGATTCGCAAATCAATAGCAGCTTCTAACCCAAATATGTAAGCTTCACACTCGGCCATATTTTTGGTGCAATCAAAGCAAATCTTGATAGTAAGATGAGTATGGAAACCTTCAGGAGAAGTAATTACAGCGTAGACACGATTACCAAATGCATTGGAGGCACCGTCGAACACCATCCTCCATCATGATCCTGCCAATACACTACCTTTAATGGCTTTTTGGTTAGTATACTGGATATTATATTCTGTTAGAATCATCTGCCAACGGGCTACTCTTCTTGTGAGAGCTGGCTTTTCAAAAATGTACTTGATTGGATTCATTTTGGATATCAAGAGAGTAGTATGAGTCAGCATGTACTGTCTGAGACGCTTTGCTGCCCACGCGAGTGCACAACAAGTCTTTTCCAATAATGAATATCTTGACTCGTAATCAGTAAATTTATTGCTTAGGTTGTAAATGGTGTGCTCTTTCCTACAAGTCTCGTCATGTTGGCCAAATACACAGTCGATGGAGTTTACCAACATTGTTAGATACATTATCAAGGGCATGCCTTCCACTGGAGGCAAGAGAATTGGAGTTTACTGGAAATACTATTTTATTCTATTAAATGTTCCTTGGAAATTGTCATTCCACCTGGCTGTTTTATCCTTTTTAACCAACTTGAATATCAGTTCACAAGTGACTGTAAGATGAGAGATGAATCTAGAAATGTAGTTCAACCTCCCGAGAAAACCACAAACCTCTTTTTCAGTTCTTGGCTCAAGCATTTCTTGTATAGGTTTTATTTTGACAAGACCAACCTCAATCCCTTTTTCACTTACTAAGAAGCCCAATAACTTTCCTTATCTCACCACGAAGGTGCACTTGTTTAGATTCAACCTCATCCGTAATTTCCTTAACCTTTCAAATAGTTTTCAAAAGTGAACAAGATGTTCCTCTTTTGTCCGAGACTTGGGAATCATATCGTCAACATATACTTCAATCTCTTAATGCATCATATCATGAAAGAGAGTGACCATTGCATGCTAATAAGTTGCCTCTGCATTCTTCAAACCAAAGGGCCTCACTTTGTTGCTAAATTTTCCCAAGGTGTAATGAAATTTGTCTTCTTCATGTCTTCTGGCGCCATCTTAATCTGATTGTAGCCAAAAAAACCATCCATGAATGAAACACTTTAGCTTGAGAAGTATTGTCAACCAGAATATCAATATGCGGGAGAAGAAACCATATTTAGGGCTTGCTCTATTCAAGTCCCTATAATCCACACACATTATTACTTTACCATCCTTCTTAGGCACTAGCATAATATTCACAATCCATGGCGAATAAGATGTCACTTTCAAAAAAACCAACATTAAACTGTTTCTTAACCTCTTCTTTGATCATCTTGGACATCTCAGGATGAGTTCTTCGAAGATTTTATTTAACAGGAGGACACTCTTCTATAAGAGGCAGTTTGTGCATAACAATATATGTATCCAGCCCAGGCATATCCTCATAAGACCAAGAAAATATGTCCTCATACTCACAGAGCACTTTAATCAATCTTAACTTGACACTGTCTTCTAAAATAACCCCAATCTTGACTTCTTTTTGGATCTCCTTAGTGCCCAAATTGATCACTTTAATAGTCTCTTGGTGCGGATGGATGACCTTTTCCTCTCGCCTCAGCAATCTGGCTAACTCATTAGAAAGTTCACAATCTTCTTCAGCTTGATAGATCGGATTTTCAAAGTTATAATGAGCCATAGCATAATCATTTTCGACAAATTCTGGGATTAATGGCGAACATGATCTACATGATTGTTTTTCTTTTTATTTTATTTTTAGATTAAAAAATAAAAATAAAAACACATTGCCAAAAGTTTTGTAAAAAAAAAAACAAGGAGCGAAATATTTGAATGCAAAAAGACATCCTTTATTGATGATAATTTTGAAAATTGAAAATATTATAGCCCTACATCATGTTCACTACGTCTTTGGTATAACGTAGGAATTATTGCATGATAAAAAATAAAATAAAAATACTCTATAAAGCGGGTGACTTCAATGACATCTTTAGAAAACCAGTTAACCGGATCTTGACCAGGAACGGTAGGACGAATCCACTTGTCTATTTCATAGTCACTACCCCTTCCTCACTCACAGCATGAGCCTCTTCATGGATAACACCACCACTGACAAACTGAATCGAAGGAGGGATACCTTGAACTTTAAGAATAGCTTTAAATGTGCTTCGACCAGCCACAAAGCTTAAACCTTTCTTGTCCATCTGTGTGGGGAGATTCAGCACTCTGCCTCAGCCTTTAGGATGACAAGATTGAACAACTACTTGTGCTTGACGTTAAGATGACATGGAGACCTACGACTTCTTAACCTCTTGACGAAGAGTTCTGACAAACTGTATGGTTTCAAACGCTTTCCATGGAGTCTCATGTATTTCACATTCCACCTTAACATAGATAAAGGAACTCAAGTGACTGACAATATAATCTTCCTAACCATAAATGGTGACCACCTTTCTGTTCAATAAGAATTTCAACTTTTGATGCAAGGTAGACGTGACAACACCGGCCCCATGAATCCATGGACGACCCAACAGGAAAACATGAGAAGGAATAATATCCATGACGAAGAAAGTGACATCAAAAACCTGGGGACCTATCTTGATAGGAAAGTTAACTTCCCCAAGCACAGTCTTTTTGGAGGCATCAAACGCCATAACAATCAAATCACTTGGCCTCAGCACGACCCCTTCATAATCAAGCTTCATAAGAGAAGACTTGGGCAACATATTAAGGTAGGATCTCGTGTCAAACAACACATGTGATAGAGTGGTATTCACAATCTCCATGTAGATGTGTAGGGCTTTATTGTGTTTCTTCCCCTCAGGGGGTAGATCAAAATCTGTAAAGCTGAACCCATTACTTGCAGAAATACTATTCACAATCCCTTCAAATTGATTCACTAAGATCTCTTGAGGAACAAAAGAAGTCCCCAACAGCTTCATTAATGCATTTCTATGGCATTCAGAATCTATGAGCAAAGCAAGAATTGAGATTTTTTTAGGGCGTCTGGCTCCCATGGTCAATAATCTTGTAGTCACTTTTTTTATGTACATCATCAATTCAGTCACATTCTTAGCTATCTTAGATTCCAGAGTAGGAACAGGAGGATTCTGCCCCGGTTTCACACCCTTAACCATAATCTGCTTGCCCTTAGCCTTAGCTGCGGCACCTGCACTACTTTTAGGTTTTTCAGGCGGAGAGAAGATTCGACCACTGCGGGTAATTTTGCTCTAACTAAAAATATCATGCAGTACGAGCTTCTCTTCTTCATACTTGTTTTCCTCAGGATTTTGAGTGACAAGCTTCTGCCCCTGATAATAAATCTCACCACCATAACCCCAAGGGACAACCTTATCATTGACATATGGTATTGGACTAGGTACAGTGATAAGCACTAGTTACTTTCTTGTAGGAATTGGAATTGTAACAGGCACATGAATTGTCTTTGACTTGACTGGAATAGTTATCACTTCAACTTCATCATCACTAACCTTATGCTTAACAACCCTAAGGTCAAAATGGAGAGTTAATTTGGTAATCAAATTCTAAATTGCATCCTTCAAACATTTGCAATCCTCTGGCTGAATCAAATAATCTGCACAGTCTATACCACAACCCAAGAACACACCCTTCTCTAATAACTTCTCTTTCACAAATGAGAGAGGTGTAGTAAGTTGATTAACATTCATAACTAAGTTAAGATTTTCCTCTTCAATAATGGAACTGACACTTTCACTGCCATGAGGTGGCAAAGGCTGATTAGTAATATTGGGTGTTTGGACAAAGTTGATAGCTTGAGAATCCAACAAATCTTTCACTTTATGCTTAAAAGTATAGAAATTTTCAATGGTAAGCCCCTCCACCCCAGAATGGGAATCACATTGGGAATTGGCATTAAAGTTCGGTGGCATCTTTTCAGGATTAATGGTCAAAGTATGTTTCTCAACTAATTTCAACTCAGTCAACTGGGGTAATAATTCAGCATAAGACATTAGAAGTGTATCAAACTTCCTTGGTAGTTACCTCGGTCTGTGTTGATTTCCTTTCCTGGGCACATATGCTTGTATATAAGGCGCAAAAATTGGAATTGTCACTGCAGTAATTTTGTGATCAGACTCCTAACAAGCCCTACCTTTACCTTTCCGATTATAGAGCGCACTAGTCTTACTGTTTTTTTCCTTCTGGACACCACCAAATATTTCTTCACATTATCGGCACTAGAGACATCCTAAAGCTTTCCAACTTTGATTCTGATTTCAATTCTCTGCTTGTATGTTACCATTTCAGCAAACGAATCAGAAGTACTAAATCTCGTGTAATACAGTCCTTGTAAAGTGCTAGTGAACATATCCACCATATCACGCTCCATCATGGGTGGTTGAACCCTGGCATCCATCTCACGCCACTCTGTGTGTACTCCTTGAAGGATTCATTATGTTTCTAAGAAAAGTTCTGCAATTGAGTTCTCATGGGTGCCATATTAGTATTATATCGGTAGTGTTAGACAAAATCTTCAGCCAACTCTCTCCATGTATGGATACGAGTATCATCCAGTTGTACCCTAAAATATACCCTCCCATTTTTACTTAAAGCATGCTCAAGGTTGACCAAGAATTGACCAGACTTCTCCTCCTAAGGCAATGAACCTCTAATTAGGGTTTCAATTTTCATCAAGATGTTTGAACTTCAAAGGTATCAAATGTTTTCCATGGTCCTAATATGCCTTCAAGTTTGTCCATGCCAAGTTTCATGCCTTGCACAACAAGGTTGCTTAGACAATTGCTCAAATGCTTGAGAATCAACTGTACTAGGTCAAATGTCAATTGTGGCCCAAATACAGTCAAACTTCATGATTTTTGGTCAACATCAACATTTTGAAGTGATATCCATCATTTGATCAAAGGTTGATCATGATTCCTCAAGAAATTCTCCTAATTCATCAAAAGTCAAAAATTGCTAAATTAGGGTTTCTATAGGAAAAGTCAACTAAACTTTGACCCGGTATAACTTTCAAATACTTCATCCATTTTTACCAAACCAAATATCATAATGAATAGAATCACATTACCTACAACTTCTCTTCAGCCCTCAAGTCCAAGAAATGCACCATTTAAAAGATACAAGCTCATACATTACAGGTCATTTTTAGAAAGTCAACAAAAGGCACTTTTTGTCAAGACCATTTACATCAATATAAAGTCTTCAAATTCCAAATTGATCAAAATAGAGATTGAAGTAGACATCTTGGGATTTATGAAAAGTCAAAGATCATCACCATGAGATCAAAATTGAGCAAGTTATGGCTTTCCCAAGTTGGGAAAATTTGGGAAATTTCAAGAAAAGTGCATTGAGCAAATTTGAAGTAAGGGCTCATTTCTTGGAATTCAAACATCTTCCTAAGATTATAGAGGATCTCCAAAAACACTCTTACCATGCCTTGCATTTTTTACTTATTTTGTACACATTTATTTTAATTTATTTCAGGTAAATATAAAATAAAATGTATAAAATAATTAGAGATGGGCTTCGAGCTTTGGGCTGATGTTTTGGACAGCCTAGAAGTCCATAATTTCGTGCAAGCATGTCCACATTCATTCAATTTGGAAAAAAGACAAGAATTCCATGTCTTTTGCCAAAATTGAAATTCCCATTCATGCCCATGAAGAACATGATTATTGGTCGTTTCACTCTTTATTTTCTTGTCTCCTCATTCTACTATATAAATACCAGGCCTTAGCAAGCATTAGCCACGCAGACACGGCCCCAAAAAGTCACACGAAATTACAAATTTGTCAAAGTTGTTAAAATTCAAAAACGTAATTACAGCCTCCCTCAGCCCAAACAAAGGATCTAAGAACATTCCTGGAGATTCCTTGAAGTTGTTCCAGCCATTACCAAGCCAAAACTGTCACTATAGGTCTAATGTCTAAGACGACGGAGGGATGAAGGCGATGATGCATGGAAGCCTTCCATTAGCCAGTTCAAATTCTCGTGCTTTTTTATTTTATTTTTAATATATCTAACCAATTTTCTTATATTATGTTTTTGTTTTATTTTGTGTAACGATTGAGTTGGCAGCATAGTTGGTAAAGCGGCGCGCATGTAAGGGAAATGACCTGGGTTTGAGTCCCAGGTCCAGCATTCTCCATTTTTTTCACAATATCTCATGCAAAATCCAATACTCCTCAGAGCCTATTGCCCATCATGCACCATCAGGTCTGGCAACCATATCACAATCAATTTGGATCCAAGAGTCTTGATTGGAGATCCACCATGCGCTCTCAAAGTTTTCACCTCACCTGATCCAATGATTGGCCTGGGCTTAGCTTTCATTTGGGCCTAACCCTTTTCCAAATTTCACCCCCATTCTACTTCAGCCATCAAGCCCAATTTCTAATTCTTTTTGTTTTATTTAATTATTTCACTTCTTAATCGTTTTTAATTATATTTATAAAAACAAATAAATAAATAAATAAATAGATTTAGGTTTTTTTATAAAATTATTTTAATTAATTAGTTAATTATTTTAATTTTATTTTATTAACTTTAAAATCAATTAGACTTAGGTTATTTCATTCAAATATTTTCTTAAATAAAAAATACAAAAAATGTTAGGTTTTTGTTTAGAATTTAATTTTGATCAATAACTTTCTTTTATTTTAATTAATTAAATTTAGGTTTAATTTAATTTAGTATTTTCCTAAATAAACAAAAACAATCAAAAGGATTTTTACTTAGCCATTCCTTAGATTTCTTTTAGATGTAATATTCGTTTCGTGCATATTATTTTATTCTTGCATTTTTCATAATAATGTAATTGTATACTGGTATGTAATAGATTAAGTAGGACTTTTTATCGCTTTCTTTATTTTACCTTTACCCCAGTTTTATATATTGTAAATACCCCCTCCCCCCGAAGCCATGTAATAGTCTAGGTTAATACCTTATGCATTCGGCAATATATATTAACTGCTAGTAACTAGGCGTGTATGAAAAGACTGAAATCAAAATGCTAGCAAACTAAACAAAAATACAAAAATAACTGAACATAACACACTTTCACATATGCACCTCTAGGGTATCCCGCTTTGGTTGCCTTCAAAAATAAAGAAGTCATGTCCCTCAAAACAGGGATGCTTTAGAAATAACCCGTAAATAAAAAAGATCATAGTCCCTCGATGACCCTACAGTTGCCTTCTCGATAAATGATCTAGTCCCTAAACAAAATTGCTAAAGCATCTCCGCAAGTTTCGTGACTGTAACGTCCCTTTTGAATGTCCCTAATACATCCAACGATAGGGCTACCTACTCACTAATAGTAGGATAGCATTGTCTAAAGGATAGTAGGAAAAGAACGACCCTTTTCGAGTATAAAAGTAGATAACTATTAGAAGTTTGCTCAAAACCATTTTTCACTTACACAAATACTACTTTTCAAAAGAAATTTTCAAAACATTTGCTTTATTAACACTCTTGAGGACTGATACAAGAGTTAAACGCAAAGCAAATCACCGCACTAAGGCATTTTCCAAACATTTTCAAAACAGACAAGGCATAAAGGTATTTCAAAATGAGCAAACCTCTAAGAGCCTGTAGATAACTACGGATGGAAAGGGTGCTAACACGTTCCCTTTCCACAATCTACCCCCCTTACTCATAAAATCTCGAAAAGGTCTTTTTCTATTCTTTTCACCCTTTCCTTAATTTGGATAAAAGAAAAGTCGATGGCGACTCTTGCTTACCACAACATTTGCAAACACAAACGCAAAACCAGTACTAAATAGTTGGTTCTACCACCGTATCACAGAACTGGAGACTCTGCTGGGGACATATAAAAAGTGGGGTTACCTTAGAGTTAGTTCATTTTAAAACTTTTGTATTTGCTTGCTTTGTAAGCTTTATCTTTGGAGGGTTGATTGGGTTGTTACTATAGATCCTACACCCGTATTTGGGGGCATCTTTTTAGGTAAACAGCAATAGATCGTGGAGAATGTACGGTGTAGACCGATATGGTTGAAGCGATAGATGTGTTGGTGTGAAACTTTGGTTGGTACCGGTATCCCTTGTGTTGAATTGAGGAGAATACGGGGCCGCCGCGTGGTGTCATGAAGCACTAATGGACCTTAGAACCTTAGTTGAACAAAACTTGGTCCTTAGAAAGTAGTGAGATATCCGGCCTCGGTGTAAAGTTGGGGATTGGTTGATAATCGATGCTATACTCATTGAGATCGGACTTTCGAGATGTTTCGACCGCAAGAAAAGATTGCTAAGATGAAATAATGCTCGATAAAGAAAGATCAGTGATATTGAGACTCCTTAGAACCCAATTACTATTTCTAGGACAGGTTGAACCAACTAAACTTCAAGAGGGTACTTACCTATGAACTCCATGCAAGCCTAAACCTAAGGCCTTGTGTGTTTTTCTTGTGTATGATCAGTTTGCTTACACATGACATCATGCACCATAACATCCATTTTTCATTACACTAACCATTTCAAGGACCAAGAGAATTTATGTTTGTTCTGTTTTACAGATCATGGCTTCCGCTTGTAGAAATACTATTCAGATCAGCTTCGTGAGAATACCTCTCTAACTCAAAGAGCTAGTATCAAGGGTTACTGAGACTTTCTCATTTACTAAGAACTATGGTCAACTTCTCAATCTGGTTACCTCAGGTTTTGATGAGAAGATGATGAGTGTACTCTTTCAATTCTTTGATCCTAAGCACCATTGCTTCACCTTTCCAGATTATCAATTGGCGCCCACCATGGAAGAGTTCTCTCAAGTATTGGGTATACATATTCTTGATCAGACACCTTTCACCGGTTTAGAAGAAGCTCTCAAGCCAGAGTTCATTGCAACATATTTGCATCTGAAACAATCCGACATTATATCCAACTGGGAAACAAGAAGTGTTGTTAAGGGTTTTTTAACCAAGTTTCTGTACGAGAAGGCTCACCAATTTTGGGATGATTTGGATTTCCAAGCTTTTGAAGAGGTTCTGGCCCTTCTAATATATGGTTTAATGTTGTTCCCTAATCCAGACTTTCTCATAGATGTCAATGCTATCAAGTTTTTCATCTCTCGTAACCCTGTGCCTACTCTACTAGGAGACATCTTGCATACCCTCCACACTCGCACCATGAAGAGAAAATGGATTCTTATGTGTTGCGTGCCATTGCTGTCAAGGTGGTTTATTTCTCACCTCCCTAAACCAGTATTGAAGAATGAAGAAGGTTTGGGTTGGTCGCGAAGGATAATGTCACTTTCTCACTCAGATATCCTCTAGTATTCCCGGTCTATGGGAGATATTTCTGTTTGACCGCTGCAGGGAATTCCATAACGTCTTACTACTTGGAACTAGGGGAGGCATAACTTATAATCCTTCCCTGGCCTTACAACAATTTGGTTATGCTCTAAGGGATGGTCCTCACGATATTCTTATCCATGGAATTATGTTTAACTACGGGGATGATTATCAAGGGTATCGTCAGAGGTTTATACGAGCTTGGGGGCATGGTAAACAGATTTGATACCAGGACTTTGGGGCCTAAGACTTCCATCCCTATAGAACCATATCTCAAATGGGTACGAGCTTGCGCTCATAACTTTATAATGCAATATATAGCCATCTTACCAGTGGTCGTGGAGCCCATTTCCGAAGGGGATGTTCCTTATACAGTTCTCCATCCTGACATGCCCACTGATCTTGAAGAGCTGCAGAGATCCTGGATTTAGCTGAAGAAAGAACGGGATACCTTTAGATATCATTTCTTTGTCAATGAGAAGAAAGTCTTAGAGATTACGAAGCAACTTCACGAAGAAAAAAAATCTTAATGTCTAGTTGATAAAACTATCTTGGCACGAAGAGGAAGCGCCCATGGGAAACCTGATGTATCAGATTTTAGAATATTTCAATAGTAAGCATAAAAAGGAAATTGTATTTTAAATTCTACTAATAAAATCTTTGTTTCATTTTGGTTCACAAATTTAAATTTTCTGGCGTCCTTGAAAACATTGAATACATGTACCATACATATCATTGCATAAACAGGTTTCATGACTGGTTTCTTATCTTCTTCGTTGTTTATTATAACAATGGATCTTTAAAAAACAGTTAAGGAGCTTCAGGCACAAAATGCTCAATTCCAAGAAATGTTCCTGAATCTGGCCAAGGGACAAGAAGACTTGAAAGCTCTGATTCTCAAGGACAAGAAGAAGAAAAAGAGGCCAGCGGGTGTTCTGAATTTGGGAAGAAGGTTTAAAGGACCAGTGAAGCAAGTTATAGAGATTGCAACTCCATCAAAAGAGAGAGAGACAATCAAGATGGAGAGCCAAGAGAAGAAGACCACAATACATGGGAGTCTGAGGAAGATGAACCTGACTATTCTGAAGAGCAGTATCCTCCTGCTAATGACAAATACAAACAGTTGGAGGATCAACTCAATGCCATGGAGATCCAAAGGGTGCATGGGTTGGACTCTGAAGAGCTAGTACTGGTCTCAGGGGTGGTCATCCCTCGAAAGTTCAAGGTCCCTACATTTGCTAAATACGACGATGTCTCCCGACCTAAGCTGCATTTAAGATCGTATGTCAGGAAAATTCAACCCCGCACTACTGATAGGGATTTGTGGGTACACTTCTTCCAGGAAAGTTTGACAAGAACTCGGCTGGAATGGTTTTATCAACTAGAAAGAACCAATGAGCGTAATTGGGAAGATATGGCTACTGCTTTTTATAAGCAGCACCAGTATAATGCTAACCTCGCCTTAACTCGTACACAGTTGCAAAGCATGTCTATGGGTTCTGGAGAGGGTTTTAAGGACTATGCCAAAAAATGGAGAGACCTTGGGGGAAGATTCCAGCCTCCATTGTTTGATAGGGAGTTGGTGGACATGTTCTTGGGCATATTATCCAGACCATTCTTTAACCACCTGATTGGAAGTTCTTCTGATGGGTTTACGAAATTGATCTTGATGGGTGAACGAGTAGAGGATGGCATTAAAAGTGGTAAGATACATAGGGATGCATCCTCCAGCACTGCAAAGAAACCATTCACATGGAAGAAGGAGGTCAGTGCTACTTATAGCCAAAGAAATCTTAATAAAACTAAGCATCGTTTGATGGTAGGGGCTGTTATGATTTCCAATTCTGCATCAAACCGCCAACAGAATAATTAGTCCATAACAGATAAGCCAAGGAGACAGTTTACCCGGATCAACATGACCCTATCTCAGGTTTTACCACATCTGCTGAAATCCAATTTGGTTACCTTGAAAGAGGCTCCCAAGAATCCCAACACTACATCTCCTCACTACAATGCAAATGCTTGATATGCTTACCATTCTGAAAGTTCAGGCCATGATACAAATGACTGTTGGGCTTTGAAGAACAAGGTGCAGAATTTGATTGAAGAAAAGGAGATTGAATTTGACGCTCCTGAGACCCCTACTATTATAACTTCCCTTATCCAAGAACGAATGTGGTGTCAATGCTATTGATGATGACATGTTTGTTGCTTCTATGGATGAACTAGTTACTCCACTCCTGACTATTAAGAAGAATCTCTTGCATACCGGTTTATTTCCGGGTTATGGCGAAGGTTTCCACTTATGTTTGTCCTTACCTAATGGTTGCCATTCATTGAAGGAAGGCGTTCAATGCCTGATGGATAATAAAGAAATCCTATTTGAGAAAACTCCAGTTACAAGTACTCTGTGTGAATATGTTTCTATCATTACCATTTCCACCAATCCTCCCAAGGTCTCCTCCAAAAGATCTGTCAGGATTACATCTGTTTCGAAAGTTTCTCCATTGATAATTACTTTCCTTGGACCTATACGATATTCCTCGGATAAAGTTGTTCCCTGGAACTATGGGGATGACGTCTATTACCATGGGGCCAAGCAAGATTTGTTGATTGTTAAAGATGAAGATGCCGAAGACTTTGATCCTGACATTAGTAATATCGCCAGGACCAGTAAGATAACAAGAAGCAGAAGAGTTTTCTCTCCCGAGACCTCTCCTTCTAAAACTGTTGCTACTCCTGTGATCATCCCTGTTGCTGCTCTTATTAATGCTCCCAGTACTAATCATGTGATTGTTCCTACTTCTATTCCTGTCAATATTCCCATTGCTACTCCTACTGTTACCCCTGCTACTGAGTCGACCGAGACTCGGGGCAAAGAGATATTGGTTGAGCCTGTCCAGACGAAGGTGCACCCAGAAGTCATCCCAAAATCCTCTAAGAAAGAGATGGAGGGAATTTTAAAGATCATTAAAAAGAGTGACTGCAATGTGGTTGAACAACTAGGGAAGACCCTTTCCAAGATCTCAATGTTGGACCTATTATTATACTCTGAAGCCCATGCCAAGGCTTTAGTGAAATTCCTCAAGACTGCTCACGTGCCACAAGAAATCTCCGCTGATCAATTTGAAGACTGTGTGGCCAGTTTGACTGCTGACAATGGGCAAGTTTCTCTGGTGCTGATCTGACTCCCAGAGGAAGGAAAGATAATGATGCCCTGCACGTCTATATCGAGTGCAGGGGCACTACTTTGGTCCATGTTCTAGTGGATACATGTTCATCATCGAATGTTCTGCCCAAGAAGGCCCTTGACAGGTTAGACTGTGAAGGACTTCCTCTGAAGCCTAGTAACATTGTGGTGAGAGCCTTCGACGGTTCTAAAATAATGGTGCATGGGGAGGTGGACATCCCTATCAAAGTGGGTACTCAGAATTTTAATTATACTTTCTATGTGATGGACATCCGCCCATCTTACTCTTGTTTATTGGGTCAACCTTGGATCCCTGGGGCTGGCTTTGTGACTTCCACCCTACATCAGATGCTGAAATACCCAATTAATGGGAAAATTATCACGGTCCATGGGGAGGAGGAGGAGTACATGGTAAGCCATATGAACTCTTTCAGGTACGTTGAAATGGACGACTAGTTCATTGAGACCCCCTATCAGAACTTTGAGGAGGTTCTAAAGACCGTTGCTGCAACAAAAACCTCTGCCAGTATTCCAAAGACTACCAGGCCTCCGCTAAAGATGGCTTCTCTAAAAGATGCCAGGGAAGTTGTTGAAGAAGGTGGGTGTATAATTTGGGGTCAAGTTACGGATATTCCCTATAAATATAACGAATTTGGTTTTGGTTTTACATCAGGAGCTCAAAGGGCTGTTCGTCGTGCTCGTGCTGGAGGACCACCCTTACGCATCAGCAATCATGGGGTTAATACTTTAGAGGACAATGACCGTGGCTGTGACATGGACCAATGGATCTTCCCAACTATCAGTGGAGGACTCACCAACTAGAAGGCTAAATACTTTATGCCGATTACTTTTATTCAGGAGTAATTGTCCTTTTTTTTGTTTTTGGATATGTAATAAATAAATAATACAAACTCTAAAACCTTGTGTCTTACCCGAGGCACAATGTTTTATTTGTGAGGGTTATCATGTTTCATTTTCATATGTCATTAATAAAGCATTGGACATTTTTAACATAGAAATTTTACGCTCTTTGTTTTTTCTTTTCTGCTTCTTTACCTTATCAAAATATACATCTATGCTCTTACACACACTCACATATCAAACTGCAGATCTACATCCACTATGGATCCCATTGATAACGGTTCTGTTAGTGCTCATTATGACTTTGAAAATCCGATCAACCAAGCCAAGGACGAAGGTGAGGAAGATTGTGAAGTACCAGGAGAGCTTTCCAGACTGTTACAACAAGAAGAAAGGGCAATACAGCCTCACAAGGAACTAGTTGAGACAGTGAACTTGGGTATTGAAGAGGACGGAAAAGAAGTCAAGGTAGGCGCTAACTTGGAGCCCATTGTCAAATAGCGGTTAATACAAATGTTGCATGACTATGTTGAGGTTTTTACCTGGTCATATGAAGACATGTTGGGACTTGACGATGATATTGTGGTTCATCGCCTACCTAAGAAAGAGGACTTCCCTCTAGTGAAACAGAAGGTTCGTCGTATCCAGACGGATATGTCAGAAAAGATCAAGGCTGAAGTCATGAAACAATTCAATGTCGGTTTCTTAACTGTCACATCTTATCCATAATGGGTCACCAATGGTGTTCCAGTGCCTAAGAAGGATGGTGAGGTACGTATGTGTGTGGATTACAGAGACCTGAACAGGGCAAGCCCCAAGGATGACTTTCCGCTTCCCCACATTAATGTTCTGGTTGACAACACCGCCCAACATAAGGTATTCTCCTTCATGGATGGTTTCTCTTGGCATAATCAGATAAAGATGGCACCTGAAGACATGGAGAAGACAACCTTTGTCACACAATGGGGCACTTTCTATTACAAGGTTATGCCATTTGGGTTGAAGAACGCTGGGGCTACCTTTCAACGAGCCATGGTAGCTTTGTTCCATGATATGATCCATCACGAGATAGAGGTCTACGTTGATAACATGATAGCCAGGTCTCAAATTGAGGAGGAACACCTTGATCACTTACATAAACTATTTGACATGCTGAAGAAATACAAACTGAGGCTAAACCCGAATAAAAGCACTTTCGGGGTAAGATTCGGTAAGCTCTTAGGTTTCGTAGTCAGTGGCAAAGGCATTGAAGTTGATCCTGCAAAAGTCAAAGTGTTGTACCCCAAAATTTGCCCTCTCATTCTATCAAGATTTCCCCTCACAAGACTCTTTGGACTCTAGACAGGATTAGGGTTTGCTCTACTCAAGACATCTCCTTGCACTGATGACCTGAAATTAGGGTTTGAGTTTCCAGAGGGATTTTTGGACTTCCAATGCTTAATATGACTTTCATACTTCATGTTGGACTTATAAGATTGCCCATACCAAGTTTCAAGCCTTGAATCAAATTTTTGCCCAGTCAATTGGACAATTGACCTAAAAATCAGCTGTAATGGGGAAAAGGTCAATTGTGGCCAATTTACAGTCAAACCTCATAGTTTTTTATCCACAACAACATTATAGACTCATATGAACCATTTGATCAAGTTTGGACCACAACTCCTCAAGAAAATTGATCAGATCATCAAAAGGGCAAATGGTCATTTTTAGGGTTTTGACTGCAGAAGGGCAATTTTTGATTTTTCTCCTAGCCAATGGCAAATTGGGTTCAAACATAGTTTCAAGGACTCAATGGCATCATCTTGACCTAATCACAAGGTTCAAAAGATCTCAATTGCATTGGATTGACAGATGATTTTTCCAGTCAACTGATCAAAAATCAATTGTACACTGAAAAGTCAAACTTTGACTTTTCGGTCAAAATCAAGTGCCAAGGGTCATTTTTCATCAAGATGTGTCAAAACATGAAACTTGTTCACCATGAAACCTAATTTTGGAAATTAGGGTTTAAGATTGAAAATTTTCATAACTTAGAAATTTTCTAAGTTAAGAAATTCTTATTTTTTCCCAACTTTGCCCAACTTTTTCACCATGATAAAATTGGATTCAAACAAAACTTCCAACATGAAAGTTGTATTCCTACACAAAATCTACAACTTTGATTCACAAAGTTTTCCCAAAAGATGCTTGGATCTCAAGTTATGATTTTGTGAACAAAGGTCCATGAAACTTTTAACTTAGTGAAATTTTGCCCTAGTTTAAGCAGGATTTTAACCTATCTTCATGGCAATTTTTCACATAATTCCAATTGGAATTTCAAAATTCATTTCAAATATGGATTTTAGATCATCTTAAAAGATTTCCAAAATTTCCAAGAACTCTCCAAGATCATTTGTGGTTATGGAGAATCGAAGGTTTGAATTTGGCAAAATATCACTTTGGTCCATGGCATTTTTCATGTTGCTACAAGTTGAAAATTCTGTCAAACCATGCATGTACTTGGTTTACAGGTCCTTAAACCCTTCCACACTCAAAAACTGAATGCAAACACAATGGATTAAGGCTTTGTTCCGAGCTTTAGAAGATTACACATTGAATTAATCCATTTTGGGCAAAAAGGCAACAATGCCATTTACATAAAGCACAACTTTTGCATTTTTGTTTGTCTTGTGCATTGGACTTAATATTTTGTAGAAAACCATATCCACAAAGATATGGAAAAGTATACCAACTATGTGAAGACCCTAAGCTAGATTGTATAAGCCTTTGCATTGTCAAAATCACCTTTTGCTTCAAAACTAAGTCATTATGCCAAAAGTCCATATCTTTGCAATCTGATAAAACCAAAGCTTGTGAACATTTTAACCAACTTGAACACATTATACTAAGTCAGAAACACGAGCAAGCAACCTCTCAAACACCCTTGTACACCAAAAACCCCATTTTCTGCCAAAATAGGGCAGGATCTGCAAATCATAAGCCAAATCACAATCCACTCGTGCGTTTTGCTTGCAACCAGTTCTAACACACTCCATACAACATACATAAGTTATCCCAACCATTCCCAAGTCACTGTAACACCATTTACATGCTTCACCATTTTTAAATTATGACTTTGCAGGTTGAGTTCTATAAGCATATTCAAGCTATTTCAAAGTAGGCTAAGCATTGGGAAAGCTCAAAGGAACTTCAAGCAAGCTCACAAGTATCTCAGGCCTCACTCACAACCCCTGCATTGCCATACTCGAGCTTGACTGAAACAGGTAAAGTTCAAAGTTCTATCTCTCTATTTAGGAAACATTAGGCTTAGGTTTGTGAATAAAAAATGTAGTCCTCATTGCCCTTGAGTTGTACATATGCATAGAATTCATTTATGTTAACTGAGCTAGGAGTATTTGATGTTTGAACTTTATGAAAAAACTAGGTTAGAAATTAGGTCTAATGAAATTCTCTCTAGTCTTTGAGAGTTAGATTAAGTTTTTTACATGGTTAGAATCGTGTGACCATGCTCTATAACTTTCATGTTGCAAGTTTTTGTTTTTGAGCAAGTATGCAGGATTTCCAAGTGTGAACAGGGCGCACGTTTTTTGTTTGATCAGAGGTTAGGGACGAAGATGAATGTGGGTTGGGCTTGACTTTGCCTTGCTTTTTGCACCCCTCTGCTTGCTTCTCACACCCCCTTGGCCCATTTGATTATTTTTCCATATTTTTCATTTCTAATTTCATTTCTGACTTTTATTTATTTTCTCCAAATATTAAAATTCACTAAAAATATTTTCTTAATATTCACATTTTTATTTTATTATTTTAATTATTTTTTGGGCATTAAAAATAGTTTACTAATAATATATACTTTATTTTCTTAAATAAATTTTGTAAATAAAATTAAAATACTTACATATTTTTATTTTATTATATTATACATATAAAATAATATTTTCTCACATATTTCATTTTTTAATATTTTTGTGAATATTTTATTTATTTTCTTTGTACATAAATAAATAATTATAATATATATATATTTTCTTAAACCAAAAATTAGGGTTTTTACCCTTTTCAAAAATAACCTTTTATTTTCTTATTTTTGATACATTAAATAATTTATTTTACATACATAAAATAAATATAAAAACATTTTTGCATACTCATATTTAATTGCATATTTAAATATCGTCAATTTATTATTTGTACAAATAAATTCAATTTGGTTGTAATAGTTGAATTAGGGCTTTTATTTTCTTGCAAATATCCCCCTATTCAAACTTGTACCCTCCCCATAATAATGTTGTAATAGTATTAGATTTACTTTTACAGACTTTATTGCTTTCAAATATGCCATGATAGCAAAACTAGGGTTTGTATGCAAAAATCCAAAATCAAACAAATAGCTAGACCTAATACAAAGACAAAAATGCATGAAAATTGACAACACAATGCACACAAGCACCCCTAGGGTTTCATCCACTTGTTGCCTTTAAAATGGCCATGGTATGCATGCTAGGTATCTTGGAAAAACAAAACAAAAACAAAAGATCATAGTCTCTCAATTACGCTATCTTGGTTGCCTATACAAAAATGATCTAGTCCCTCAAAAACTTGCTAAGATACTTGGCACAATTGCTATCATGGTCATACGATGACCCGCACCTGTCCCGTGTAACATCCAAACACAAGGTTGTTTACCAAATGCAATGGTAAAACAACAATGTGAAAGGGTTAAAAATATGTAGGAAAGACTTTTGAGTAGGTAGGGTAGACAACTCCTAGTTACTTGATCAAACTTGCAAACATGCTTGCTATTTTCAAAAAAACACATCACAACACAATTTCAAAACATTTCCCAAAAAACTTTCAAACATTGAAACATTTTTCAAAAGACAAACACCTTTGTATACATTCAAACAAGAATCATTACAAAGGTTGCCACAACAATGGCCTCTTTTCAAAATACTTTCAAAACCACACACAAAAGCACCATTTCAAACAATTGAAAAGCAAAAGCAAGTGATCTAAAACAAGTAACTAAGAGCCCATGGAAAACCATGGATGAAAAGGGTGCTAGCACCTTCCTTTTTCATAATCTACCCCTCGAACCCAAAAACAATCTCAAAGGTCTTTCCTGTGCTTTTTGACCTTTCCTTTAGATAAAATAAAAAGTCGGTGGAGACTCTTGCTAAACCGAAACATTTGCAAACACAAACGCAAAACCTCAAGTCAGTTCTCCCACCGCATCACAGAACTGGCGACTCTGTTGGGGAAATACTAAAAGTGGGGTTACCTTAGGGTTTAGATCACCTTTACATGCTTATCTTGCTTGACTTGCTTGCTTTACATTTGGTTCTATTATTTGGGTTTGAATCCTCTACCCAGATTTGGGAAATATTCATAGTTAAATAGCAAAACGTTGTGGAAACTGTGCGGGGTATACCGACATGGTTGAAGCAATAGATATATTAGTGCGACATATTTGTGGGTACCGGTAGCCTTTGAGTCAATCAAAGAGAATACGGGACGTTGAGTGATGTCATGAAGCACTAATGGACTTTTAGAACCTCTACTTGACCAACTTGGCCTTTTAGGATGTAGTGAGATGACCGGCTTTGGTGCAGTCTGAAGTTGGTAGATACTCGATACTACACTCATTGAGGGTTGTTTTCTTGGAATATTTCAGTCGCCAGTAAAGTGGCTAAACTGAAACAATGAACACAGAAAATAATCTAGTGATATTGAGCTCCTGAGAAGCCGGTTACTATTTATAGGACAGGTTGAGCCAACTAGACTTCAAGAGAGTACTTACCTATGAGACCCCATGCAAGCCTGAAACTAGGAACTTGTGTGATTTGTTTGTACATATATACTTGTGCATAACATCATGGACATCATGAAGCATCATATGCATCCACTAACCATTTCAAGGATTTGGATCTTCATCTTTGTTCCTATTTTGTAGGTTATGGAATCACTTCGCAGGAAAACCATTCAAGTCAACCTTATGAGAATTCCTCCTCAACTCAAGGAGCTAGCTTCAAGGATTCCTGAGAATTCTCCATTCACCGAGAGGCATGGTCGTCTTCTCAACTTAGTCAACACCAACACTGAGGAGGACATGTTGAAAGTTCTCTTCCAATTCTTTGACCCCTTACACCATTGCTTCACATTTCCTGATTACCAGCTTGTGCCTACTTTGGAGGAATTTTCTCAACTCCTGAGGATTCCTATTCTCCATCAACTACCCTACAACGGTACGGAAAGAGATCTAAAGCCTAAAGATGTTGCTCAAGCCCTACACTTGCAACCATCTGATATCATAGGCCATTGGGAAACTAGAAGTGGTATCAAGGGTTTCTTGTCAAAGTTTCTGTTTGAGAAGGCCCAAAGCTGCTGGAATTCATTGGACTTACAAGCTTTTAAGGAGATTGTAGCTCTTCTCATCTATGGGTTGGTCTTGTTCCCTAACCCTGACCAACTTATAGATGTCAGTGCTGTCAAAATTTTCATGGCTCGCAATCCGGTGCCTACATTGCTTGGGGATATCCTCCACTCATTTCACTCACGAACAATAAGGAAAAGAGGTATTCTCATGTGTTGTACTCCTCTACTGGAAAGGTGGTTTATTTCTCACCTTCCCCAATCAGTTTTGAAGAATGAGCAAGGCTTAAGGTGGTCACAACGATTGATGACTCTTACACATTCAGATGTTCATTGGTGTTCTCCATCCAGAGAAAATGTTATCATCATTGATCATTGTGGGGAATTCCCTAATGTCCCACTACTTGGAATTAGGGGAGGCATTACCTACAACCCCTGCTTGGCTTTGAGACAGTTTGGGTATGCCCGAAGGGATGGCCCTCATGACATGCTGATTCCAGACATGGTTTTTGACTTCGACAACGACGATCAAGGACTTCGACAAAGGTTTATCCGAGCTTGGAGGATGCCCAACATGGTGGACAGTAAGACCTTGGAACACAAGAATTCCATCCCCCTTGAGCCTTACCTCAAGTGGGTACGAACCCGCGCCCAAAGTCTTATGATGCCTTACCCCTACATTCTTCCTGTGATCAAAGAGCCTGTTATGGAAGGAGAGGTTCCATACACCCTCCTACATCCTGACATGCCAACGTCACTTGAATATTTGCAAAGGAGTTGGATACAGCTCAAGGGAGAACGCGATACTTTTGAAGCCCAATTCTACGCCAGTGAGAAGAAGGTTTTAGAACTTACTCGCCAACTTCATGAAGAGTAGACTCTCAACACCTACATTTCACCAAAGAGGATGCGCAACGTATTTTTACATTAGAATTTTGTATTATTTTGCCCGTGGGGCATTTATGTACTGACAAATTATATCTTAATATGACGTGTGTTCCTTTTTGTTTAAAACAACTATGAATTTCTGAATCCTTGAATGCATTACATGAATACACCTTATTCATCATATGCATGCGCAAGTCTTCACACCAGATTTCCTTATCTCTCTGTTGTTTATTTCAGCAAGATGGATATAGAGCAGACGATCAAAGACTTACAAGCGCAGAATTCACAGTTCCAACAGCTACTCATGACCTTGGCAAAGGGCCAGGAGGAGCTCAAAACTCTACTGGAAAAGGAAAAGGAGAAAAAGAAAAAGAAGAGGGTTGGTGTGGCTACCCTGGGTAGAAGATTTGAAGGTCAAGCTAGAAGGGTCCTGGACTTCCCCTCAACATCTGATGAAGGGGTAGGTAAGGGTAAAGGAACTGCAGTGCAATCTGAGTCTGAGGAAGAAGAAGAGGAGGAGGATGAAGACTATTCTGAGCAGCAGTACCCTCCTGCAGATGACAAGTATAAGAATCTGGAAGAGCGTCTGGAAGCTATGGAGGTGCAAAGAGTGCCTGGGCTGGACTTTGAAGAGCTAGGGTTGGTTTCTTGGATTGTCATTCCCCCTAAATTCAAGGTGCCTATATTTGCTAAATATGATGGTTTGTCTTGTCCAAAGATGCATCTGCGATCTTACGTTAGAAAAATCAAACCGCATTCTTCTGATAAGGATCTATGGGTTCATTTCTTCCAGGACAGTCTTTCGGGGACACAGTTAGATTGGTTTTACCAGCTAGAGAGGTCTGATGTGCACAATTGGGAGGATTTGGCTGCTGCCTTCTATAGACAATATCAATATAATGCGGATTTAGCACCAACCCGTACTCAATTACAGAGTATGGGAATGGTATCAAATGAAGGTTTCAAAGAGTATCCCCAGAAGTGGAGAGACTTGGAGGGACGATTGCAACCACCTCTATCTGAGAGGGAGCTGGTAGATATGTTCTTGGGTACACTATCAGGCCCCTTTTTCAATCACCTGATTGGAAGTTCGTCTGCGGGGTTCACCGAGTTGATTCTGACTGGTGAGAGAGTTGAAGCCTGCATAAAGAGCGGAAAAATTCAAAAGGATACATCTGCTTCCGCTGCCATCAAAAAGACCTTTCCAGCAAAGAAAGAAGTATCAACTGTCTACTCTCAAAGAAGTCAAGGAAGAGTCGAGCGTCGGCCAGCGGTGGGGGCTGTAATGATTCAGAAGTCTGCAGTTGATCAGCCTAGGAACAATCAACCCAGAACCAACCAAGCAAGGGTGGAAAGGCCTGCACGGCAATTCACCTGGATCAACATGACACCTGCTCAGGTTCTCCCTCATCTTTTGAAGTTAAACCTTGCAAGTTTAAAAGAAGCGCCGAAGAATCCGAATACATCTTCTCCTTACTACCATTCAAATGCCAAGCGTGCTTATCATTCAGACAGCCTAGAGCATGACACCAACAATTGTTGGGCCCTCAAAAATAAGATCCAGGATTTAATAGATGCTAAAGAAGTTGAATTCGACGCCCCTGAAAAACCTAACGTGATCTCTGCTCCAATGCCAAAACATGGTCACAATGTCCATGTTATTGAAGAGGATCTTTTTGTTGCTACTGTTGATGATTTGATAACTCCACACCGATAATCAAGTTGAATTTTCTGAAGGCCGGGATTTTCCCAGGTTGTAAAGAAGATTTCTGCCTTTGTTCATCCTTACCAACCGACTGTCCGTTGTTGAAGTTAGGCATCCAACGCCTAATGGATAACCAAGAGATACTTTTTGAAAAGACTTCTGTTACACCGAGTCCTGTCAATGATGTTTCGATAATTACCATATCCTCCAATCTTTCCAAGGTCTCCAAAAGAACTGTTAAGATTACGTCTGATCCGAAGATTGTACCTTTGAAGATAACTATGTCGGGGCCTATCCCGTACAAGTCCAACAAATCAATACCGTGGAACTATGGAGGAGAGATCTTCTACCACGATGTTAAACAAATTGAATCAACTGAAGAGAGTTCTGATGAAGAGACTTCCGAGATTGGAAACATTGCTGGAACGAGTAAAATCACCCGCAGTGGAAGAATTTTCTCTCCGGAGATTGCGCCTCCAAAGGCAATTTTCGGACCCTCAGTCGCTCCTAAGGTTACCCATGTGCTAGTCAACATATCTGTGAGAACTCCAGTTATTGAAGAAGTTGTGACTCTTGAAGCTGTTCCCCCTGCTGCTGCTGATGATAGAGGGAAAGGGATCCAAGAAGAGCCTGTCAGGATGAGGGCTCAGCCGTTGATCATCCTTGAAACCTCTCAAAAAGAAATGGAAGATATTTTGAAAATAATCAAGAAAATCAATTATAATGTTGTTGAGCAACTGGGGCAAACCCCCTCAAAAATCTCTATGCTGGCCTTGCTGCTTTGTTCAGAAGCTCATGCCAAAGCTTTGATCAAATTCTTGAAAACGGCCTATGTGCCCTAGGAAACCTCCGCAGACCAGTTCCGGGAATATGTAGCTAGCCTAATAGCGGACAATGGGCTAGGGTTCTCCGACGCTGACCTAACAATCAAAGGGAGAAAACATAATGACGCTTTGCATGTCTCGGTGGAATGCAAAGGGACTACTCTAGCACACGTCCTGGTAGATACTGGTTCTTCGCTGAACGTCTTACCAAAGAAGGCATTGGATAGGCTAGATTGTGAAGGATTAACTTTGAAGCCCAGCAACATCATCGTTAGAGCCTTTAATGGTTCTAAAAGGATGGTCCACGGGGAGGTGGACATCCCGACTAAAGTGGGTACTGAAACCTTCAACTCCACATTATATGTCATGGACATCCATCCCTCCTATTCTTGCTTGTTGAGAAGACCCTGAATTCATCATGCTGGAGCCGTTACTTCAACTTTGCATCAGAAGCTCAAGTACCCTATCCAGGGGAAAATTGTGATAGTTCACGGTGAAGAGGAATACATGATAAGCGATCTTAATTCTTTCCGCTATGTAGAATTGGATGGTGAATTCATCGAAACCCCCCTTTTAGAATTTTGAAGAGGTAGCTCAGGAGATTGCAATAACCAAGACAGTGCCTTCTGTACCCATGATTACCAGACCTCCGCCTCGAATGTCTTCTTTGAAAGATGCAAAGGCTGTGATTGAAGAAGGAGGAAGCACAATCTGGGGGCAGCTTCCCGATTTTCCATTCAAATCTGATAAATTCGGCTTGGGTTTCACTGCTGCTAGTCAGAAGGCTGTGCGTCGCTCCCGAGCTGGAGGGCCATCAGTAAAAATCACCCATCATGGAGTTAATGCTTTGGAGGATGGTGAAGAGGAGAGCAACCTAGAAGACTGGATTTTCCCTACCGTTGAAGGAGGATTGTGCAATTGGGAGGCAAAGGACTTCATTCCCATTACTTTCATCAATCAGTAATTTATCTTTCAAATGTTTCTGTTGGTTTGTAATAATTCCTAAACAATTCGTACACTTTTAACCTTGTGCCTTACCCGAGGTACATAGGTCCATTTGTAAGGGTTTGATTTTTCATCTTCATATGCCATTTTAATGAATCATGGATGTTTTCACATATAAACTTTTGTGTTCATTTTCTTTCTTTTTACATTTTATTTGTTTAAAGGTGGCTATCTCTTACACACACCCACACTCACCAATGCAGGTACTCATCCATTTCGGATTCCATGGGTAACAATTCTGCTATGGCCTTCAGTGACTCTGAAGATCTGGTCTACCATGCCGAATATGAAGGTGATGAAGATTGTGAAGTGCCGGGAGAATTAGCTAGACTGCTACAACATGAAGAAAGGGCTATTCTACCTCACGAGGAGTTGTTAGAGACTATCAACTTGGGAACAGAGGAGGACAGAAAAGAAGTTAGAGTGGGTGCCAACCTAGAGCCAAGTGTCAAAGAGCGCTTAGTTCAGCTGTTGAATGAATATGTTGAGATCTTCTCCTGGTCCTACGAAGACATGCCGGGACTTGATACAGATATTGTGGTTCACCGTCTCCCTACAAGAGAAGATTGTCCACCAATTAAACAGAAAGTTCGCTGCATGAGGCCCGACATGTCTGAAAAGATCAAAGTTGAAGTGATGAAGCAGTTCAACGCTGGATTTCTTGTTGTTACATCCTATTCACAATGGGTTGCTATCATTGTGCCTGTGCCTAAGAAGGACGGAAAAGTCAGGATGTGCGTGGATTACAGAGACTTAAATAGGGCTAGCCCTAAAGATGACTTTCCACTACCGCACATTGATATCTTGGTTGACAATACAACTCAGCACAAGGTATTTTCTTTCATGGATGGATTTTCAGGGTATAACCAGATCAAAATGGCCCCTGAAGACATGGAGAAAACTACTTTTGTTACAAAGTAGGGTACGTTCTATTATAAAGTGATGCCATTCGGACTGAAGAATGCCAGAGCAACCTATCAACGCGCCATGGTGGCCTTGTTTCATGATATGATACATCATGAGATAGAGGTATACGTAGACGACATGATAGATCGTTCACAAACTAAAGAAGGACACCTCAACCATCTGCAAAAGCAGTTTGTCAGGTTGAAAGAGTACAAGCTCAGACTAAATCCTAACAAGTGCACTTTCGGAGTCAGGTCCGGTAAACTCTTGGGTTTCATAGTCAGCAACAAAGGCATCGAGGTTGATCCTGCCAAAGTCAAAGCTATATAAGAAATGCCTGCCCCTCGCACTGAGAAGGAGGTCAGAGGTTTCTTGGGACGCCTAAACTACATTGCAAGGTTCATCTCTCACCTAACATCTACCTATGAACCAATCTTCAAGCTGTTGAAGAAATATTAGGTGGTTAAATGGAATGATGACTGTCAAGTTGCTTTCGATAAAATCAAGGAGTATTTGCTAGAACCTCCTATCTTGATGCCACCCGTCGAAGGAAGGCCATTAATCATGTATCTGACTGTCCTGGAGAATTCAATGGGGTGCGTACTGGGCCAACATGACGAGTCTGGCCGAAAAGAGCATGCCATTTATTACCTTAGCAAAAAGTTTACCGACTGTGAGACCCGATACTCACTGCTCGAGAAAACTTGTTGCGCTCTGGTATGGGCTGCTCGCCGGCTAAGGCAGTATATGTTGACTCATACCACTTTGCTGATCTCTAAGATGGATCTGATCAAGTACATCTTTGAAAAGCCTGCTCTATCTGGAAGAATCGCTAGATGGAAGATGATCCTCACAGAGTACGATATACAGTACACGACCCAAAAAGCTATAAAGGGGAGCGTGCTAGCCGATCATCTGGCCCATCAAGCTGTCGAAGATTACCAATCCATGAGATTCGACTTCCCCGACGAGGATATCATGACTTTGGATAACATTGAAGAGAACATACCATATGATGGACCTGAACAAGGATCCCGATGGACCCTGTACTTTGATGGTGCCTCCAACGCACTTGGCAACGGTATCGGCGCAATACTTATCTCTCCAGAAGGTTGCCATACACATTTCACTGTGAAATTCTGGCAGCAGATACTCAATGTCACAGTGAATGTTATGACAACGTATCCGACTTTCTATAAGACAGTAAATAAAAATAGTAAAGAACACAGTCAATTGTTTACCCAGTTCAGTGTGAAACAACACCTACTCTGGGGGCTACCAAGCCAGGGAGGAAATCCACTATAAGAGATATTAATTCAGGAATAAACCAACCAGTTTATCTCCTTCACTTAAGACCTACCCAATGCAACTTCAATCTAAGTTCAACTTAAACCTGAGTGCCTACTCACTCCCCCTCAATCACAGCAGTGATACTTAAACAATTGACTAATGAAATAATGAATACACTCTTCAGAACATACACTTGATTATGCTTCATAGCTTTTTAATCAAGTAACACAAACACTCGTGCTTCACAGCTTTGAGTGATACATAAACCTATCTTGACTTTGCTTCAAAGCTTTAGTCAAGAGACACAATCACTCTTGCTTCAAAGCTTTGAGTGATACAACCTTACAGTCAAAACCTATTCCAAGTCACTTATCACAATGATACTTGCTTGGATTACAGCAGTTAAAACTATACAGCTCCTAATTGATCTTTTGTCTAAGAGTTGCTCTCCAATCAGCATTCCTGTTGAATATATATGCAGTTGTTTCTTCAGTTAGGGCTTCCACGAAAAGCTAGGGTTAATTAGGGTTAACCTTAAGACTTGGTCACAAGACTTTATCAACCAGAATAGGGTTGAGCTAGGTTAACCTAAAGTCCACGTGAGATTCTGTTCTGGAAAGAATGAACCAACTTCCTGAAAAATCTCAGAATTAACCAAACTGCATAACTGTTAGATCAGTACAGGATGTCTTAACATTTGTTATGACATCAGAATTCCTATTTACTGATTTTGGTAGAAGGTAATAAATGTGATCATTGCAAAATGCTCAGATACACACTCATAAACAGCAGCTACTGTATGCCATACTTTTTCTGCATAAAGTACCTAATAATCCAGAATGTTATGACATCAGTCATGACATTCACACACCTGGTTTTACCAAAAATACATGCCAATAACTAAACACTTACAAACTCCCCCTTTGGCAGTTTTTTGGCTAAAAACCTTAAGCAATCAGAGAATAGAGAGCAGCAGAATGAATATGTCTGCAGAAAAATATGATGTCTACCAAGTAATTAACACAAAATATCTCCCCCTCTTTAGCCACAAATAGGCCAAAGATACATGTACTTATATGTTATACAGTCATCCAAAATTAGTAATAAAAAACAACAAATAAAATTTGAAATCACTTGCATCAACAGGAACCAGTATCAAGCTTGTCAACTCCACCAAACTTTAAGCATTGTCATCTTCAGAGGAGGCACTTTCTTCAGCATTGAGCTGATCTTCAGCAGCACCCTCTTCCCTTCTGTGTCCTTCAGTCTCCTCCTGTTCTAATCTAGCAATTAGGTTCTCTAGAGTCTTTTTCCTTGTCTCCAGCTCTTTGCAGGTCTCCTTCAGTACAGCTATAACATCAGATGTCTTGGACTGAGTTTTTACAGTTGATGTCTCAGCTGATGTCATGACAATGTCAGGAACATGAGATCCCTGAAATAGCTTATAGTGTAACCCAAGAGTAGGAGCTCTTTTGCAAACAGTATCTCTTTCCACCAGGATGTCAGGGTACTGAGCAAGGACAATTCCACATATGAGGGAGGGAAAGGCAATAGGGCCTTTAACAGCATAGCTTCCAGCATGTTTTAAAGTTTGATCAAAAATATACCTGCCATAGTCAAATTCAGTCCTGGTTCCAACAGCATAAATGAATCTCCCCAATCATGTGGAGATGGTTGATTTATGGTTGGTAGGGACCCAGTTGGCTGCACCAATCTTGTGCAGGATGGAAAATTTCATGCTTAGCTTGCTAGCATTCAGCTTGCCTTTTAAGGGCCAGCACTTGACTTGTCTTGCTGTGATGGTTTGGCATACTTCATTGTCAGTAACTTCTAGTTCAGGGCAATCCTCATTTGATCTTCCAAGGAATTTGTTAATTTCATAGGGAGAGAAATTAACCTTTCTTCCTCTCACATAGACACATTCAAAGTCAGTTGACCTTCCATCAGCACATTCATCAAACAAATTCACTATGAATTCCTTGACAAGATTTTCATAGCATTTGGTAAACTTTACCACAGTCTTCATTAGTCCAGCAGCTTGGATTAGGTCCATGATTTCCTTACAATCCATGGCACCATTGTTTAGTTCTCTTTCCAAGGCTATTCTCTTCAAGCAAACATACTTCCATTTGTTGGCATTTTCAGGGTGGTGAAATGAAATGTTGTCAGTGGGGACTTCAGAAACTCTAGCCATTTTACTGGAAGGGAGTTTCCTTCTGAGAGGAATGTCTTCAGCATCAATTTCAAATTCTGATTCCTCATCAGAATCAGAAGGTTCAGGCTCTTTCCTCTTCTTTGCTATTGGTTGTCTCACAGGCTTTGAGAGACTCCCAGCATGTACTTGGGCTTTCACCTTCCCTTTGGACAGTCTAGTCTTCATAGTTTCTACACCAGTCTTGCCTTTAGACCTGGTTTTCTTATCAGCAGGCTTCTCTTTGGTCAGACATTTTGCAGCATCCTGATTACCCTTTCTGTTCATCATTCTCCTAGCTATACTAGGGTTGATATTTGCAATTAGGTCATTGTCTGAGTATTCCTCATCCACATCAATAACTGGTGGTTCAACATTCTTCTCTGAAGGGTTCTGGATATCATCAAGATTTTCAGATGATTTCTGAATGTTGTCATTTGGTGTCTCAACATTATCAGAGACATCTGGATTTACTTCAACATTTGGGCTTGTTGATTCTTGATTTAATGGAACAGAAATCCCCGGTACAGAGTGGTTCTCACTCAGAATTCTTGTAACAAGCCTAGCTATTGCTTGATGTACATAAGCTGAGCCTTCCCTATTTGGAACAGAAGATGAAGGTTGAGAGGGATTACCGGATGAAGTAGCTTGAGACCTCCTGCATGCCTTGTTCTCAGCTTTTTGACCTTGGATGGGTTAGTTTCCATTTCTCTAAGAGGAGTAATCTCCAGGACTTCAGAATCCATGCATGATGTGATTGCCCGAGAATCTCGATCAGAGGAAGAGGATGAAACAGTCGTCTTGGATGAGGATGATGTTTGAGACATTTTAATAGTCTTAGAAAACCAGTAGCAACTAGAGAGAAAACTTTGATTGAGAGAATGGGATTTGTTGCAGAGTCGAGAGAGGAAGGAGGCAAATGAGTGTCTATTCAACTTCTTAATAATTTTGAAAGAAATGGGAAAACATATTATTAACCCAATCAAAATAGACTTAACAAAAATAACTCCTTCAACCCTTGTTTTAAGCAAAATTAATTGCTACAATTCCTCATGTTGGAAAATACCAAACTTGCCCCTCAAGTTTTCAAATTGATTTGCATCAAGTGCCTTGGTAAAAATGTCAGCCAGCTGTAGCTTAGTGGCAACATGTTCCAGTTTAATCGTCTTCTCTTCTACAAGGTCTCTGATAAAGTGATGTCTTATGTCAATATGCTTGGTCCTGCTATGCCTAATAGGATTCTTGGAAATGTTGATTGTACTCAGATTGTCACAGTACAATGTCATAACATCTTGTGTGACATTATACTCAGTAAGCATCTGTTTCATCCAGATCATTTGAGAACAGCTACTACCAGCTACAATGTATTCAGCTTCAGCAGTAGAGAGAGACACACAATTTTGTTTCTTGCTGAACCAGGAGACCAGATTATTTCCTAAGAAGAAACATCCTCCAGAGGTGCTTTTTCTATCATCAGCACTTCCAGCCCAATCAGTATCACAATAACCAGTCAGAGTTGGTTCACATCCATGAGAGTATAGCAAGCCATAGTTGTAAGTTCCACTTACATACTTCAAAATTCTCTTCACTTGGTTGATATGACTGACTTTAGGATCAGCTTGGTATCTTGCACAAACTCCAACTGCAAAAGCAATGTCAGGTCTGATGGCTGTTAAGTACAGCAAACTTCCTATCATGCTTCTGTACAGACTTTGGTCCACCTTAACCCCACTTGAATCTTTGGACAGCTTTAAATGAGTAGGTACAGGAGTCCTTTTGTGACTGGCATTCTCCATACCAAACTTCTTGACAATGTTCTTTGCATACTTTCTTTGAGATAGAAAGATTGAGTCCTCCATCTGTGAGACTTGCAGTCCAAGAAAATAAGTCAGTTCTCCCATGAGACTCATTTCGAATTCAGCCTACATCTGGTCAGCAAAATGTTTAACCATTTGTTCTGACATTCCCCCAAACACTATGTCATCAACATATATTTGAGCTACCATTAACTTCCCTCCTTCATTTTTGTCAAAGAGGGTTTTATCCAAGCCTCCTTTTCTGTATCCTTTGTCTGACAGAAATTTTGTTAACCTGTCATACCATGCTCTAGGAGTTTGTTTTAGGCCATATAGTGCTTTCCTCAATTTGTAGACATGATCAGGGTGGTTTGGATCCACAAAACCTTTAGGCTGTTCCACATAAACTTCCTCATTTAAGTACCCATTTAGGAAGGCACTTTTTACATCCATCTGAAATAGCTTGAACTTCAGGAGGCAAGCAATTCCCAATAGGAGTCTGATAGATTCCAGTCTGGCTACAGGGGCAAAGGTCTCATCAAAATCAACCCCTTCAACTTGAGTGTATCCTTGGGCAACAAGTCTTGCCTTATTCCTGGTGACAACTCCTTCAACATCTGATTTGTTCTTGTATATCCATTTTGTGCCAATGATGTTTGTTCCCTCTGGTCTAGGAACTAACTCCCAAACTTCATGTTGCTTAAATTGGTTCAATTCATCTTGCATTGCACCAATCCAATATTCATCAGTTAAAGCCTCCTTAACATTTCTTGGTTCAATTTTAGACACAAAGCAAGAGTTTGAGATAATTTCTCTAGATCTTGTAATGACTCCACTGTTAGGATCCCCTATGATGAGTTCTTTAGGATGATCTTTCTGAATTCTGATGGAAGGGATTTTGCTAGCTTCCTTGGATTCAGAGTCTGCTGTAGTGGTGTTAGGAAGGTCATTCTGTTGAGTTGGAGTCTCAAAGAATGTCTCAACATTACAAGGGACATCTATTTCTTCATGATGATCATCAATTATGACATTTATTGATTCCATCATGACTTTGGTCCTGGAATTGAATACCCTATAAGCTCTGCTGTTGGAGGAGTATCATAGAAATATACCTTCATCACTTTTAGGGTCCAGTTTTCTCCTTTGTTCACGATCTGCCAGAATATAGCATTTGCTGCCAAATACATGGAAGTACTTCACAGTTGGCTTTCTTCCTTTCCAGAGTTCATAAATGGTGGATGAGGTTCCCTTTCTCAAAGTGACTCTGTTATGGACATAACAGGCTGTATTCATAGCTTCAGCCCAAAAATGAATAGGAAGTCTTTTGGCATGTATCATAGCTCTGGCAGATTCCTGTATGGTCCTATTTTTCCTTTCTACAACTCCATTTTGTTGAGGAGTTATAGGAGAAGAGAATTCATGACTAATTCCTTCTGAGGAACAGAACTCATTAAACTTACTATTTTCAAATTCCTTGCCATGATCACTTCTGATTCTGATAATACACCCTTCTTTTTCTCTTTGAATTCTTTTGCACAGTTCTTTAAAAACTTCAAACACATCAGATTTTTCCCTAATGAAGTTAATCCAGGTGAATCTTGAAAAATCATCCACAACAACATATGCATATCTTTTTCCACCAATACTTTCCACCTGCATTGGTCCCATCAGATCCATATGTAGAAGTTCTATAACCTTAGAGGTGGTCAGATGTCTTGACTTTGTATGTGACATCCTAGTCTGCTTACCAACCTGACATTCACCATAAACTCTCCCTTCATCAATTTGCAGTCTTGGAATCCCTCTGACTGCCTCCATGGATATAATCCTTTTCATTCCTCTTAGATGAAGGTGGCCAAGTTTTTGGTGCCACAGTTTCACCTCTTTTTCTTCTTTGGCAATAGAACACACAGTGGAGTAATTAGTGTTCTCAGGTTCCCACAAGTAACAGTTGTCTTTAGATCTGACTCCTTTCATTACAATTTCTTATTTTTCATTAGTTACAAGACATTCAGATTTTGAGAAGTTGACCTTGAATCCTAGATCACATAATTGACTTATACTAATGAGATTAGCAGTCAGGCCTTTTACCAATAGTACTTCATTTAGATTTGGAACTCCAGGGCAGTCCAAGTTATCAACTCCTTTGATTTCTCCTCTAGCACCATCTCCAAAGGTCACATAACTAGTGGTGTGAGGTTTGACATTATTGAGAAGGTTCTTGATTCCAGTCATGTGCTTAGAGCACCCACTGTCAAAGTACCAGTCTTCCTTTACAGAGACTCTAAGGGAAGTGTGGGCTATCAGGGCAGTAGCCTTTTTCTTCCATTGTGGAGTATGTGGTACCTTGTTAGACTTAGGTTTGACACCTGGGTTCTGATTAGGATATCCATACAATCTGAAGCAGAATGGCTTTATGTGACCAAACCTCCCACAATGATGACATCTCCATCTTTGGTATTTTTTCTTCATATTTCTCTGTTCCCGATGTTGAGTGCTGTGTTGTGACATCTGCTTTGACATTTGTTTATCAGGCCTGATCTTCTTGTCTGCACCAGATTTCTTTGCTGCCACAAATCCTAGACCAGACTTGTTTCCCACATTTTGTCCAACCTGAAGGATTTCTTCCAATTTGTCAGTTCCATTTGTCAGCATCTTGACAGATTTGGTCATCTGGTTCAGTTTTGAGTTCAGCATTTGAACTTCCTCTTCTAGATGACTTATAGTTTCAATGTCTGCCCTTTTTTCAGCCTCCAACTTTATTATGAGTTTTGTTTGTCTCTCATTTTGCAGACAGACTTCAGCACTTCTGATACATAATTTCTTGTAGGTATCATCCAGTTCTTCAAATGTCACTTCCTTATCACTAGTGTCACTTTCAGAGGTACAAACACCAGTTAGTGCAGTAACTAGTTTGGCAGATTCTTCTTCAGAATTACTTTCTGAATCACAGTCAGACCAGGTAACAGACATTCCTTTCTTTTGTTTCTTAAGAAAGGTAGGACATTCAGCTCGAATGTGCCCATATCCTTCACATCCATGACATTGAATTCCTCTGCTTTGATTTCCCTTCTCTTCAGACCTTGGTTTTCTGCTGGAGTCATAAGATCTGTTAATGTCAGAAGAAATGTTCTAAACATTTGACCTTGACTTTGGATCCATTCTCTTGATGAGTTTGTTGAATTGTCTTCCAAGCATGGATATAGCTTCTGAAATACTTTCTTCTTCATCCTCCTTGTTTTCATCTTCAGTGTTGGATACAAGTGCTATGCTCTTGTTCTTCTTGTCAACATTTTCACGGATCCCCATCTCAAAAGTCTGAAGAGACCCAATGAGTTCATCCACCTTCAACTTGCTGATATCCTGGGCTTCCTCTATAGCAGTTACCTTCATTGCAAATTTTTTAGGCAAGGATCTGAGAATCTTTCTCACCAGTTTTTCTTCTGACATCTTTTCTCCCAATGCTCCTGAGGTGTTGGCAATCTCCAAGATGTTCATGTGAAACTCATGAATGGTTTCATCTTCCATCATCCTTAGGTTCTCAAACTTGGTAGTCCGCATCTGAAGCCTTGACATTTTTACTTTGGATGTGCCCTCATGGGTAGTTTTGAGAGTGTCCCAAACTTCCTTGGCCAGTTCACATTGATGTACCAGTCTAAATATGTTTCTATCAATTCCATTGAACAAGGAATTTAAAGCTTTGGAATTACCCAGGGCTAACTCATATTCTTCTTTGCTCCATTCTTCCTCAGGCTTCAGACTGATTGTCCCATCTTTCTCAGTTATGGTGGGATGGTTCCATCCTTTGTCAGCAGCTCTCCAAGCCTTTTTGTCCAGTGATTTTAAGAAGGCAATCATATGAGGTTTCCAGTAGTCATAATTTGATCCATCCAGAATGGGTGGTCTGTTTCCAAAAACTCCTTCTTTGTCCATAGTGCTAGAAAGTGGTATCCCTAGATCTCACCCAGTAATACAGGCAGGGTGCCTGCTCTGATGCCAATTGAAATTCTGGCAGCAGATGCTCAATGTCACAGTGAATGTTATGACACCGTATCTGACTTTCTATAAGACAGTAAATAAAAACAGTAAAGAACACAGTCAATTATTTACCCAGTTCAGTGTGAAACAACACCTACTCTGGGGGCTACCAAGCCAGGGAGGAAATCCACTATAAGAGATATTAATTCAGGAATAAACAAACCAGTTTATCTCCTTCACTTAAGACCTACCCAATGCAACTTCAATCTAAGTTCAACTTAAACCTGAGTTCCTACTCACTCCCCCTCAATCACAGCAGTGATACTTAAACAATTGACTAATGAAATAATGAAGACACTCTTCAGAACATACACTTGATTATGCTTCACAGCTTTTTAATCAAGTAACACAAACACTCGTGCTTCACAGCTTTGAGTGATACATAAACCTATCTTGACTTTGCTTCAAAGCTTTAGTCAAGAGACACAATCACTCTTGCTTCAAAGGTTTGAGTGATACAAAAACCCTTACAATCAAAGCCTATTCCAAGTCACTTATCACAATGATACTTGCTTGGATTACAGTAGTTAAAACTATACAGCTCCTAATTGATCTTCTGTCTAAGAGTTGCTCTCCAATCAGCATTCCTGTTGAATATATATGCAGCTGTTTCTTCAGTTAGGGCTTCCACGAAAAGCTAGGGTTAATTAGGGTTAACCTTAAGACTTGGTCACAAGACTTTATCAACCAGATTAGGGTTGAGCTAGGTTAACCTAAAGTCCACGTGAGATTCTGTTCTGGAAAGAATGAACCAACTTCCTGAAAAATCTCAGAATTAACCAAACTGCATAACTGTTAGATCAATACAGGATGTCTTAACATTTGTTATGACATCAGAATTCCTGTTTACTGATTTTGGTAGAAGGTAATAAATGTGATCATTGCAAAATGCTCAGATACACACTCATAAACAGCAGCTATTGTATGCCATACTTTTTCTGCATAAAGTACCTAATAATCCAGAATGTTATGACATCAGTCATGACATTCACACACCTGGTTTTACCAAAAATACATGCCAATAACTAAACACTTACACACTGCCAGACTATGCTTCAGCTGCACCAACAACATGGCCGAGTATGAAGCTTGTATCTTTGGTCTCAAGGCTGCTATTGACTTGGGAATCAAATCTTTGATTGTATTTGGGGACTCCGCTTTGGTTATCAGTCAAATCAAAGGAGAGTGGGATACTAAACATCCAAACCTCATCCCTTACAAAGAACATGTCCTAACATTGTTACCGCATTTCGAGCAGATTACCTTCGAGCACTTTCCGTGAGAAGAAAATCAGCTAGCATATGCTCTAGCTACAATGTCATCCATGTTTAAACTTAACTGGGATAATGAGGCTCCCCAAATCACCATTGAACGGATGGATGAAACTGCACATTGTCACGAGATTAATACCGAAGAAGTAGTGGACCGACCATGGTTTCATGACTTCAAAAGGTATCTCGAAGCACAAGAATACCCTGAAGGAGCTTCAGTCAACGATAAAAAGTTCTTAAGGAGGTTCTCAGCCAAGTTCTTCCTGAGCAATGGTATCCTATACAAGCACAATCATGATTGCATTCTACTCCGTTGTGTGGAAAAGTTTGAAGCTGAACAGATCATGGTTGAACTGCACAATGGTACCTTTGGCACTCACTCTAGCGAACATACGATGGCTAAGAAGATTCGGTGGGCAGGCTATTACTGGTCTACCATGGAAGCTGACTGCCATCAACATTCCCGTACTTGTCACAAATGTCAAATCTATGCAGACAAGGTACATATACCTCCAGTTCCTCTCAATGTCTTAACAGCTCCTTGGCCATTCGCTATGTGGAGAATCGACATGATCGGAGAGATCAAGCCTACAACATCCAATGGACACCGCTTCATCCTGGTGGCCATTGATTACTTTACCAAGTGGGTCGAAGCAGCATCCTTCGCACCCGTCACAAAGAATGTGGTTGCCCGGTTCATCAAGCAAAACCTCATTTGCCGGTATGGTATCCCTGACAGGATCATCACTGACAACGGTACAAACCTGAATAATACTATGATCACCGCCCTGTGCGAGCAGTTCCAGATTCAACATCACAATTCATCTCCCTATCGGCCAAAGATGAACGGTGTTGTCGAAGCTGCGAACAAAAATATCAAGAAGATCATACAAAAAATGTCAGTCACCTACAAGGACTGGCATGAGATGTTACCATTTGCTCTACACGGGTACCGTACCATGACACGAACATCAACTGGGGCAACACCCTATTCTTTGGTATACGACATGGAAGCTGTTTTGCCTATCGAGGTTCAGATTACCTCCTTGAGAATCATGAAGGATGCTGGTTAGAGTGAAGACGATTGGATTCAGACCCGGCTTGATCAACTTAACTTAATTAACGAAAAGCGACTTACTACTGTTTGCCATGGTCAGGCATATCAAAAACGAATGATCAAGGCATTCAACAAGAAATTCAGGCGCCAAGTATATCAAGTCGGGGATCTTGTAATCAAGCGAATCATCTTGCCGCAAAGTGATCCCAGGGGAAAATGGACTCCTACCTACGAAGGACCATTTGTGATCAAAAACATCTTTTCTGGTGGGACAATGATCCTGACCACCATGGACGGTGATGATCTGCCGCACCCTGCGAATGCAGACATAGTAAAAAGATACTAAGCATAAACGACCAGGCAAGTTGAAAACCCGAAAGGGCGACTTGGGCAAAAATGGGCATCCCGGTGAATCGAAAACCTGAAAGGGCGGTTCAGGCAAAAATTAGGGATAAATAAAAAAAATCTGTACACCCGGCAAGTTGAAAACCCGAAAGGGCGACTTGGGCAAAAAAGGGTTTCCCGGTGTACTGAAAACCCAAAAGGGCGGTCCAGGCAAAAGTTAGGGAATTAAAGCGTATGACTATGTCTCGTCGGATCACTTTAAGGATAATCTCTTCACCAGACAAGCTCCAGGCTTCTGATCAATCCATTCATCTTTGGACGAAGCAACGAATGGACGAGATATCCAGAGTTACGAAGGCTATAGCAGAATGGGAACCCCATGGAATTTTTACACATAGCCATCTTTCTTTGTATAAATTTTTCTCAATTTTTATGACAACATCTTCTTACTAGGATGTCTGTCTCCTTTGTACAAAATACTTACACAAAGTCAATACAAAGATACTTCAAAGTGCAGAAAACTATTTGCCTTTTCTTTTTCTTTACACTTGTGTTTTATTTGAAAACGTCCAATGGTTTATTAAATAAGCATATGCATTTGAATATAATCACTATTTACAAATAAATGAAATGTGAAAGAATAATTACTGACAAGTTGAAAGGATAGGAAAACTTCTTTAGGCCATTCCAAGAGAAATCCCCTGCAATACATCATCTAGATCCACGGTGGAGCTAAAACCTTGAAATACATACCCCCCAGCGGAAGTTAAATTTCAAAATCCTCGCCAGAGTCAAATCTACAAACTCCTAATCCCTGGCGGAGTCATATTTTCAAGCCTTTAATTCCCATCAGAGGTAGTCTTCAAACTCCCAATCCTCAGCGGAGCAAAAACCTTGGATCATAAATCCCCAGCAAAGATGAAACCTGCTTCCCCAATGAAGTCAAGTTTCCAACTATCATTCCACAGCGGAAATCATTCAGCTTTCCCAGATTCCCCTGCAAGTTGTCTTAAAATCTGAGAAACAACCAGATAATAGTTAACTTTTATCCCCAACTAAGGATAATTCCCCAGTATATTGGTATACAACCTATACTCCTGAACTTTTTCCAAACAGGAATAAACCTTTTCCCCCAGAGTCTTTCACTTGCTCTCAAGCAGGATAGCTTACTCTCCAGCAGTATAGCTACTCCCCACAAAGTTTTTTACTCCCCAACAGAATGAAGATTCTCATTCTTAACTCCCCAGTTCGAAGTCCCCAAGGATTCAAATTCCCCTAGCAGATTGAAGATTCTCACTCCTGATTCCCCCAGTGAAGTTGCCAGAATTTTTAATCCCCTGCAGATCGAAGATTCTCATTCTCATTTCTCCAGTAAAGCCTCCAAGGTTTCAATTCCCCAGAAGATTGAATATTCTCATTCTTAATTCTCCGCAGAAGCCATCAGAGTCTTCCTTATTCTCCAGAAGATCAAGGTTTTTATTTTGTCTAATCCCCAGTAGAGGTCATCATAGTTTTCCTTATTCCCCAGCTGAGTAAGGATTCCCTTTGTGTAATCTCCAGCCATAGTCATCAAAGTTCTCAGGATTCCCCAAGCAGGTTTCTCAAGCAGACTTAAAGGATCCCTATATCCCTAGGAAAATCATGAAGGATTCTCACATCCCCACAGAAGTTGTCAAAGTTGTTGATAATCCCCGCAAGTTGCCAAGGATTTTTTATCCCCAACAGTGGTCCAAGGATTTCTCATCCTCAGCAATCAAAAATTCCGAATCTCCAGCAACGGTCATGGTTTTATTTTCCCCGGCAGCAATCAAGGGTTTTATTATCTCCGACCATCATGGATTTATTTTCCTCCGCAAGACAGCTAATCAGCTTACATGCGCATACATTACATTCATATATCATAAACATTGATAAAGCACATTTTATTGCATGATACATTTCATGCAACATAACTTTGTGTTTTAGCTAACATTTTACCCCTTTCAGGATAAGATTAAAAGATATCTTTAACAAATATCCAAAGATTTCAGATACAGTACGGATACACTCCAAGACATGGAAGTCATTCTTCTACTCATTCAAATCCCTTATTCAGATACAATATGGATACACCCCAGACGTGGAGGTCATTCTATTACTCATTCAGAATTTCAAGTCAAGATACAATACGGATACGCCCCAGACACGGAGGTCATTCTATCACTCATTCAGACTTCAGCAATCAGATACAGATTAGATACGCTCCAGACACGGAGGTCATTCTATCACTCATTCAGACTTCAGCAATCAGATACAGATTAGATACGCTCTAGACACGGAAGCCATTCTATTTCTCATTCATATTCAACTATCAGTTTCAAGTACAGATACACTTCAGACACAGAAGTCATTCTGTCACTTCTTCAGATCCCAGTTACAGTTCAGATACACTCCAGACACAGAAGTCATTCTACTACTCACCAGACACGGTTGCCATTCTATCACTCATTCAAATGTTTCCCCAGCCCATAGATGCTCCAGACACGGATGCCTTTCTGTCGCTTATTCAAATTTCAGATTCAGATATAATACAAATACACTCCAGACACAACAATCATTCTGTTATTCATTCAGAATCAAATACAGTTACAGCTCGGATATGCTCCAGACACGGACGCCATTCCCTTGCTCATACAGATCCAATCTCCAAATACAACTCAGATACGTTCCAGATATGGATACCATTCTGATGTTCATTCTTCTGATTTTCAGCAAACATTCTTTGATGGCATCTTTAAGCCCATCTCCGACAAGATTCAATCATCTCCAAATGGCATCTTTAAGCCCATTCCCTCAACTACATTCTGATGAGTGCAAATTTACGGGCACTCTAGTGTCCAATCATCTTTTACCTTCGAGTCACGAAAGGCAAACTCGCCAATCTAACTCTTCAAGTTCAAGAAGATTGAACAGGGGCAGCTGTTGTACCCCAAAATTTTCCCTCTCATTCTATCAAGATTTCCTCTCACAAGACTCCTTGGACTCCAGACAGGATTAGGGTTTGCTCTGCTCAAGACATCTCCTTGCACTGATGACCTGAAATTAGGGTTTGAGTTTGCACAGGGATTTTTGGACTTCCAATGCTTAATATGACTTTCATACTTCATGTTGAACTTACAAGATTGCCCATACCAAGTTTCAATCCTTAAATCAAAGTTTTGGCCAATCAATTAGACAGTTGACCTAGAAATTAGTTGTATTGGGGAAAAGGTCAACTGTGGCCAATTTAAAGTCAAACCTCATAATTTTTGATCCACAACAACATTATAGACTCATATGAACCATTTTATCAAGTTTGGACCACAACTCCTCAAGAAATTAGATCAGATCATCTAAAGGGCAAAATGGTCATTTTTAGGGTTTTGAATGCAGAAGGGCAATTTCTGATTTTTCACCTAGCCAATGGCAAATTGGGTTCAAAAATGGTTTCAAGGACTCAATGGCATCATCTTGACCTAATCACAAGGTTCAAAAGATCTCAATTGCATTGGATTGACAGATGAATTTTCCAGTCAACTGATCAAAAATCAACTGTACACTGAAAAGTCAAACTTTGACTTTTTGGTCAAAATCAAGTGCCAAGGGTCATTTTTCATCAAGATGTGTCAAAACATGAAATTTTTTCACCAAGAAACCTAATTTTGGAAATTAGGGTTTAAGATTGAAAATTTTCATAACTTAGAAATTTTCTAAGTTATGAAATTTTTTTATTTTTTCCCAACTTTGCCCAACCTTTTCACCATGATTCAATTGGATTCAAACAAAACTTCCAACATGAAATTTGTATTCTTCCACAAAATCTACAACTTTGATTCACAAAGTTTTCCAAAAATATGCTTGGATCTCAAGTTATGATTTTGTGAACAAAGGTCCATGAAACTTTTAACTTAGTGAAATTTTGCCCTAGTTTAGGCAGGATTTTAACCTATCTTCATGTCAATTTTTCACATATTTCCAATTGGAATTTCAAAATTCATTTCAAATATGGATTGTAGATCATGTTACAAGCTTTCCAAAATGTCCAAAAACTCTCCAAGATCATTTGTGGTTATGGATAATCGAAGGTTTGACTTTGGCAAAATATCCCTTTGGTCCATGGCATTTTTCATGTTGCTACAAGTTGCAAATTTTGTCCAACCATGCATGTACTTGGTTTACAGGTCCTTAAACCCTTCCACACTCAAAAACTAAATGCAAACACAATGGATTAAGGCTTTGTTCTGAGCTTTAGAAGATTACACATTGAATTAATCCATTTTTGGCAAAAAGGCAACAATGCCATTTACATAAAGCACAACTTTTGCATTTTTGTTTGTCTTGAGCATTGGACTTAATCTTTTGTAGCAAACCACATCCACAAAGATATGGAAAAGTATACCAACTATGTGCAGACCCTAAGCTAGATTGTACAAGCCTTTGCATTGTCAAAATCACCTTTTGCTTCAAAACCAAGTCATTATGCCAAAAGTCCATATCTTTGCAATCTGATAAAACCAAAGCTTGTGAAGATTTTAACCAACTTGAACACATTATACTAAGCCAGAAACACGAGCAAGCAACCTCTCAAACACCCGTGTACATCAAAAACCCCATTTTCTGCCAAAATAGGGCAGGATCTGCAAATCATAAGCCAAATCACAATCCACTTGTGCGTTTTGCTTGCAACCAGTTCTAACACACTCCATACAACATACATAAGCTATCCCAACCATTCCCAAGTCACTGTAACACCATTTACATGCTTCACCATTTTTAAATTATGACTTTGCAGGTTGAGTTCTACAAGCATATTCAAGCTATTTCAAAGCAGGCTAAGCATTGGGAAAGCTCAAAGGAACTTCAAGCAAGCTCACAAGTATCTCAGGCCTCACTCACAACCCCTGCATTGTCATACTCGAGCTTGACTGAAACAGGTAAAGTTCAAACTTCTATCTCTCTATTTAGGAAACATTAGGCTTAGGTTTGTGAATAAAAAATGTAGTCCTCATTGCCCTTGAGTTGTACATATGCATAGAATTAATTTATGTTAACTGAGCTAGGAGTATTTGATGTTTGAACTTTATGAAAAAACTAGGTTAGAAATTAGGGCCAATGAAATTCTCTCTAGTCTTTGAGAGTTAGATTAAGTTTTTTACATGGTTAGAATCGTGTGATCATGCTCTATAACTTTCATGTTGCAAGTTTTTGTTTTTGAGCACGTATGCAGGATTTCCAAGTTTGAACAGGGCGCGCGTTTTTTGTTTGATCAGAGGTTAGGGACGAAGATGAATGTGGGTTGGGCTTGACTTTGCCTTGCTTTTTGCACCCCTCTGCTTGCTTCTCACACCCCCTTGGCCCATTTGATTATTTTTCCATATTTTTCATTTCTAATTTCATTTCTGACTTTTATTTATTTTCTCCAAATATTAAAAATCACTAAAAATATTTTCTTAATATTCACATTTTTATTTTATTATTTTTTGGGCATTAAAAATAGTTTACTAATAATATTTACTTTATTTTCTTAAATAAATTTTGTAAATAAAATTAAAATACTTACATATTTTTATTTTATTATATTATACATATAAAATATTATTTTCTCACATATTTCATTTTTTAATATTTTTGTGAATATTTTATTTATTTTCTTTGTACATAAATAAATAATTATAATATATATATTTTCTTAAACAAAAAATTAGGGTTTTTACCCTTTTCAAAAATAACCTTTTATTTTCTTATTTTTGATACATTAAATAATTTATTTTACATACATAAAATAAATATAAAAACATTTTTACATACTCATATTTAATTGCATATTTAAATATCGTCAATTTATTATTTGTAAAAATAAATTCAATTTGGTTGTAATAGTTGAATTAGGGCTTTTATTTTCTTGCAAATATCACCCTATTCAAACTTGTACCTCCACCCCATAATAATGTTGTAATAGTATTAGATTTACTTTTACGCACTTTATTGCTTTCAAATATGCCATGATAGCAAAACTAGGATTTGTATGCAAAAATCCAAAATCAAACAAATAGCTAGACCTAATACAAAGACAAAAATGCATGAAAATTGACAACACAATGCACACAAGCACCCCTAGGGTTTCATCCACTTGTTGCCTTTAAAATGGCCATGGTATGCATGCTAGGTATCTTGGCAAAACAAAACAAAAACAAAAGATCATAGTCCCTCGATGACGCTATCTTGGTTGCCTATACAAAAATGATCTAGTCCCTCAAAAACTTACTAAGATACTTGGCACAATTGCTATCATGGTCATACGATGACCCGCGCCTGTCCCGTTTAACATCCAAACACAAGGTTGTTTACCAAATGCAATGGTAAAACAACAATCTGAAAGGGTTAAAAATGTGTAGGAAAGACTTTTGAGTAGGTAGGGTAGAAAACTCCTTGTTACTTGATCAAACTTGCAAACATCCTTGGTATTTTCAAAAAAAACACATCACAACACAATTTCAAAACATTTCCCAACAAAATTTCAAACATTGAAACATTTTTCAAAATACAAACACCTTTGTATACATTCAAATAAGAATCATTACAAAGGTTGCCACAATTATGGCCTCTTTTCAAAATACTTTCAAAACCACACACAAAAGCACCATTTCAAACAATTGAAAATCAAAAGCAAGTGATCTAAAACAAGTAATTAAGAGCCCATGGAAAACCATGGATGAAAAGGGTGCTAGCACCTTCCCTTTTCATAATCTACCCCCCGAACCCAAAAACAATCTCAAAGGTCTTTCCTGTGATTTTTGACCTTTCCTTTGGATAAAATAAAAAGTCGGTGGCGACTCTTGCTAAACCGAAACATTTGCGAACACAAATGCAAAAACTCAAGTCAGTTCTCCCACCGCATCACACAAAGCTATACAAGAAATGCCAACTCCTCGCACTGACAAGGAAGTTAGAGGATTCTTAGGACGCTTAAACTACATAGCCGGATTCAGTTCACATCTGACCGCTACTTGTTAGCCAATCTTCAAATTACTGAAGAAAGATCAAGCAATGAAGTGGAATGATGATTTCCAGTATGCCTTTGACAAAATCAAGGAATATCTCCAAGAACCTCCAATTCTGATGCCTCCGGTTGAAGGAAGACCTTTGATAATGTACTTAACAATATTAGATAATTCAATGGGGTGTGTGCTGGGGTAGCATGATGAGTTTGGTCGAAAAAAGCATGCAATATACTACCTTAGTAAAAAGTTTTCCGACTGTGAAACAAGATACTCACTGCTCCAGAAAACTTGTTGTGCTTTGGCATGGGCTGCTCGTCGACTAAGACAATATATGTTGACCCACACTACTTTGTTGATATCTAAAATTGATCCTATCAAATACATCTTTGAGAAGCCCTCTCTCTATCCGGAAGAATAGCAAGATGGAAAATGATCCTAACCGAATACGACAATCAATATACCACCCAGAAAGCAATTAAGAGAAGTGTATTAGCTGATCATCTGGCTCATCAGGCTGTGGATGACTACCAATCCATGAATTTTGAGTTCCCGAACAAGAACATCATGCTAGTAACTGATTATGAAGAACCTGGACAAGATGAAGGGCCTGAAAAAGGATCCCGATGGACTATGGTTTTTGATGGAACTTCCAACGCTCTTGGCAATGGCATCGGTGTTGTGATTATATCTCTTGAGGGTTGTCATACTCCTTTCACTGCTAGGCTATGTTTCAACTGTACCAATAATATGGCTGAGTATGAAGCATGTATCATGGGTCTCAATGCTGCAATCGATTTAAGGATCAGGTTCCTAAGTGTATTCGAAGACTCGGCTTTGGTAATCAGCCAGATCAAAGGAGAATGGGACACGAAACACCCTAACCTCATCGCGTATAAAGAACATTTGTTGACACTAATCCCATACTTTGAAGAAATCACCTTTGAGAATTTTCCACAAGAAGAAAATCAACTAGCAGACGCGCTAGATACAATATAATCCATGTTCAAGGTTAGGTGGGATAATGAGGCTCCTCAGATCACCATTGAGAAGATGGACGAGCCAACATACTGTCACGAGATTGGTACTGAAGATGTAGTGGACAAGCCTTGGTTCCATGAAGTGAAAATATATCTCGAAAGCCAATAATATCCCGAAGGAGCTCCAGTCAATGATAAGAAGTTCTTAAGAAGGTTCTCTGCCAAGTTCTTACTCAGTAACATGATCCTCTACAAGCGCAATCATGACTTTACCTTGATTCGGTCTGTAGACAAGAGTGAGGCAGAAAGGATTATGGTTGACTTACACGAAGGTGCCTTTGGCACTCATTCCAGTGGACATTCAATGGCTAAAAAGATACTATGGGCAGGATACTACTGGTCCACCATATAAACAGACTGTTATCAGCATTCGCAGACTTGCTACAAATGCCAGATCTATGCGGAAAAGATACATGTGCCTCCAGTTCATGTAAACATCTTGACTGCTCCTTGGCAATTTGCAATATGGGGTATCAATATGGGGCATCGACATGATTGGGGAAATCAAACCTACGGATTCTAATGGACATCACTTGATCCTGGTTTCCATTGATTACTTCACGAAGTGGGTCGAGGCAGCTTCATTTGCTTCCGTTACTAAGAACATTGTGGCCCGACTCATCAAGCATAATATTATCTGTCGGTACGGTATCCAAGAAAGAATCATTACAGATAATGGTACCAATATCAACAACATTATGATCACCAAACTTTGCATGCAATTCAAGATTCAGCATCATAACTCTTCTCCTTATCGACCGAAGATGAATGGCGTTGTTGAAGCTGCTAACAAAAATTACAAAAGAATCATACAAATGATGACGGTGACATATAAAGATTGGCATGAGATGTTACCATTTTCTCTTCATGGTTACTGCACCATAATGCGCACATCAAAAGGGGAAACTCGTTTCTCTTTGGTATACGGTATAGAAGTTGTCCTACCCATTGAGGTCCAAATCCTTTCCTTGAGAATCATGAAGGATTTAGGTTTGAATAAAGACGAATGGTCAGATGTTTGCCATGGTCAGATGTACCAAAAATGTATGATCAAAGCTTTCAACAAGAAGGTCAGATGTTAGGTATATCAGGCTGGTGACTTAGTAATCAAGCGCATCATACTGCGGCAAGGTGATCCCAGAGGAAAATAGACTCCCACATACGAAGGGCCATTTGTAATCAAGAATATATTCTCTGGTGGAGGCATGATCCTAACCACTATGGATGGTGACGACCTTCCGTACCCGGTAAACATGGACATATTTAAAAGATACTATGCATTAACAAAGACCCGCTAGCTCGACTGGCCTAGGAAAAAATTAGGGCATCCCGGCAAACCAAAAGGGTTCAGGAAAAAATTAGGGATATACATAAAAAATTTGTACACCCTGCAAGTCAAAAACCTGAAAAGGCGGCTTGGGCAAAAAAGGGTATCCCGGTGGACTAAAAACCCGAAAGGGAGCTCTAGGAAAAAGTTAGGTATTTAAAGCGTATAACTATGTCCTGTTGGATCACCTTACAACCAATCATCAATATCAACTATAAAGCTCAAGCGATACTAATCAACCCAATCAGCTTCGGACAAGCAGCGAAAATGATGAGATGCTCAAGGACATAAAGGCAATAGCGGAATGGGAACCCAATTGGATTATTTCACATGGCTGTTTTTTCTTTGTACATTATTTTTGTATAATTTCCTTTCTCACGACCGCATTCTCCTACTAGGATGTCTGTCTCCTTGTACAAAAACACTTATTTAAAATTAGTACAAAACTATGTCTTTGAAAGTTGCAAACTTCTGTTTTTATTTTTTTCTATTTTGTATGCGAAAATGTCCAGTGATTATTTTTGAACATATGCATTTGAATATGATTATTGCTTACGAATAAACACATAAAAACAAAGGATAATTGCTAATGACTTTAAGAAATAGGACAATATCTAAGGGTCATCGGCAAGATCTATGCCGATGTCTTTCCCAACATATACCTTCTCCAGCAGGTACATAGGCAGGGGAATTCTACTACAAGGTCACTGCCATATTATCAATAGGTAACCTATTGATGTCAGTTGTTCTCGCATCCCCGGAAGAAGCAAAATTCTCCAATTACTGCTCCAAAATCCCCAGTGAAACCGCCAAGCTTCTCAGGATTCCTTAACAGGATTTCAACAAAGTCCCCAAGCAGTTTACGGAGTTCACCTTCCGCAACAAAGTTTTATAAAACTCAAGTAGTTTATAAAGCCTTATCCACAATAGAGTTTATTTCTATAGCTACGGAAGTTCATCTCCCAACGGAGTTTATTTCTCCAAATTGGTGAAACATTCCAACAAAACTCTTCCTCTCGACAAAATCATTCTCGACCAGAAGTCGAAGATCCTCGGCAGAGAAAGGGAATCGCCAACAAAACTATCTCCATTCACTATCCCCAGCAGAAATTGAAGAAACACTTTCTTCACTCACCAACAGCAGTCCAGGATTTAGCTCCCCGGCGCTCTTCAGCAGTAGTCAGGGATTTATTTTCCCAGATAAAGATACTGCACAACAGCATTACATGTTCATAGATCATGGCATGTGCATACAAATACATATATCATTATCTCATTTATTTTGGGAGCATCATGCAATTCATACATCATGACATCCCATGAAACTGATTTTACCTTTTTAGGTTAAATTAACAGACAGACAAACACTATCAACCTTTATAGCAGGTCAAAGATTAATGCCCGAAACCATACGAGGAAACTATATGTACGACCAACTGGTATGAACTCCCGAAACAAGACGGGTTTACCAACAAATACAGCAGGCCATAGATTAATGCCTGAAACCAGACGGGGAAACTATCTATGTGACCAGCAAAACAAGTTCTAGATTAATGCCTGAAACCAGCCAGGAAAACTATCTGTGGACGACCGACTGTGGATTAATACCTGTAACAAGCCAGGAGAACTATCTACATGAAGAGATTGAAGATTAATACCTGTAACAAGCCAGGAAACTATCTTTCTTTCTTAAGTCAGAGATTAATACCTGAAACCAGACAAGACAACTATCTCAACAACCAAACAAAAACATAGTTCCAGATTAATACCTGTAACAAGCCAGAACAACTATCTGTGGACGACCGATAAATTTTCAAATTCCAGATTAATACCTGAAACCAGACAGGATAACTATCTGTGAACAAGTTGATTATAGATTAATACCTGAAACTAGACATGAAAGCTAACTACATGACCAGACAAAGAAATCTTACACAGGTTCCTTCTTGGCATCCAGATGTAGTCTAACACAGACTCATCCTAAAACGGACCTATACATGCTCTTTCTAGTACATTTCCAGATAATGGTTAATTCCATTATCCCCAGCAAATTACTGGAAGCCTGGATTCCAACCAGAATACAATAAAGTTTCCTCTCTCCAGACCAAATATAACTCCTCAATAGAGCCTTGGACAACTGAAGTTCCTAGACTCTATTCCCCACGGAGTTTTCCTCAAGCAGGAGAACAACAAAAACTCACATTCCCTAGCGGACTCCTCCTCAGACAGCAAGAACAAGAACCCCCAAAGGGACTATATGTGAAATCAGCACCTGCGTTGAATGACATCCTTAAGCCCATCTCCGACAACTCTCAGTCATCTTTTCCAAATGGCATCTATAAGCCCATTCCCGACATCATCAACCAACAGTATTACTTCATACGAGTGCCAATTTCTGGGCATTCTAGTGTTCAATCATCTTCCATCTTCAGATCACGAAAGGAAGATAAGTCAATCTAAATTCTCAACTTTAAGAATATTGAACAGGGGCAGCTATTGTAACCCAAAATTTTCCCTCCCATTTTTACTCAAAGCATGCTCAAGTTTGACCAAGAATTGATCATACTTCTCCTTCTAAGGCAATGAACCTCTAATTAGGGTTTGAATTTTCATCAAGATGTTTGAACTTCAAAGGTCTCAAATGTTTTCCATGGCATCAGGAAACTGTAAAATACGGTAAAAAGTGCGAGAGATAAAGAAAATAAATTGGACTACCAATCAAGCAAAAACCTGTCACTAAACTGACAGCAACAAGAAATCCAGAGAACCTCGAACGAGCTAGCATCAGCAACAAACAAAGTCAGAACATGCGTCGAAGCACCAAAGCAACATAAGAGGTGTGTGGCAGACACAACTGAACAATTATCCTGCCAGAAAACCAATGATCCAGACAATACACAATATACAAGTATATTCCTCATAACTGAAGGAAAAAAGCTAGCGACATGGGAAGAGTGGTACCCCACACATAAAGCGGAGTACCGAGATGTCGACACATGAGAAATGCAGTATCTGACAAATAAAGTGGAATATCGAGCAAGTAAGCGTCATCGAAATCCCTTATGATAATCCTTGTACAAACTCAACAAACAAGTTAGTGATAATAAGAAAGCCACCGACAATTATATCATTGGCTCATAATGTGAAAATCAAGTGATGGCAAAAAATGGTAAAAGTGGCTATGTCAAATCACAAAGTGTACATGGAATGAATACGAAGCAAGGAAACATAAGTGCAATGGTATACAAATAACCAATGAAATATGAATACAAGTTAAGTAAAAGTCAAAGCACAAGGTACATGTCAAACGATAACAAAATCCGCAAAATCGGAAAATAGGCGTCAAAATTTATCGACCCGGAATCAAATAAAAATCATATGGTTGATTACAAACGTGTCAACAGACTAAAAACAAACTCGGTTTGAATTTATTTTGCCCAGAAGCAGAACTTTTAGGACAATTTCATCGGCTGGCAGTAGCGAAAGGCGGAAAAAAAGTATCTGAAACTGAAAATAAAGGACACAAATAGTTCCAGAATCATGGAGAAATTCAATTTCCACTAATTATAAGTGTAAAAACTCATCATGGTTAGGAAATTAGCTCAAAAATGAGACTATGTCAAGTGTTAAAAATAATTCAAGAATTATGACATTTTCCAATTTTCTCAAGTTTTTAAGTATCAAAAAAGGTTGGTAATGTGTCTTGAGTCAAATGGAAGATGTTATACCTCATGGATAAGAAAATGTTAGTATGAGTATATGCAAGTTCACACAATTACAGTATTATATGTTATGGAAATGTTAAAGTAAGTTAGCAAAACTAGAATTTAACACTAAGTATTAGTAAGCAAGACTTCAATATTAGTACTAGGAATTAGTAAACAAGAGTATGCACATTAAGGTGAATACCATAGAACAAACACAACACAAGTTAGTAATCATGATTCTGGAAATTAGCGTTTAGGCACAACACAATTAAGCTCAAGACTCAACCAATTTTGGATCTATCCATATTTGTTCATAATATTAAGAATCTAACATCAACACAAACAATTACAATTAACTCTATGTCAAAATATTAGCACAATGTCAAGAATTAGTTCTTATGTCAAGAATTAGCAATATAATTTTATGATGAATTTCTACATACACCTAATGTGTAAAGGTTATGTTTACAAATCTATGTTAAAATCTACATCACAAATTCACATAGACATTATCACAAACACATAATATGCACTAGAATATTACAAATTCTATGTCAAGAATTATAGATATAAACTAATCTACTTCATAAATTCATGCACATTTCACATAAACAAAATCAAATTACTCAAGTATTCAACAAAACTATGAGAATCAAGTAATGTTACCTAAGAGAATTTGTAGAAAATTGGAAGTTGAATGATGTTGATGATGATGCTTGCGATAGTGAAAAGATAATGGAAGGAGTGTCCAATCGGCACTACCGCGGATGGAGGGAGTATGCGACGAAGGAGAAGGCCGCAGACAGAGGGTAGATCACTAGAGGGAGGTGGCGCCAGAGCGACGGTGGCGGTGTGGGAGAGAGAGGCCACAAGTTCTTCTTGGAGGGAGAGAAAGAATTTTCTTCTCTTTGATTTTTTGTAGTTTTATGTTGAGAGAATGTAAGAGAGTTTGACAAAATAGAAAATGAGAGTGAAGAGGGAAAATGAGATTATGAGAGTCACCTATGAAATATTTAAATTCAAATATATATATATATATATATATATATATATATATATATATATATATATATATATATATATATATATATATATATATATATATATATATAGCTCGTGTCCAAAGTGGGGTTTGGTTTGCTTTTTTTGGCTTTTTTGATGCATACTCGATACAAAACCCAATTCTCATAATAATTGGTGCAAAATCAAGACCTGCGGTCAACAACAAAATCGTCCACGATGAAATATGTGACGCGGTGCAAAAAGAAACAATGTGATACGATCAAAATTGAGTAATTTCGACAACTTTAAGTGACGAGACCTCAAATAAAAAATTATAAAAGTGGATTTTTCAGCTTAGTTTGAGCTTAAGTGACAACAACGTGCCTCTCAGAGCAAGATACAGATTTAGGATCTGAAGGAAATTTTTAGACGATAACAATTTTGACGCGACTCAAAAAAGGACGGGCTCAATCGAATAAATGATGAGGAAGTTACAAATTTTTGAAGTTGCACTGTTGCATAGCAGAATGAATCAAAACAGTTTTTTTTCAATTAATTTCAACATTCAGTCCAGAAGAATGCCTTGAAGGACAATGCTCCGATCAAAATTTGAAATTGGCATCTGAAGCAAACCTTTAGCTGACATCATTTGTGAAATTATGCCGAATGAACTATCTTGGTACGATAAAAATCGAAGGAGTTATGAATTTTACAATATCGAGAAACGGTAAACTACAATTCTGGTTTGTCATAATTATTTCTCTGGTAATCCATAATTCCGGGGACCATCCCTAAAGAATTAGCTTTTGGTCCAAACATTTGAAACGAATATAAAATTAAGTCGCATGTTTTCCCAAAGAACTTCTCCAAAACATTATTCCAGTTAGAAGTTACGAATTTTTGAATGCTCAAAAATTACTGTTCAGCACAAGATTTTCATTATTTTCCATTGTATCACTTCCAGGAGAATCGTGCATTCAGAAGCCTTCTTTAAAGAATTATCTTTCGGTCCGAACACGAGAATTGGAGAAGACATTAAGACAATTTTAATACCTCCAGAATTTCCTCTAAATAGTATTCCAACCAGAAGATCCAGAATTGCTTCAAAGAGTTAAAATTTTAGGAGATTTTCTTCACACAATTAGCTTTTGATCTGAACATGTGAAATGATAAGAGAATCAATACAGTATCAATGCTAGAGGAATCCACTAAAAATAGAAAATCGGATGAAAGTTTGCATTTCTAAACACTTAGTGAACAAATAACCAGTCATTAAATCCAAATACTACTTCAGAGAAAACAAATTATTCGAAGACTTTCTGCACATAATTGACATCTTGCCTGAACAAATGAAATAAAGAAAGTACTGAGACGGTTCCAATGCCTGAATAATCAGCTTGAAATAGTACTCTAATAACAAATTGCGAATTTCTAAGCGCAAACTAGCAAAGACGGTGTTTCTGGTTCACACTGCATCAAATTCATCGAAATACTCAATTCTTCCATAATTCAAAGTGCGTTGAGACATATAAGAGCATGATATGATTATGAATTTCTTGGTCCTTGATTGGATAGTATAGAAAACATGCGGATCACATTAAAATGTGGAAAAGCTCGAGTTTATATTTTTGTTGTACCGCTCGGTGAAACACTTGTCTTAGAGCTTGATGTTGATAAAATTCATTGATCCCATGAGTAATAGCCTAATGATATGTGTAACGCGGTGGGAGAACTGATTTGGTTGTTTTGCATTTGATTGAAAATATTTCCGTTAACAAGAGTCGCCGCCGAATTTTCTTTTATCCAAAAGGAAAGGTTGAAAAGAACAGGAAAGACCTTTGAGATATTTTCTTGAGTTTGGGGGGTAGATTATGAAAAGGGAAGGTATTAGAACCCTTTTCATCCATATTTATCTACGGGCTCTTAGTTTCTTGCCAGATCACTTGCCTTTGTTTGAAAATGTGCTTTGTGTGGTTTTTGGAAGTATTTTGAAAAGGGCGCCATCGTTTAGGAAAACTTTGTAATGATTCTCGTTCGTAAGAATGTATACAAAGTGTTGATCCTTTGAAAAAATGTTTCAAGTTTGTAAGATGTTTTTGAATGTGTTGGTGTTTGTTTTGAAAATAGCAAGGATGTTTTGGTTTGAAAATGAGCAAGCAACTAGGAACATTCTACCTACTCAAAAGCCTTTCATGTTTATTTCCTCTTTCCTTTGACATTGTTATCTTACCATTGATTTGGTAAGAAACCCTATCTTTGGATGTAAAAGGGACGAGCAAGGGTCATCGTATAGCCATGAATAGCAATGTTGTAAGAATATCTTAGCATTTTCTTTGAGGGACTAAGATCATTTGTAAGGCAACATTTGTAGCGCCATCGAGGGACTATGATCTTGTATTTTTGTTTGTTTTTGCTAAGACATCCTACATGCGTATTATGACCATTTATTTCTCAAGGAAACAAGTATATTTACCCTAAGGGTGTAAGTGTGCAAGTGTATTGGTTTACATGCATTGTTTTGTCTTTGAATTAGGGTTTTCTAAGCATTGATTTTATCTTTCCATACAAACCCTAATTTACTAACATTTGTATATAAAGCATTAAGTTGCAGAAGATAAAAATACTAAACTATTACATCACTAGGGGAGGGGGTATACAAATTTACAAATAGGGATTTTTGCAAGAAAATTAAATCTAAATAATTATTACAACCATATTGAATATTGTACAAAAATTGAATATTTAACAATGTACAAATGCAAATGAAAAATAAATGATTTTTGTTTGGTTTTATGGAAGGGGTTTTGATCTTAACCTGATTAAGAAATTATTAAGGGAAATTAAACAAAATTGACTTAAACCAAATAAGAAAAGAAAATAACTAAAAAAATATTTTTTAGGGTTTATTTATGAAAAGGTTCTAAATCATAGAAATAATAGGATATTAATTAGTTAAAAGAAACCTAAATTCTAAGTTAATTTTAAATAATAAAAATAATAAAATAACTAAACCTAAACCTAATTATTATTAAGTAAAAGAAATTAAGTTTGTTTAAGAAAATGTTTTTTTTTGTTGTCTTTTTTAGTTTTATAAAGAAAGTAAACTATAAGTATATAAATAATAAATAAAAATGTATTTTGATTTTTATTAATAAAAGTAATAATAATAATAAAAATAATAAATAAAATAAAATAAATATAAAATATAAAGAAAAAGTCAGGGAGGTGTGAAATTAAACTTGAGAGTTTGTTAAAAAAGTAGTTTTTGAATCTGGCCCAAATGATGTTTTTGTTTAAATTCAGAAAATAAAAAAAGGGTTTGGACCTGTGTGGTAGCAAGCTAGCAGGGGGTGTGGTGCAGCAAAAAATGGAGAAATCCCAAAGTTGGGCCCAGGCGCTGTAAAAAAACAAAAATGTGGAAAAAGTATGAAAAATGACAAAAGGCAGCGCGCTGGGTCTTGAACCCACGCCCTCTTGGTTACCAGCGCACTGCCTTACCACTGGGGTGGCTATACATCCGTTGATATAACTGAAATAATAAATACATAACACAAAAAAAGTTCCAGAAATGAACTTCATCTTCAACCTCCAGCCATAGTTCATGTAACTTGCTAATTTCTCAACCAAAATAAAATATGCAAACATGAAAGTTACTATATTTTTCCATACGAAATCAACCATATAAATATCATGAGCTATAAATCAAAGAAGAATGAGAATTTCTAAAAGTACCAAATCCTGACCTAAATATTTTCAGATATTCAAACCTAAAATTATCTAAGCTCAATGAATTTCAATGAAATTTATGGATATGTACGGTTTCGGGGCAATAATGTCTACATTTTATCTTCAGAAATGAAAGCCTAACAATGCCTAAGTAATGAGATAGAAGTTCAAGAAAAATACCTCAAAATTGGTAATTGTTAAATGCAAATGAGCTTGATTCAAGGTGCTGCAATGATCAGGTTAGCTTCCTCAAGTTCCCAGGAAGCTAATGCAATGATTAGCTTGAGCAATGGATGGCTAAAATGGTCAGGAGAAGTCAACTTGTAGAGCTCTATTTTTGGTTATGGAGGTTGATGAAGATGGAGTTACAGTTATGAAACAACGTCAGGGATAGGTTATATTTGATGTGTAGGAGCTTTGTGATTGATTAGGAAGAAAAACGAACGAGGGAAATGAGAGATATAAGTTTAAGGTCAGAAATGTGCATCAATGGAGTTTTTTTTGAAAATTATGGCTTGAGGGAGTTTTGGTGTGTTTTAGGATGCTTCAGCTCGTGTTCTAGCTCACAAATAGTGCCTCTATTTATAAGCAACAAGTTTGGAAGCTTGTTGTTTGATCAGAATTCAAAATCACAAGTTTAAGCATAACATGTGATTTTTTCGAGAAATCCAAATTTCAATGTCTTGTGTACTTGCTAAGATAGAGTGATTATGCTTTAAACACGCTTACTTCTGACTTTTTAGATGGAGTGTGATCAGAGGGAACAAGTTAGAGGCTTAAGATTTAACTTTGTGCATAAAGCTTACTTTTCAAGAATGGTATCATTCACTTTCTTCCCAAAATGGAAATGTGAATTGGATAAATCTTAAACCACTTGGATTATAGCTCAAAATATTGTGTAATCCATTAATGATGGATATATACACAAGTTAGAAGGCCTTCAAAGCAAGATTTGCAGCCTAACATTGAAATTGCATTCTTGTTCATCATGAAAATAACCCATAATTCAAGAATGAAATGTCAAATTCATGCCTTCTATTATCCTTACTCAAACATGATCTCAAGGAGTTCTTGGAAATTCTAGAAAGCTTGTAATGTGCTCTACAACCCCTCTTTGAATCACTTTTGAAAATTCCCCTTGGAACTATGTGAAAAATTGCCATGAAGTTAGGTCAAAATCTTGCATTTCTAGGAGAAGTTGTGAAAATAAATGTTTTAGATCTCATTGAGATCTACAACTTTCATGTTGAAAGTTTTCTTTGAATCATCTTGAATCATGGTGAAAAATTGGCTCAAAGTTATGAAAAAATATGAAGTTTTCAACACTTAGAAAAATTTCTAAGTTTAGAAACTTTGACTTTTCAAAATGAAATCTTGAATTTTTTATTTCTTGATGAACAAGTTTCATATTTTGACATGTTTTGATGAATTGTGATCTTTGACACTTGATTTTGACCAAAAAGTCAAAGTTTGACTTTTCACTGTATCAGTTGACTTTTGATCAGTTAACTGAAAATTAACTATCAATCAATTGATCTTGAGGGAATTTTTTGGTCATACCATTAATTCAAAATGATGCATTTGAAACCTTGAGATCATGTATCAAACCAATTAACCATTTTCTAGGTCAAAAATCAGAAATTGCCTTTTCTCAGTCAAAACCCTAATTTTGACCATTTTGCCTTTTTGATGATCTGATCAAATTTCTTGAGGAATTGTGGTCCAAACTTGATAAAATGACACATATGATTTCAAAATGTTGATATGGATCTAAAATTATGAAGTTTGACTATAAATTGACCATAGTTGACTTTTTCACCAATACAACTGATTTTTAGGTCAACTAATCAATTGACGGAGTAAAACTGTGATCCAAGACTTGAATCTTGACATGAGCAATCTTGAGGGTCCATAGTGATACATGAAATTCAAATGAGGAATTAAAGTTCAAATACCTTTTTGCAATCTCAAACCCTAATTTCAGTATCAGTGCTTAAAGAGGTGTCTTGAGCTGATCAATCCTTGTACAGTCTTGAACCAAAGGAGATTTTGTGAGAAAATGCTTGATAAATGAGAGTGAAAACTTTGGGGTACAACAATATGTATGTATGCATATGATAATGAAGTATAAGCCAATTAGGTCCAAAATGAAGAGGGAAAATTTTGGGGTACAACAGCGACCTTCATATTCAAGAGACCTGACTGAGATAAAAAATCTCTACTGGACATTAGAGCTCAGCCTCTACACTCCTACTTTCTTGGACTAGAAATAAAATAAACCAAGAAGAAATCAATAGGTTGATCATCATTCAACCAACCAACTTATTTATGACATGTTTCCTGGATAAAACATCTTAGATACATAATCCAGATTCCCCCTCTTCCAAATCAGAAGTAGGTTCCAAATACATGTGATCGTTACACATTTGTTTAGCACCTAAAGCATCTGCTAAGCCAATCCTTTGTCCAATAGGATTCTTCTCAAATTGCTTATGAGATGTTTTAACATCTGGTAGAACATCTTTCCTATACCCAATCAACATATTGTTCAAATTGGTTCTGAAGTTCTTACTTCTCCCATAAAATCAGAACATACCTTGATCACCTTCAAGGTCTTCAATAGGCTTCCATATTTCAAACCATCATCAGAAAACAACAGGGTCAGGAGCACTTTCCTAATATAGCCATTAAGTAGGAATAACCACGCAAATGTGAATGATCATATATTCTCTCAAATTTTGATCAATTTCTCTACAGATTCTCACTTAACTTATTGATAACTTCCTTTATGAGTGGACTTGAGAAAGATCTCAACTACCTTTTGAAAATTCAAGAAACAGATTGAAAAGGTCTTCTGCGTATCACAACATCATAATATGCATCTTCATAAAGGAACAAACCTTTCTATATTCTTAACACCAGAGACAGACAAACCACCAGAAGTTTTCTATCAGATACATATGCAGTGGAACAACCTTCAGGTACAACACATAACCCTTGCACACAACCACCACAATCTAGGTTCAAACAAAATAATATAGGTTTGAAAAAAAAATCAAATCTAACACAACAACACACCACCAAAGCTACAGGCCTGATAATAACAGACAGGTCTAATACACACCCTGTCATGAACAGTCCATCCTCCACTTCTAGGGACCGTTCAAACCACATAATGAACTTATCCAAGTTCAAACACCTTTTCAGTAATAACCACCTTCCTTGCCCATGACCAGAAAGTATCTTCCCAGGATCTCATCCAGAAGCAGAACGGGATGCCTGCTCTGAAAAGCATAAACAACACACCCGGATTGTTAACCCTGTTCAGAGAAACTCTCCTATTCTGGGGGCATACCAAGCCTGAGATAAGTCCAATATGAGAGTATCAATTCATAGACCCTATAGAAAACATACCAATTTATGATCTACTCACTTAATCACTACCCTACTACACTTTTATCTAAGACTCGACTAGATATGAGGCCCTCCTCAATCCCTCATCAATCAGAGACCGCGATTGGACAAAACAGGAAGATACACTTCCATGATGAAAAACTATAAGACACGCTTCCATGATAATACCTAGCATGGACTCTTGACTAAGAACACAAATTGGAGTTGCTTAAAATATTCCTTCAAGAACAATACTCATCATATTACCTAAAGGCTTCTTAGTGAGAACATAACCTTACAACTCAAGGAACAACAGTCCAACTCACAACCTGAGTGGATCACAAATACCAACTCCGCTAGAGTGTGGCTACAGACTTAGCCCTAATAATATAAAAGTTACATTTTCAGCTATTACCTTCTCCTAGGTTACAATTATTTTATTTATAACCTATCTCCCAACTGGATTTGGGCTTCAAATTACAACATATCAATTGTTAAAAATCTGCAGAAGATTCTACAACAAAATAGGTCTTCAATCAAATCTTTCCTAAAAAGTCTCCTTATTTAGAAAGTCAATATTCTTCTTGATTCTTCCAGACCTTTAAATCAGCGCCACATAGGATAGTATAATATTCCCAAAATATTATGCATCTATTAAAACATAACAAAATCCAACTGTCCAGCCCAGCTCGAGCGTAATATTGTATGACCCCGCATAGAACATCTTATCTAACATGTTGCTCTAGATGTTGAAACATTTTAACTCAACATGTTCTTCGTAAAATAGGACTTCCTGTTTAATCTATTATTCATATCAAGTAATCACATCCTATTTAATATATTGTTGCTTTATTTGTTTTACTAAAATTATTGCCAATCCTAAAAATAGAGAATTAACAACACAGATTTTCTAAGAGGTTCATGTGGAGTACGCAGATGTTTAGGGTACTAACACCTTCCCTTTGCATAACCAACCCCCTTATCTTGATCTCTATTTTACTTTAGATTTTATTCACTCTTTCCCATTTCCTTTGGAAAAAATAAAGTGCGGTGACAACCTTCACTTTTTGAGTTAAGTCAATCAATGGCATAGTCTCAACTTGTTGCTGCTACGACAAAATTGGCGACTTCACTGGGGAGATTTCTCTAAGTGGGTTAAGCTATATTTGTTGTATATATGCCTCTTTGTCTGGATTTTGCTGGTTTTCAGGGTGCTTGGTGATCTCTTGGAAGTCCTATACCCAGACTTGAGCAAACATAAGTTTAGGATGGGTGTTATAGTCATTTTGACTTTAAAGGAGTAGTCCTGAAAAAGTTGGCATGAGAATCCCCTGCTCAGTGGAGGCCCCCATGATTGTAGTATTTATTTACCAAGTAATTGGAAAGACATGTTGCTTTCGACCTGGGAGCCAGAGAAGCTGAGCACCGTAGGATGTAGTGCGGAGACTACAAATGAGTAATCTTGAAATAGTTGTCACGCAATACTGCACTCAAACGAGTTTCTCTTAAGGATATTACCAATTACCAAGTAAATTAGGACGTTGGAAATGTCTACAAGAGGAGTGTAGACTCTGGAAATTTACTCCCCAGCAGAGTCGCCAGTTCTGTGATACGGTGGGAGAACTGACTTGAGGTTTTGCGTTTGTATTCGCACTTGTTCGGTTTAGCAAGAGTCACCACCGACTTTTTATTTTATCCTAAAGGAAAGGTTATAAAGCACAGGAAAAACCTTTGAGATGTTTTCGTGGGTTCGGGGGGTAGATTATGAAAAGGGAAGGTGTTAGCACCCTTTTCATCCATGGTTATCCATAGGCTCTTAGTTACTTGTTTTAGATCACTTGCCTTGATTTTCAATTGTTTGAAATGGTGCTTTGTGTGTATGGTTTTGAAAATGCTTTGAAAAAGATGCCTTGTCTAGGCAACCCTTGTAACAATTCTTTACTCGAATATTTTACAAAAGGTGTTTGTCTTTTTGAAAAGATGTTTCAAGGTTTTTTTGAAAGTGTTTTGGAAGTTCTGTTTGTGAAGTGTGTTTTGAAAGTAGGCAAGTGTGTTTTGCAAGTTTGATCAAGTAACTAAGAGTTGTCTACCCCTAAATTTACTCAAAGGTTTTTCTCATGTTTTAACCCTTTTAACAGTATTGTTTCACCATTGTATTTGGTGGACAATCTTGTGTTAGGATGTTAATGGGACGGGCACGGGTCATCGTTTAGACCATGAATGCAATGGTGCCAAGTGTCTTTGGCAATTTGCTTGAGGGACTATGATCATTTTATTTAGGCAACTTCGAAAGCGTCATCGAGGGACTATGTTCATTTTGTTTGTTCTTGTTTTGCCAAAGATACTCAACATGCAAACATGGCCCATTTCTTGAAGGCGATAAGTGGGATTACCCTAGGGGTGCAAGTGTGATTGGTGTATTTGATTTTCATGCATTTTTCTTTGTATTAGGTTATCTAGCGGTTGATTTTAAATCTTCATATACAAACCCTAATTACTATACAGTATATAGAAAGCGATAAATTGCGGGAATTTAAAGTCTAAGCTATTACAAATAAGTATCCGGGAGTGGGGGTACAAATGTTTACAAATGGGGATGAGTTTCATCAGGATATTAGTGTCCAAATAAAATTTACAACCAAATTGAATCGTATTCTCAATGTAAAGTATAGCCAAGTATAAGAATAAAAGAGAAATAAAAGTATTTGTGAAAGTGTATGTGATTATTTACAAGTGATACAAATATTAACCTAATGTATTATTAAGTATTTATTTATTTTTATGTTTTTGTTAATATTATATGAAAATTTATATATAAAAAAAGATTTATTAAGCAAAAGAAAGTTTTTTCTTTTAAAAAAAATCTATTAATCTAATACTTACTTATTTTAAGTGTAATAAAAGTATTGTTAAAAATAAATATGGAAAATTAATATATTACATACTTAACAAGAAAAATCAGGAATTAAGTTGTATATGAAAAAAAGAAATAAAGTGATAATGTAAAAATAATGATTTGTGAACCTAAGAAGTAAATAAAACGAATGAATGGGCTTTAGGAGGAAATGTATGGCCCAAACAAAATTTGAAAAAGAATCAAAGGGGGGGTACGCATGCTGAAAGAGGGGTAAGGCGCTGGAAATGAAATGGGCTTGGCAGTTAGTGCAAAGGGCAGGCCCAGAACGCGTGACAAGTTTTTTAGGGTTTCATTTGTTGTAACTCAGAACAAGGGTTTGCAGTGGCTTAGAACGGCGCTCTCATCTTCTTCTTCGTTGTCTTCTTCATCTCTCTTGATCCAGGCTTTCTGAACGAACTCCGCCTATGGCCACTAGGCGCCATCGTCCATCTCCTCTCCGCGTTTGTTCAAGTAGTGACAAAAAGAAAGGTAATGATTTCTGTTCTTTCAAGTTTTAGGGTTTCAAGTTTTGCGTGTTATTGATTTCTTTTTCTTGGCAAGTTCTGATCTTCTATGTTTGTTCATATTTGTGTGAGATATTTAAAGAAAAGGGAAGAGGAAATTATACCTTTAGAGAGGAGACGGGGGAATGGACTGGAGGCGTGTCTCAGGTGGCCGGAGGCAGAGACGCGATGATAAAAGCTTCCTGGTACTTGTATCTTGCTTTTGTTAGATTTTGTGATGATAGCTTTCTGAAAACCCTAGCTTATTTGCTTCTTTTCCTCTTCTGATCGCTTACCTCTGTGATGCTTGTTGTTGTGTTTCGAACCTCTGAATTGCTTGCTTCAGTTGCCTTTGATGATTATGATATCTGAGTTGCCTGATATGCTAACCCTATGATGAATTTGATTCTGAGGGTTTTTCTTTTTGGCTTGAATGCTTGGATTTGTTTGATCCTGATTCTGAGTATTTGAATGCTTCAGTGTTCTTGCTTCTGTATTTTCTTTTCCTCTCTTGGCTTTGAGTGAGCTTCTGTCTATGATGATGATATTGACTTTGAGATTGCTCAGTCCTTCTGAGTTGCTTGCTTTGTCCTCTTGGTATTTGTTGGCCTTTTTTCAATGATGATGATGTTTGAAATCTGAGATGCCTGTTTGCTATTATTTCACTTCTGAATAGCTTTTCCTCTCTTGATGCTGTGCAGGCTTTGTTACTTAATTATGAACTTTTTAGTTTTGAGAGCTTGGATGTTGTTGCTTCATGATATTTGATGCTGAGTTTTGGATGGGTTGGAATCTAGCTTGCTTTGAACACAGGTTTGTTAGGTTGTAACAGGTTTCAAGCTTATTGTTTAGGCTTTTCTATTTATGGATTACAGGCTTATTGGCTTGGTTACAGGCTTGAAGTTTTAGGCTTATTTCAGGGCTTGAAATTTACTGAGTTTTTCTAGTTTGATGTACTGGTTTTGACAGGTTTGGTTTAAAGGAAGCTTTGAGGCTTATTGTGGTTACAGGCAGGAGGCAAACTTTGGTTGCAGTTTGTAACTTATGCAGGTTTGAGAACTTGTGTTTAGCTTGCAGGATTGCTTCCTTGAAAAAACCAGTTTTTGAGGTTACAAGTTGTGTTCTTTTTTTTTCTATGTGGTTCTGCCTCCTTTACAATGTTAAGATACTGTTTGTTTTATATCTCTTAAGCCTTAAGCCTGCAAAATGTAAGCCTCTCTTCTTCCTCTCTTTCTCTCTCCAAAGATAAGTATATTATATTACTTAGACTGTACTTTTCTCTGAAAAAGTGATGGCCTGGAAAATGATGATTAAAGGTGTTTTACTTGCATTGTTAGCTTTGCTCTGCCTCTTGTACTTTCTTTTGCATCTTCCAGATTTCCTGTATTGCTTTGATATCCTCTTTGGACAGTCTTGACAGCTTTGACAGTTTTGTTGACATTTTGAATAATGCAATTTGGTTGACATCTCTTGGTAACTTAGTTTGCCATGTGCAGTTTGTTTGTAACTTGTTCTGTTTTAGTGACAGTGTTTTTGAATTTATGAATTCTTGGGCATTTTGTTTAACATGCTGCCTTGTATTTAATTCATACGCTTGCAAGATAATTTTCTTTCCCTCTTTGTGAACCAAGAGTCTTCTTGTGATTTGCAGAGAGGGAGAACAAACTGATTCCGGCCAACACTTTTAATGATGAGTTTCTGATTAACTATCTGAAAATGCCTTTAATTTATCTGTACTGATTTCTTTCTTTTTTGTCTTTGCAGATAAAAATCAGTTGAGTAATGGGGAGCAGTAGTAGAAGATGAAGATTTCAAGCAATTTAGAATACAGTTTTATTTTAATCATTTGTAATAAATATTATTATAAACACTTGTAAATAAAATTACTTGTATTTAAATAACACTTGTACCAATAATTAAAAATAAATAAAAGTCTTTTTGTCAGATATCTCTTTTATTTCACTGTCTATTTAATTATTTAAGTTTTCTTGAATTAAAATAACTGGAAGTAAATCCCAATTATTCTAACTTAGATAAAATAAATAATTAATAAACACTGTAGTTTTGCAACTTCGCATTAACCAATAATAAACCCGGCGTTCCAATTAAACATAAGCATTGCACAGTTAATCAAACAAACGTCCATATGCCTTTCTTTCTACTGATTAAACCAAACACTGCAAATTTCCAACCAGAAGCCTCAGCTTCTAATCCAGAGGTTCAGGTTTTGAGAAACAAACTGAAATCAGGCGTCAAAGTAGTGTGACAGCCAATTAAGACATTGTGGATTCAAATTCTTCTGAGAATGTGCGCGCAGACCCTAATTCTTGATTTAAGGTTAAAGAAGCGTCTACTTGATCAAACCCTGAGCCAAATTCAACCAAACCCTAACAACCTGCTTGAACTGATTCAAAATCAATAGAAACCCTAATTTTGTTTGACTGATAAGAAAAGTCTGTTTGACTGATTCTTGAGCCAATCTAAAAAATTAGGAAAAGCCCGAAGCTGTGATTTCTTGTGGAAAAGGGAGGGCAAATTTTGGGGTACAACAAGGTGTACTGCTTATAATTGGACCATTAAAATTTGATGGTCCATTAGGCTTTTCGTAAGGATTATTATAAAAGGAGGTGCATTTTTGTTTCACTTTCAAACAGACCCATATCAATTTCTACATCGGTCCATTAAAAAAATTGCTTTTGGGTAAAATAAAGGAGAGGGTTTTATTTGTTAAGATAAGTTCTTGGTTCGCTGGCCCATTAACATTTTTAGGCCCATTAAGGGTTTTCGTGATCCATTTTGAAACAAATAATGGAAGGGGTGTGTATTTGGTATTTTTGATTCCATCTCATTAAGGGGTTTGAAAGTCTACTGGTTTGTCAAGGTTGACCGAGTCAACCGGCTCTTTTTAAATATTATTTTTATAATATTAGTGAATATTTATTATTTTAATATTATTATTTTTAATATTTTTTATTTTGATTATTGTTGACTGAGTCAACAAAAGGGTTTGAAACTGTAATCTGCAATGGCGCCCAAGGTTCCATTTCCTTCACCAATTAACCCTAATAGCCCAGATCTAGAAATTTGTTTAGAATCAATTTGAATAAAAAACAAATATCACATATTGCTTTATTAGTTGATTGAATTTGTCCATACAATTATGTCTATATACATAATTATTCTGAAGAACCTAATTCTAAATTTACAAACAGAATCAAAACAAATCAATTGCACTCTAATCTAATCTCTAACTTCTAAACTAAAAAAATGTGTCACGAAAAATCAGATATTTTCATAATTTGTTCTAATATCTAACCTATAAATAAAACCCTAAAACTATTTGAATAGGTGAAGAATTTGGGAGAAAGAAGATATAACACAAGAAGCGGAAAAGAAAAAGCCAGAGTCGTGCATCAACCTCCCTACTTGAGATCTGGGTTACAATTTTTGAAACCCTACATCTGTCCTTCGAATTCAAGTTTATCCCCGTGCTTCCATCATCCTCGTTGCCGCATATTCACCGCTGCCATCATTCTTCATTCTTGCAAAATAGAGAGAAGAAGAAGGAGATTAGAAAAGCGAACTAGAAATCCAAAAGAGGAATTGATACGACAAGATTCACTACATCGGACGGTAAGCCTAAGAACTCTTAGCTTTAGGGTTTATTGATGATGACTGATGTTTGATTTTGCTTCAGATTGGGGGCTTATAGTGGGAATTTTGAGTTTTATGGGCTTTATTCTAGGGTTAGGATTCTTAGGATTTATACTAATCTAGGGTTAGGGTTTTTACACATTGAAGGTTTATGGGTTAAGATAGTTTAGGGTTCTCCGTGAACCCTTATGGTTCTTAGGGTTCATATGAACCCATGCGGTGGTTGGGTTTGAAGATGGTGGTTCCTTGGAGGAGGTGATTTCTAATGACGAAAATCTAGAGAGAAATTGGAGCTTCTCTCTTTAAACCTCCAACGAATGTGTTGTTGTTTTAGTGAAGAGAGAGGGAAAGAAGAGAAAAATGGGCCGTCAGCCCAGAAACGTGTTTTTATAATGCCCTCTGATCCCACGCATCCCTCTTATTATGTGCCTCACGTTCCGTCCCTTGGATCATCATCAGACGTCTCTAAAGCGTGCATCCACCATAGCTCCCAGCACTCGCCCATACTTTGTCTAACATATCAACATTTGTTTTGGGCCTAGCCCATTCTGTTAACACCCCTTATTTTACTTCATCAACTACAATTCACACCTCCCTACATTACTGGACCAAGTGTAACATCTGGACTTGAGCCCTTACTTACCAGACCCCCCCTATTTTTTCTCATGCATTAAAAATATTTTCCTTATATACTAATATATTTAAAAAAATATCTAACCAATAAAATTACTAAAAAATTTCACTAACTTACTAAATCCAAGATATTGTTTTTCAAAAAGGATTATGGAGATATTTCTCACTAACTGTGAACTTTATCTAAACACTCCGCTATTTTCAACCCATACTTGGTTCATGGATTAATTCGAGATATTTCCGTAATCCATAAAAAACACCAACCAACAACTGTGAACTATAAATTGGGACTCTGATTCCTCATAAGAGGATACGTAGGCATATGACTAAAATCATGGCGAGTTCCCCTAATAAAAATTAAAACCTTATTTCCTAAGTCGTAAATCTAAACCCTAGTATCCTTGTGAACAAGATAGATGAGGGGTGCCTAACACATTCTCTTCGTCTAAATCGAGTCAACAACTTAAAATCTCTGATCTAAATTAGGGTTATGAGTTATATCCACTTCCCTAGGATAAAAAATTAATGGTGGCGACTCTCATTTTAAAAATGGTTATAGCAGCTGGCGACTATGTTGGGGACTCAATCCTATGATTTAGAAACCTCTCTTTAGGATTTAGGGTTTTTTAGGGTTCTTTATTTTTAATATTTCTTTGTATTTATTTATTTGTTTTGGTTTGTTTACTTTTATATCTTTATTGTCATACTATATTTATTTGTGGTGGGGTTTTATTTTATAAAATTATTTTCAAAAAAACCTTAGAAAGAAGGTTTGTCTATTAGCCAAAGGGATACATCATCCCTATCAGTTTTTGTGACGACTTCGCCTAGAGTCGGTGGAATTAAAAAAAATGTCTCAAGAGATATCCTCTTGGGGGTAGGACTTTGGGATAAAACCTATGACTTTTTGTATAACCCTTAAACCAAAATCTCATGGTGAGACCATTAATGAGCTTAGAGATGAAAGTTTCGGTCTGCAAAAAAGGATCCACTTAAGGGAGGCCCTTGTGATTTTCCCTCTAGTGTTATCCATGAAACCCTTAAGGAAACCGCCTTATGGGGAAGGTAGAATATCCATAGGCCAAAACTAGAAGCCTACCAACTAAGGATACCTTTCATGAAATCCCGTTACCATGCCACATAATCATGCATGCATACATCTTGTATTTCACATATTCATTACCCTCCATTCTTTTCGTTTGTCTTATTCACATGATTAAAAAAAATATAATCGAAGGTTTTTAGTGAAGTGTCTTTCAGCAAGTTTTGATGTTTTGGTTTGAATATTTTTCAATATCTGAATTGTATTCTCCTTTTTAAAAGACAATTGTTACTTCAATAAAAGTATTTTGTTTCCATATCTCGACAGTGTATTTATTTTTTGATGCTCACTAATAAAAAAGAAAAACATATATATATATATATATAAGGAAAATCCAAGTGAATAAGACAGCAAAAAAAACAAAGAAAAACTCTTAGCATATTCATAACACAAAAAAACTCATTAATTTTCAAAATCATCTCCAGTTAAACCATTGGTAGAGAAGCACCACTTCTCTGACCGCCATATCAAACAAGGGTCCATCAAAAGAAAGTGATAGAACATATCGAAGAGAACCCATCCGCATTCAGGGAAGATTTGGATCAAGTGAAAGGCAACATCGACTCGATGAAGGGAGATATGAGGCAAGTTCATCTAGCCTTGAAGAACATCATCAAGAGGCAAGAACAAATTCCTAGGGTAGCCTTTGAAGAAGTAGCCCAAACTATTGGTGCATCGAGCAGTCACCAACCAAGAAGAGAACCAGAGTCAGAATCTCAAAAGTCAACTATGGCGCAACAAGAGGTTAGACAAGATGATATTAAAGGGTTTGTCCTACCTCCATTTGAAGGTAGGGCATATCATACCTTGGAAATTTCGGTCAACAACGCAGACAACTACATAGACCTACAGTATGGAGACCGTGACTTAGAAGATATAAATCAAGAACCTTAAAGGATGACCCATACCCATGTCACTGAAAATTCCTTGGCACTCAACCAGTACAAAGCTCTTGAAGAAAGGTTAAAGGTTGTGGAGGGTTACGATGCTTTCGATTTCATTGCTTCCGAAATGGGTCTAGTTCCTGATGTGGTGATCCCTCCAAAATTCAAAGTACCTGACTTTGGAAAATATAAGGGGCTCACATGTCCGAGGAACCATCCATGCATATATTGTAGAAAGATACATGCATATGCTCAAGACCAAATGTTGATGATCCATTTCTTCCAAGACAAATTGAGTGGGGAATCCTTAGATTGGTACATACAATTGGAGCGGGTTCATATCCAGACATGGGCAGATCTTTCCAATGCTTTCTTAAGATAGTACAAGTATAACTTGGACATGGCACCTAACCGCATGCAACTCCAGAACTTGTCTTAGAAGAAGGAGGAGTCTTTCAAGGAGTATGCTCAAAGATGGAGGGAAATGGAAGCCCGCGTACAACCCTCACTATTGGATAAAGAATTAGTCAATATGTTCATGGGAACTGCACAAGGATTATATTATGATAAGATAGTAGGAAGTGTCTCTTCCAGATTTTCTGATTTGGTGACTATTGGTGAAAGGATTAAAGCAGGTATAAAGAGCGGTAAGATACAAGGGGCATCATCTAGTACCCCTTATTATTCAAAGAGACATGTTCCTAAATTCTCAAAAAAGAAGGAAGGAGAAATTAATGTTATCGCATCACACCCAAGGGCATAATAACCATTGTTAATTCCACGAGAACAACAATATAACAAGTTTGAAAGGCCTCCGAGAAGGTTTGATCCTCTCCCCATGCCGCACAGTCAATTATTGCAACACTTAATCAAAACATCTTTGGTAGAGCTGAAGCCACTAGCTCCTTCAGTTGGGGCATTCCCACCAAAGTACGATGAAAATGCTAGGTGCGAGTATCATGCCAATTCTCTGGGGCATACCATAGAAAAATGTTGGGCCTTCAGACATAAGATGCAAGATTTGTTGGACTCCCAAGATATCACTTTTGATAAGACGAATACCAAGAAAAATTTTATGCCTCCGCATGGTGGGCCAATTGTAAATGCAAATGAGGTGGTTACTGACTTTGAGGCAGCCAGACAAGTAAAGGCCCTGATAAATCTTTTGAAGGAATATTTGTTGGAGTGTGGGTTCCTCTTGGAACATAATGAATCTTTTGAGAAGACATTAAAATTATTGGTGGATCAGAGGATAGTCCAATTTGGGCAAAACTCTAAAGAAGAATATGTAGTTGTGATCGATGGAAGTACGAAGAAGCCATTGGCAATTCCTTGCCAAGGGCCGAATCCTAATAAGAAGACTCTTGTGATTCCATTGGGAGAGTCAACAGAAACACCTGTGATGATACCACGACAAATTCTAAGGATACTAGTTGTTCCAAAGGCTACAATAGTGATTAGGGGGGAGTCTCCTACCCCTTATAAAAGTAACAAAACGGTACCGTGGATTTATGATTCTACGGGCTATGTCAACAATTTAAATCAAGAATGTGAAACATCATCAAGTAAAGGACCTGCAATCACAAATATAGTTGGAACGGGGGGCATAACCCATAGTGGTCGAATCTACAGTACAGAACCACTGAAGAAAACTGATGCTACAATTAAGGATAAGGGGAAAGTTGTGGTGAAGGAAAGCCAAGCACAAGAACCTCCAAGCAAAAACTTTACTGACCAAGAGGCGGAAGAATTCTTGAAAATAATCAAGAGGAGTGATTATAGGGTGGTGGATCAGCTACACCAAACCCCGGCCAATATTTCAATACTCTCGTTTCTCCTCAACTCAGAAGCGCATCGAGACTCTCTAATGAAGGTTCTAAGTTCTTCTCATGTCGAAGAAGAGATTACAATGAACCAGTTTGACAATGTTGTATTAAATCTGACATATGGATCGTATCTAGGTTTTAATGACAACTAGTTACCTCCACAAGGCAGAAGTCACAACAAGGTGTTGCACATTTCTATCCATATAGGTACTATAAGCCTATCTAGGGTACTCATCGATATTGGTTCTCCCCTCAATGTTTTATCGAAGTTCAGCTTGATGAAGTTAACATTGGGTGGTGTTGTAATAAGGCCAAGTTCTACGATAGTCAAAGCTTTCGATGGTTCTTAGAGTACAATGTTTGGAGAAGTATATCTTCCTATCAAGATCGGCCCACATATGTTTTATATCACTTTTAAGTAATTGATATAGAACCAGCGTATACATGTTTACTCTGATGGCCCTGGATTCATGTACTGGGGGCTGTTACTTCAACTTTACATCAAAAGTTAAAATTCTTCGTTGAAGGAAGATTGGATATAATCGATGGTGAAGAGGACATATTTGTGAGTCACATAGAGTCCTATAAATATATCAGCACTGATAAAGAATGTATAGCAACACCATTTCAAGTCCTAGAGGTTGCTTCAATGGTAACCCTACCAGTGGAGAAAATCAAGAAACCTACTGTGACATCATGGAGAGACTTACAAATAGGTGTGGAAGATGGTACCTCAAAAGGTTGGGGTAAACTTGTGGAGATACCTGAGAAGAAGAATCATTTTGGTTTGGGCTATGAATCATCAAAGGCTACCCTGAAATTCAAGGTGTGGTTTCCTCCTATCCAAAAGACCTTCATCAACAAAGGAACTGAGCATGGAAAACAAGTGGCAATGATATCTAACAAGAGCAACACCAACAGAGCATTTGATTTTGTCTGCAAATGTTCTCCAGGCGAAGAGCTCAATAATTGGACAGCCATGGAGATTCTAGAGATCTTTTTCTTTCCAAAGTAACTTTTTCTTGTTTTTTAAAGAACCTATGTTAAGCCTGAGGCATATGGGTAGCTTGTAAGGGTCCCCTATTTTGCTTCAGGTAGTATTCGCAATTAACAAAAAAGTTATATTTCGCATTAAATTAAGATCCCTATTTTTGTCTTGCATTTATCTCTTATATTTAAAAAATGGAAATACTCTTTCATATGAATTTTCCAAATTCACATACTAAAATTGCACCAAAACACGATAAATGTCCAGATCCATGCCTAAAATCACTGATAATGTTACTGCTGCTATCTGATATAATTTTGACGCACCCATTAACCAAGAAGAAAAGGGGGATGACGAAGATCTTGAACTCTCCAAAGAATTGGCAAGGGAGATAGAGCAAAAAGATGACAATATACAACCATACCAAGAATCTATTGAGACCATTAACCTTGGCACAAAGGAAGATCCAAAATAGATCAAGCTAGGGGAAACATTGGAGGAAAGCATCAAAGAATACTGATCAAGCTGTTACACGAATATGTGGATATATTTTCCTATTCTTATAGAGACATTCCATGATTGGATATAGATATTGTGGTGCATAGACTACCTCTCAAGGAAGGTTGTTATCCTATTAGGAAGAAGCTCAGAAGAACTCGTCCAGACATGTCTATCAAGATTCGAGAGGAAGTTCTTAAACAATTTGATGTAGGTTCTTAGCAGTGGTAGATTATCCATCTTGGATAGATAATATCATGCCAGTACCCAACAAGAAAGGAAAAGTACAAAAGTGTGTAGATTATCGGGATTTGAACAAAGAAAGTCCTAAAGACGATTTCTCGTTACCTTGCATAGATGTTTTGGTGGATAATATAGCTCAAGCTTCGGTATTCTCATTCATGGATGGTTTCTCAGGCTATAATCAAATAAAAATGGCACCCAAGGATATGGAAAAGACTACTTTCATGACTCCTTGGGGCATTTTCTGTTACAAGGTGATGTATTTTGGTCTGAAGAATGCAGGGGCAACTTATCAATGGGCTATGCTCACACTGTTTCATGATATGATTCACAAAGAAGTTAAAGTATACAAAGATGATATGATTTCCAAATCTCATACAGAGGAGATCACATCGTACATTTACAAAAATTATTCGAACGTAAGTGAAAGTTCAAACCAAGGTTGAATATGAACAAGTGTACATTTGGTGTCAGGTCACGAAAGTTATTAGGTTTTATTGTAAGTCAGTATAGTATTGAGGTAGATCTCGACAAGGTGAAAGCCATACAAGAAATTCCAGCTCCAAAGACAAAAAAAGATGTTTGTGGTTTCTTAGGATGATTGAATTGGATTTCGAGGTTCATATTGCACCTAACTGCTACGTGCGAGCCCATATTCAAATTAATTCGATAAGGATAGACAGTGGTGTGGAATGATGATTATTAGACAGCCTTCGAGATAATAAATAAATATTTACAAGAGCCACCAATCTAAATGCCACTAGTTCCTGGAATACCACTAATCATGTATTTAACAGTGATTGAAGGATCAATGGGATACATGTTAGGAAAGCATGATGAAACATGTAGAAAAGAGCACGCAATCTACTACCTTTGTAAGAAATTCGGTGACTACGAAACCAGGTACTCACTCCTCGAGAAGACATGTTGTGCATTGGCTTGGGCTACTAAATGATTGAGGCAGTGTATGTTAACTCATACCACATGGTTAATAGCAAGAATGGATTTTTTAAAGTATGTGTTCGAAAAACCAGCTCTTACATGAAGAATTTCCCGTAGGTAAATGTTACTATCCAAGTACGACATCCAATACATTACTCAAAAGGCCATCAAGGGTAGTATACTAGCTAATCATCTGACTCATCAACTGTTTCTAGAATATCAACCAATGAAGTTTGATTTTCCAAACAAAGATGTCATGGTTATAGGTGACTACGAAATACCAGGGCCAGACGAAGGACCTAAACTAGGGGCACGTTGGTCACTCATGTTTGAAGGGCTTCAAATGCACTAGGGCATGGTATTGGAGCAGTTTTGACTTCCCCGAAGAATTTTCACAAACCTTATACTACAAGGTTATGTTTTGACTACACCAACAATATTGTTGAATATAATGCTTGTATCTTTGGTCTAGAAGCTACTATTGATCAAAGAATTAAACATATCGAAGTGTTTGGAGACTCAGCATTAGTCATATACTAAGTCAACAGTGAATAGGACACTAAACATCCCAAATTGATTCCATATCAGGATAATGTTTTAAAGCTAGCTACTCAATTTACCAAGATTACATTCAGTCATATTCCAGGAGAAGAAAATAAGATGGCAGACGCCATGGTAACTTTATCAGCCATGTTCAAAGTGACCTGGCCAAATCACGAACAACGCATTACAATTAGACATTTTAATGAACCTGCACATTGTCTCGCCATTATAGAAGGGCCAGATGACAAGCTTTGGTTCTACGACATCAAAAGGTATCTCAAGAAGCAATAATATCCAGAAAATTCCTATGTGTTTGACAAACGAACTTTGCGGAAGCTAGAATCAAAGTTATTTTTGAATGGTGATGTGTTATACAAAAGAAACTACGATATAGTATTACTGAGGTGCATGGAGAAACATGAAGCAGATACACTTATGAGAGAAATTCACGAAGGCACTTTCGGAATTCATACAAATGGACATTATGGCCAAAAAGATCTTGTGAGCAGGTTATTATTGGTTGAGGATGGAAGTTGATTTCTACCATTATGCAAAGACATGTCACAAATGCCAAATCTACGCCGACAAAATACATGTGCCACCGACTCCTTTTAATGTCTTAAGTTCTCCTTGGCCATTTTCAATGTGTGGAATTGATATGATAGGAATGATCGAACCGAAAGCCTCTAACGGACACGGTTCATACTAGTTGCCATCGACTACTTCACCAAATGGGTGGATGTTGCATCCTACGCAAATGTGACAAGACAAGTGGTTACTCGATTCATCAAGCAAAATCTTATATGCAGATATGGGGTTCTTAGAAATATTATTACAGACATTGGATCCAATTTGAACAACAAATATGGAAGGAGTTATGCGATGAATTCAAAATTGAGCATCACAATTCCTCACCATATCGACCTAAGATGAACGTGACTGTTGAAGCTGTCAATAAGAACATCAAGAAAATCATTCAGAAAATGGTGAAGACATATAAAGATTGGCATGAAATGCTTTCCTTTGCTCTACATGGCTATCGTACTTCTGTACGTACATCAACAGGTGCAACTCCTTTCTCTCTAGTATATGGCATGGAGGCAGTACTCCCGGTTTAAGTAAAGACTCCATCATTTTGAGTTCTAATGGAAACAGAGCTTGAAGAAGCAGAGTGGGTTCAGACGCGACTTGATCAACTTAACCTCATTGAAGAAAATGCTTCACATCTTCCTGCCTTGGCCAGTTATACCAAAAGCGGATGAAGAAATCATTCGACAAGAAGGTTCGTCCTTGATTGTTAAAAGAAGGAGATTTGGTGCTCAAGAAGATTCTATTACCTCGCCTTGATTCCCATGGTAAATGAACACCTAACTACAAAGGTTCATACATGGTAAAAATAACATTCTCAAGTGGTGGTCTTATCCTCACAACAATGGATGGGGAAGAACTGCCACATCCGAAAAATTCAAACGCAGACAGAAAATACTATGTATAAAAAGCTCGCTATGTTCGGATCCTAAACGGGCAACTTAGGTAAAAAGGAGCGTCTAGGTGGCTTGAAAACCCTAAAGGGCGATCTAGGAAAAAATTAGGGACATAAACAAAAAAATTATCCTGGTGGATTGAAAATCCAAAAGGGCGATCCAGGCAAAAATTAGGGACATAAACAAAAAAAATTATCCTAGTGGATTAAAAACCCGAAAGGGCGGTCAAGGAAAAAGTTAGGGATCTTATTCAAAAAATAAAGAACAAAAAGACTGCAATCTAAGAACCACGACTACGACCACGAAGGAGAGGGATTGAACCAAATCATTTGACTCATAAGCAAAGGGGAATGGAGTTATCAAAAGGACATTGAAGAAACGACACTAGCAATTATCATTTTTGTTTCCATTTTCAGTTTTAAATCTTTCTGTAATTACCTCTTTAAAGGAATTACATCTTGTAGTCTCACCTGTTCAGAGGCATATTTATCAATAAACATTTACTTTCTAAAACTTTCGATTGTGTTTTTCCTTTTCGGACTTGTTTGCAAATACTACGATTATTTCTTGTGAGTACTACATTGAAACCATTTTGGGGATTTGACAAACAAATAGAAGCATTTGATAAAACATCAAAAATAATTTTGGTTAGAAAAACATCAAAAGACAATCCACGCCTACGTCCATGTTTATGTCTACGTCCACAACTACGTCCATACTTACACATGCGCCTACATACAAATATCAAAATCTTGCTGACACCATTCTTCTTGTTCAAATCAATTCAAAATACCACGACAATGCAACATATAACATTGGCGATTTGAAGACATAAAACCAATGATTTAAAAGGAGAGAACATTAAAAATTCACAATAAGCATTTGGTCCATACATAATCATTTGAGGCGTATACAAACACTTGGTACATATACATATGAAACACTTAGGTATCATAACACCATCATTGGGTATCTTGTCAATTTGGGGAACATACAAATACTTGGCGCATATACATTAGGGGCATATACAGAAAAATTCATCATAAATACCAACCTAAGACATAATGCATATACACCGTACATGACATTTTCCAAATACACTTTAGTTAAACCATGATTTATATTGGGGCTCATCATTGGATTATCTGGTCCACAAAACAAACAAATACCTTAGTTGATCACAAACACAACCGGTAAACTCTGATCTTATCTTTGGTATAGTTATCTATGATTCGATTACCGAAAACACTTCTTCAAGTATTTATTCTCTAAGTTGTGGTAGGTATGTGAATTTCCATCATTACGTTATTTATCCTCTAAGTCGTGATAAATACTTAAGACTACCCCTGTGTCGTTTATCCTCTAGGTTGTGATAAATGCACAAACTTTTCAATCATTTATCCCCTAGGTTGTGTAGGTATGTGAATTATCGGGTTTATATTATTCATTCTCTAGGTTGTAATGAATACATGAACCTATCTTTGTGTCCTTTATCCGATAGGTTGTGATAAACGCACAAAATTTTTCAATGATATATCCTCTAGGTTGTGATAGGTAAGAGAATTTTCAGGGTTATATTATTCATCCTCTAGGTCGTGATGAATATGTAAGCCTATCCTTGTGTCATTTGTCTTCTAGGTCGCGATAAATGCACAGGTTCATCCTTGTATTGTTTACTCTCTAGGTTGTAGTAAACATACAAAATATGCAGTATAATTCATTATGTTAGTCTCCATGTTGCAATGTATTATTAAGCTTTGTTTTATTCATCCCCTAGGTTGTGATGAATGGAAAAAAATCTACGTCTTAAGCTTACTATGTTAGTATCGAAGCATTAGTAAGTCAATTTTCAAACTTTTACTATTTACCTCATGGGTTATGGTGAATACACGAAAAATCTACGATTGTTTTTAGTTATTGACGAGTTGTCCGCATCACCGTATCTAAATCGAATCTAAACTCTTTGTTCAAACTTTGGTAATACGACACATCATCGTCTATGCCTAGTTGTCATACTCTTGGGAATGTTATACAGTGTATCCTTATAATCTTTCCGACAAATTTTGGGGTCCTCCATTATTTAATATACCTCTGATTCAAACATGCGAGACCTGTGTATTCTTGCATTATTCAATAGAAGAGTGATTAAATAGGGGCAGTTGTCATATCCCAAATTTTCCCCATTAATTTCAACAGTCATTTTGTCTAAATTTCAATATTACTATGTTACTAATTTATAATCTCAGTATTGCTTAGGAGTATGTATTCATAAGAGGGGTGTACTGCTTCAAAATGGACCATAAAAATCGGATGGCCCATTAGGTTGGTCATAAGGTTGGTTATAGAAGAGGGTGTATTTTTTATTCACTTACAAACAGGCCCATATCAGTTACTACATCGGTCCATTAAAAAATATGCTTTTGGGTTAAATAAAGGAGGGGTTTATTTGTTAAGATAAGGACTTGGTTCGCTAGACCATTAATATTTTTTGGCCCATTAAGGGTTTTCGTGATCCATTTTAAAACAAATAATGGAAAGGGTGTGTGTTTGGTATTTTTTTATTCCATCTCATTAAGGGGTTTTAAAGTCCACGGGTTTGTCAAGGTCGACCGAGTCAACCGACTCTTTTTAAATATTATTTTTATAATATTAGTGAATATTTATTATTATTATTATTAATATTATTATTTTTAATATTTTTTAATTTGAGTATTATTGATCGAGTCAACCAAAGGGTTTGAAAACCTAATCTGCAGTGGCGCCCAAGGTTCCATTTCCTTCACCAATTAACCCTAACAACCTAGATCCAGAAATTTGTTTTGAATCAATTTGAATAAAAATCAAATATTACAGATTTCTTTGTGAATTGATTGAATTCGTTCATACAATTATGTCTAAATACATAATCAATCTGAAGAACCTAATTCTAAATTTAAAAACAGGATCAAAACAAATCAAAGAATACATTTACAAATCAATCGCAATCTAATATAATCTCTAATTTCTAAACTAAAACAATTTGTAACGACAAATCAAATATTTTCCTAATTTGTTCTAATATCTAACCTATAAATAAAACCCTAAAACTATTTGAAAAGGGGAAGAATTTTAGAGAAAGAAGATATACAAAAAGAAGCAAAAAAGAAGAAGCTAGATTGTCCTTTGAATTCAAGTTTATCACCGCACCTCCATCATCCTAATCGTCGTATCTTCGCTGCCGCCATCATTCTTCATACATGCAAAACAAAGAGAAGAAGAAGGATATTAGAAAACGAACCAGGAAGCCAGAAGAGGGATTGATACGACAAGATTCGTTGCATCAGACAATAATCCTAAAAACTATTAGCTTTAGGGTTTGTTGATGATGATTGATGTTTGATTTTGCTTCAGATTGGGGGCTTATAGTGGGAATTTTGGATTTTCTAGGCTTTTATCTAGGGTTAGGGTTATGGTTCTTAGTATTTATACTAATCTAAGGTTAAGGTTCATCTACATTAAAGGTTTATGGGTTAAGACATGTTAGGGTTCTTCGTGAACCCTTAGGGTTCTTATGGGTTTGGGTTTAGGATTTAGGATTTAGGGCCATGTCAATTCCACCCACAGCCTTTACTAACAAACTGAAAATACACCCCTATGTGTAAATTAATTAAAATTATATATTTTTACAATTTCTTTTATTTATCTTTTTATATTTTCATAATCAATATTTATTTATTATGAATTCTAAATTTATTTATTTTATCGATTCAACTTTTTTTTAAATATTAACTCTTTTAAATATTTTTAATTACATTAAAATTATTTTTCTCATGCATTAAAAAGATTTTTCTCATATACTAATATATTTAAAAAATATCCAACCAATTTAAATTACTAATAATTTTTACTAACTTATTAAATCCAATATATTATTTTCAAAAAGGATTATGGAGATATTTTCATGAACTGTGAACTTCGTCTAAATACTCTGCTATTTACAACCCAGACTTGGTTCAAGGAGTAATTCGAGATATTTCCGTAATCCATAAAAAACACCAACCAACAATTGCGATACGAGTTAGGAATCTGATTCCTCATAAGAGGATACGTAGGCATACAACTAAAATCGTGGCGATTTCCCTTAATAAAAATTAAAACCCTATTTCCTAAGCCGTAAATCTAAACCCTAGTATCATTGTGAACAAGGTAGATGAGGGGTGCCTAGCATCTTCCCTTTGTCTAAAGTGAGTCGACAACTTAGAATCTCTTATCCAAATTAGGGTTATCTATTATATCCCCTTCCCTAGGATAAAAAAATAATGGTGGTGACTCATTTTAAAATCGGTTATAACAGCTTGGAAGAATAGATATCAAGCTATGGATATATAATACTTAGCACTTCAAGGGCAGTTGAAGGAGAAAGATTATTTGATCGAGATACTCGAGCGACATGTTGTAGAGATGATGGAAGAGCAGGATGATTTATTTTCCTCTCGCATTCAGCCAATTTCCATTGATCAAGAGAATTCTCACATGCTTCCTACTTCTAGTGGATGGAAGGGAGTTGTTGACAAGCTCACAGAAGAGAATATATAGTTGAAGGATCAGATTAGGATGCTAAAAGGGAAGTGTCAACATAAAATGGGATCTTCTTCAGCCTTGGTTCCTTAGGACCTTTAAATTTTTAGCATTTTCTCTTGTAATTAGGATTATTAAAACTTGTACTAAAGTTGTAAGCTTTCCAAATTATTAATGAAATAAGATTATTCAGTGTTTCAAAAATGTGTTATTCCTTTGATATTTTCAATTATTACAGTTCTTTGAGTTCCTTGAAAATTAAATAAACAAAATAAATCACGTGCTTTGCATATCATGCATCATTTTGCACTCAATTTTTGAATTTTTGCATTATTCAAAGGGGTATTACACATTTATTTTGATCATTCAGTCAGCAAGCTATCCCATTCCTATAATACTCAGGCTAACACCAAGAAGAAGATGGAAAGTTTGGAACAAGAGAATCACGATCTCCAAGAAGAAGTAAATTATTTGAGAGCATGTATGGCCAATATAACTACTTTAGTAGAATCCTTGGTGGCCGCATGAAATCAGCCATCATCGCCTTCTCCTTCTTCTCCTCATATGGTTCAGCCTCAACAGCAGACAACTATCATCTATGAGATTTTGTCAGTTCCCATTCCCATTGTTCATGTTATTGTTGCTTCACGTCATAAGATGCCTCATGGCTATCCATGGAGAATGACTTAAAATTTCATCCCTGAAGGTTATACACCATCCGTGGAAGTTGCTCATCCTTTCAAACTTGTTATGACTACTGCACCTCCTGTTGTGCATACTACTCAGGTTATTAATGATCAAATTTACCATGTTGATGCTGCTCCCAGTGAAAGTTTGGGAATACATGATCGAATGGATGATTTCTAAGACCAGTTATTAGAAATACAAAAGGAGATGAAAGCCCTTTGAGGGAAGGAACTGTTTAAGAAGAATGTTATTAATATATTACTTCTTCCAAATGTCCAGATTCCATCCTAGTTCAAGGTTCTTGGGTTTCAAAAATACAAGGGTGATTCCTGTCCCCAAGCACATCTGGTGATGTATGAGAGGAAGATGTCTACTCATATTGATGATAAAAGTCTTCTGATCCATTATTTTCAAGACATTATGATTGGAGCTGCTTTAAAGTGGTATATGGGGCTGAACAGCGTCGACATCCACACATTCAATGACTTGGGTGAAGCCTTTGTGAAACAATACAAGTATAACTTGGATATTGCGCCCGATCGTGACCAATTGAGAGCCATGACTCAAAAAGACAAAGATTCATTCAAAGAATACATGCAGCCTTGGCACAAAGTGGCTGCTCAAGTTGTACCCCTGATGGAAGAAAAATATATGACCAAGGTTTTCTTGAAGACTTTTGGGCCTTTTTATTACGAGAAGATGGTTGCAAGTGCTCCTACTGATTTTACTGAACTGGTTAGCATGAGTGTCCAATTAGAAGAAGCTGTTAGGGAAGGACATTTATCAAGGGATGAAAGTTCAAATGGTACCACCAAGAAGCATGCATATGGGTTCTCTAGAAAGAAAGAAGGGGATGCTAACACTATTACTCAAGAAAAAGAGGGTAGAAACCCTAGAAGACACCACCAACGTAAAGAACATGTTTCCTCCGTAATCCTAGTTGTTAGTGTGACTCTAATGGCTGTTGCTTACTAGTCTACTCAGCAAACATGAGCCAATCAAGGGAAAAATAAGAGAAGAGAAACCGTTGATCCTATCCCTATGAGCTATGCTGAACTGTTTCTCGCCTTAATTCAAAAGAGCCTAGTATAGACTTAGTCTTCTCCTGTCATACCTCCAAAGCTTCCTTGGTATTATAAAGTCGATCTGAATTGTGCCTTTCATCAAGGAGCCCCTGGGCATAATATTGAAAATTGTTATCCACTAAAAGTTAAAGTTCAGAAGTTGGTTAGATCTAGTATCCTATCTTTTAACGACGTAGAACCAAATGTGAAAGCCAATTCGCTACCCAAGCATGGGGGAGGAAATGTTGTGAATATGGTCCAGGGGTGTCCTGGATAATTCAAATTTTTTTATGTAAAGCTAGTGAGAGGTAATTTGGTGCAAATTCATGATGATCTCTGTGAATTCAGTTATTATACAAATGACCATGCAACCTGCAAAATCTATAATGAAGACCCTCGTGGGTTTCATAAGGTAAGAAGAGATATTCAAGAGATGATGGACGAAGGTCTTGTCTATATCATTTGACCAAGAGCTGAATATGAGGATGTTAATGTGTTTGAAGGTTGTTCTGATGAGTATGTGGCTTCTGATGTTGATACAGTAATTCCTGCTAAAGAATGAGCTAGGTATGCTAAATAACCTACGATTGAAGAACTCAATATGGTGACTACCATAGAAATACATGAGAAATGGGTTCAGAAGAGACTGATTGATTTCAGCTGTTGTTGTTGTCCAGAATAAGCAAAGAAGCCATAGGGTTGTGCTGCTTTAAGGAGTGATTTCTAGATAGTAAAAAACTTGGGTTTCTTTAAAGAGTGAGCAATAGACATTCTTGCTTATAGAAAAAGAGATGCGAAATTGGAATTTGTTTCCTCGCCGATAATTGAAGAAGTTTCTGATATAGAGAATAAGATTATTATTTACAAGGAGAGGATTGAGGAGGCTGAGGTGAATGTTATTGTGCCACACTTTGATATTCTAGAATGTGTAGAGATTTCCTACCATAATAAACCAGTTATAACTCCCCTAGTTATATGTTTACCTGGTCCTATTCCATATGAATCTGATAAGGTTATTCCCTACAAGTATGAGGCAACTATGTTAGAAGATGTCAAGGAAGTGCCAATTCAACATTTATGTATTTGCCCCGACTTTTTAGAAGGTCGTTGATTCTGGTAAAAAGGTTTTTTAGGTTAGTTTTAAGCCCAAGAAGGTAGAAGGGCAGGCCAGTGGTGCTGCTTGGGAAAAAGATGTTGATGATCTTTTGAAGATTATAAAGATGAGCGACTATAAAATTGTTGATCAGCTACTACGAACTCCATCAAAAATCCCTATCCTAGCTTTACCAATGAATTATGTTTCTCACCGAGAATCCCTCGTAAAGGTATTCGACCAAGCTTTTGTGGAATAGGATGTGACGATTGACCAATATAATGGTGTTATGGGAAACATTACTGCTTGTAACAATCTCAGCTTATGTGACAACGAATTTCCAGATGAGGGCAAAAATCACAACTTGGTGCTGCATATTTCTGTGAACTGCAAGGAGGATGCCTTGTCTAATGTCTTAATTGATAATGATTTTGCTCTGAATGATATGCCAAAGTGCACTTTATCAAAGTTTTCTTATCGGGGAACTCTCATGTGTTACAGTGGTATTGTGGTTAAAGCTTTCGATGGGTACCAGAAGTCTGTTATATGAGAGATATATTTACCTGTGAGGGTGGGACCACATGTGTTTCAAACCACTTTTCAAGTCATGGATATCTTCCCAACCTACAACTATTTTTTGGGCTGACCTTGGATCCATGAAGCGGGAGTGGTTCTATCCACTTTGCATCATAAACTAATGTTTTTTAGAGAGGGCGAGGTAGCAATTATCAATGGTAAGCAAGATATGTTTGTCTCACATTTATCCTCTTTCAGTTATGTAGAAGCTGATGAAGCTGTTGTTGGAACTCAATTAAAAGATTTATTTGTTGATAATATAAAGAAGAGTGAAGATTTTATTACCTCGTTCAGAAATGCACAACAGGTGGTTCAGAAAGGTCCTAGCAGTGTGTGGGGTAAGATTATTGATCTGCCTAAAAACAGGAATAAGACCGATCTGGGTTTTTCTATACTGAAGGGTGGGAATGAAGTGGTGAAGCCAAATTATGCTTTCTGTTCATATTAAGACATCTTCCACAGTGGGGGTTACATCCACCCGACTCCTCTAGAAGTCGATTCAATTAGCGAAGATGAGCCAGAGCAGGAAATGCTGAATTTTGTGACGCATAGAGTGAGAGTTCATAATTGGATCTCTGTAGAAGTTCCTAGTTGCATTCATATTTTGAAGTAATTTGTTTTGTTCTTTTTTTCAAAATATTTTCACTTTTCCTAAGGTAAAAGTGATGTTATTTGGGCTTGTTTTTTTGTTTTGAATTTTAAAATCATTAATAAAAGTCATTTTTGTTATCCAATTGTGTTTTTATTTTGCTGATATTTCTTGGAAAATGGTAATCATGAAAAAACCTTTCAAAATAAATAATAACTGTAAATAAATTTGCATAATCACTTGTTGCATTTATTTGTTTCTAAAACTAAGCATAACCATATGTGTAAATTAATTTAAAAACCCATTAAAAATAATGAACTTGCACCCTCTCCCAACTTTAAATATCATGTGTATATGGCTAAGGAAGAGGATTTTGTGGAAATCCCAGATGAGGTTTGTTGGTTTCTTGAGCGCGAGGAGAATACCATTCAGTCGTACAAAGAGTTGTTGGAGACAATTAATTTGGATTCTGAAGAAGACCTGAAAGAGGTCAAGATTGGGGCACTGCTTCATCCAGATGTGAAGAGCAAGTTGACTGATTTGTTGAAAGAATATGTTGATATCTTCGCTTGGTCCTATCAAGACGTATCTGGGTTGGACACCGATATTGTGGAGCATCATTTTCCGTTAAAGCTAGAATTCCCACCCATCAAGAAGAAGTTTATAAGAACTCACCCTGACATGGAAGTTAAGATTAAGGAGGAGGCTTTGAAGGATATTGATGCAAGTTTTCTTATGACATCAGTTTATCCTTAATGGGTTTCTAATATTGTTCATAGTCCAAAGAAAGATAGAAAAGTATACATGTGTGTTGATTATAGAGACTTAAACAAGGCTCGTCCAAAAGATGATTTCCCTTTACCGCATATTGATATGTAGGTAGACAGCACAACAAAATTCAAAGTTTTATCATCCATGAACGGATTTTCCAGATATAATCAAATTAAGATGGCTCTTGAGGACATGGAAAAAATAACATTTATCACACTCGGGGGAACATTCTGTTATAAAGTGATGCCCTTTAGGTTGAAGAACGCTTGTGCAATGTACCAGAGGGCTATGACAACCTTATTCCATGATCTGATGCACAAAGACATCGAGGTATATGTTAATGATATAATTGCCAAATCTCAGACTGAGGAAGGTCATTTGGAAGACTTGTTGAAATCGTTTCAGCGTTTGAGGATGTATCATCTCTGTTTAATCCAAATAAATGTACTTTTGGTAATCAGTCTGAAAAGCTGTTAGGCTTCATTGTCATCCAGAAAGGTATTGAGGTTAATCCTGATAAAGTTAGGGTAATTCAAGAGATGCTTGCACCAAGAACTGAAAAGCAATTCAATCGGTTCCTTGGATGTTTCAATTACATCTCCGAATTTATTTCTCACATGATTGAAACTTGTGAATCAATCTTCAAGCTTCTAAAGAAAGATCAAGGTTGTGTATGTATAGATGATGGCCAGAAGACTTTTGATAGTATCAAGGAGTATCTACTTAAACCTCCTATCTTTCTCCCTCCTGTTGAAGAATGACCATTGATTATGTATCTGAATATGTTGGATAGTTCCATGGGTTGTATCTTGGGACAACAAGATGAAACAGGAAGAAAAGAGTATGCCATTTATTAACTAAGAAAGAAGTTTACTGACTCTAAGTCACGATATTCTATGCTGGAAAAGGCATGTTATGCTTTTTCCTGGGCTGTAAAATGTCTATGGTAATATAGGTTTAATCATACTACTTGGTTGATATCCAAAATGGATCTAATTAAGTATATATTTGAGAAGCCTTCTATTACTAGAATAACTTCCCATTGGCAGATGTTGTTGTCTGAATATGATATTGAATATCGTACTTAGAAGGATATTAAAGGCAGTGTTTTAGGAAAATATCTTACCCATCAAGCTGTGGATAATTATCAGTCTGTTAAGTTTGATTTCCCTGATGAGGATGTGATGTATTTTAAAGTTAAAGATTGTGATGAACCTTTACCTGAAGAAGGTCCAGATCCTGAATCCCGGTGGGGTTTGGTGTTTGATGGAGCTGTGATTGCTTATGGTAAAGGAATTGATGATGTGATTATCACTCCCCATGGTTACCACATCCCTTTTATTACAAGGTTGATGTTTGATTTTACCAATAACATGGCAGAGTATGAAGCTTTATTATGGGTCTCAAAGAAGCTATGGATCTTAGAGTCAAGATTCTTGATGTGTATGGAGATTCAGCTTTATTAATTAATCATATTAAAGGTGAATGGGAGACTTGTAACTCTGGCTTGATTCCCTATAAAGATTATGCAAGAAAGTTGTTACTGTTCTTTAATAAGGTTGAGTTCCATCACATTCCTCGAGAAGATAATCAGATGGAAGATGCTTTAGCCACTGTGTCCTCCATGTACAAGGTGAATTTCTTGAATAAAGCACATCAAACTATAATCAGGCGTCTTGATAGATAGGCTCATGTGTTTGTAGCAAAGGTGACATCAGATGATAAGCCTTGGTATTATGATATCAAACATTTCCTTCAAACTCAAGAGTTCCCACTTGGGGCATCAAACAAATACAAGAAGACATTTAGAAGGTTGGCCGATAGCTTTTTCCTCAATGAAGATGTATTATACAAGAGATATTATGACATGGTCTTGCTCAGATGTGTGGATAGACACAAAGTAGACATGTTAATGCATGAGATCCATGAAGGTTCATTTGGTACCCATGCCAATGGACATTCAATGGCAAAGAAGATGCTTAGGGCTTGCTACTATTGGCTGACAATGGAATCTGACTGCTACAAATTTATGAAGAAGTGCCATAAGTGTCAGATTTATGCTGACAAGATTCAATTGCCTCCGACACTTCTCGATGTTATTTCTTCCCCATGGCCTTTCTATATGTTGGGTATTGATATGATCGGGATGATTGAACCCAAGGCCTCAAATGGACATCGTTTAATTTTGGTGGTTGTTGATTACTTCACCAAGTGGGTGGAACCAACTTCTCTTGTTTATGGAATGGAAGTAGTGATCTTCATCGAGGTTGAGATTCCCTCCTTGCATTATGGGTCCAGGATAGGTTTGACCAGTTGAATTTAATTGAAGAGAAGAGAATGACCGCTTTGTGTCATTGTCAATTGTATCAGAAAATAATGAAGAAATATTTTGATAAGAAGGTCAAACCTCGTGAATTCAAAGAAGGTGACCTCGTGCTTAGAAATATCATGTCTTTTTACACTGATTCTAGGGGCAAGCGAAATCCCAATTATAAAGGCCCATATGTTGTCAAGAAATCCTTCTGTGAAGGTGCATTTATTCTTGAAAGTATGGATGGTGAGGAGTTCCCACGTTTTATGAATGTTAATGTAGTCAAGAAATACTTTTACTAGAGAAATAAAAGAACAGCTAGCTAAGTTGAAAACCCAAAAGCGCGACTTAGGAAACAATGAGCGTCTGGGTGGGCTAAAAATCTGAAAGGGCGATCCAAGCAAAGGTTAGAGACATAAACAAAATAAATGATCCCGGTAGATTGGAAACCCACAAGGGAAATCTGGGAAAAATTTAGGGATTTTTGGAAAGTAACTGCATCAGGAAAGACTTGATCATTAAAGCAACAATCTTCCTCATATTCTCATCGCTTTTCAACTAAAGCCTATGCACAAGAGTTCAAAGTTGTTTAGGAGAATAGTAGTCATTGTATTTCAATGTACCTTTTCCATTGTATTTACCATTTCCCAAACTTTGTAATCATCCCTGAAGTCACACCATTTGCGGGCTACCATTCTATTAATAAAGTTTGAACTGTTATCCAAGTATTTGCAATTTTTATTTTATTTTGTTTGCAAAATTTTCATTTATTATTGATAGTAATTTTCAAAAAAAAAGACTTAAAAAATATGTATAATAATAATAAATGTTTTTGAAAAATTTGCAAAATATTTTTATTTCAATCTTGTGAATTAAAGAAATAAAAGCAGTTGTTCCAAGGATGGATGATTTCCAAAGCATGAAATTTTCTTCCCAAGGATCCTCCTCTGGTTGCTCTCGCAAATGTGTGCATGGTTTCCCCTACAGTTGGTAATCAGATAGTGGTTACCTCCAGATTATTATGTGGTGTTGGGCTTGTAATCCCATATTCCCCAACTAAGTCTTGGTTCAGATTTCTCTAGCTGAGGGTGATTCTTTTCCCAGCCAGGTTGTGGTCAAGAAGAGTTTGTAAAATTTTGAAGCTCTTCCTGAGTTTTCTGATTATCTCTCCCTGCATGTTGAGACTTGACAAATAATCCTCGACAAAGTATTGTATCTTTACTGGTATGGCATTGTTGATTCTGTGTATTCTCCAAATAGCAAATCAAGGGCAATATTTTCTGTAAGAACTGTTGAGACAATTATCAACTTTTAGGTTTTCTCTCGCCATGTGTTGAGTTTGATCTAAAATCTCCACAAATTGACTCGTTGATGTGATTTTAAATTCTTAGTTTCCCATTTAAATTAAGTGAGATGTTTCCCTTTAAGGTTGTTATTCCCATGACCTTTTTCTTTGGTAATCCATGTGAAGTTTCTTTGATCGTTTCTAACAGATGTTTGTGAAATCACTATTCTTAGTGTTATAGAACCTTGTGGTTTCTTTCCAACAAAAGTGGTATCATCTTCCATAGTGAATCCCATGCAATACTTACCAGTGAAGTTTGGAGGACATTTGTTATATCATTGCGGCTTTATGGATTATTGTTGTAGGATTGTGCTTTGTTTATTCTCAAGCAACACTTCCTTTCCATGAGAATTTAAGCCTTGAAGTAGGACATTGTTTCCTTAGTTGATCATTTACTCTCTTATGGGATTTCCATCTTGGATGTAATTTAGCTGAGTGTCGTATATACCCAAGTTTGTTTTGTCTGGTTATCCCCAGTGCAGTATGTTTGTTTTTTCAGCATATACATGACACCATTCATACATGCATCATGCATAGCTGAATTAAAAATTCATTGGTCATTTACATTCATTGATGTTTCTGTTGATTTTTTATCCTCCTTGCAGAGTGTATATCCTCACTCCGATAGAAGGTCCACCTTAAAAAAAGTGTATATCCTTTCAATTTCCCCACTGAGCTTATTCCTCGTGGAAGAATTTTGCTTCAAGCCTTCCTCCCCAGCTCATCACCTGGATGGAATTAATCCCCATTTGAGTTTCTTCCTCATTGGATAGAGTCTTATTTGACTGCTTATTTCTAGTTTGTTCCTAGATTAATATTTGTTCCTTGTTAGCAATTGTTGCTTTAAATATTGGTTTATCCATAACCCTCTTTGTTTGCTTACCATTGTTAGACTATCACATCTTTAATAGATGGTACTCACTTTTATCCTTGTGGTTGTTTACTATTGTTAGAATATCAGATCTTTGATAGCTAGTATTCAATCCACCTTTTTGTGTTCACCATTGTTAGACTTTCACATCTTTGATAGGTGGTACTCATTCTTATATTATTGTTTGCCATTGTTACACTATCATACCTTTGATACATGGTATTCATTATACCTTCTTGTGTTTACCATTATTGGACTATCACATCTTTGATAAATGGTATTCACTCTTATATCTTTTGTTTTTTTACCATTGTTAGACTATCAAACCTTTAATAGATTGTATTCTTTCCACTTTTTTGTGTATACCATTATTAGACTATCACATCTTTGATAGGTGGTATTCACTTGTATGTCTGTTTGGTTTTTCCATTGTAGGACTATCATATCTTTGATAGATTGTATTTACTCTTAAACCCTTGTTTTCTTACCATTGTTAGACTACCAGATCTATTATAGGTGGTATTCATCCCATTTTGTTGTCTACCATTGTTAGACTATCGCATCATTGATAAATGGTATTCATTCCATTGTCCTTTTTGGTTTACCATTGTTAGCCTATCACATCTTTGATAGATGGTATTTGCCTCCTTTGACATATACTACCCATTTAGGCTTATGTCTAAAATAGGTTTTGTATTCCCACTTTCTCCTCTTGGGTTGGTTCCAAATGGATTTGAGCTTTCTCCAGTCTTAGTACTAATGCCAATCGTCGCCACTAAATTTGTGAGTCGATTTTTTCTACTTCCCTACCGTCACCTATGACTCGGTATTACCTTCATCCCTTGAGATGATGTTGTTTTGTTTCATTGTTCTCCTCTTTGAGTTTTACCCTAGTAGAGTTGAGTCCTCTTTTCCCCAGCAGAGTTCCTTTTTTTCAATGGAGTCAAATTTCTTCCCCAGTTGAGTCAGTAATCCTTTCTTAAAGATTACTTCCTTGTTGGCTAAGTTGTGTGCATTGTTAAGAATTTCCCCATTGAATTCTTACTTTGCATTTTGATTCTTTAATTTTGTTTTTGGTTTTTCCTATTCATAGTTATCCCCAGAATCGTGTCATTCACCATAGATTTATTTTATTGGTTGAACTCTCTTTGTTAGTCTGTGTTATATCGTAGCATTTTCCATTTCCTTTTTCTCAGTGGTGTCTTGTTTCCCTTGTGGAGTTCGTCTTTTACGTTCATAATCATAAGCATTTCATGGTAGCTTAGGTCCAAAAATAGGGTTTTTTTATTTAAGTATCTTCAATCATGTCGAGATGAAAATTTTAACCTTCATATCACCAAATAGAAGACACTTAAATAAGGGATACTCTATTACCCTGATTTTTGCACCTAAGATCTTTCATCGTGTCATATCATCACAATGCATCAATATCACACATTTGGGTTGGCTATCACTTCTACTATCTCCTTTCTTTAATTTTTCCCTTGAGGGATCACCAAGAACCTTGAATTGTGTATCTTATATATGTGTATCTTATGTTTACTAACCTTTAACTAAAATCCAAAAGGCGATATTCCTTGTTCTGAACATTGTAGGTATAGAGCCAAGTGCATCTCTCTCACCTTCTATGCTAGGATTTAAAAGATTTATCCTCAAATGATTGGCTATTCATTGGAATTTAAAAGCTTTAACTTCAAGGCTATTATTCTAGTATCAAAGTTCTATGGTTTGATAAATCTATCAACTTCATTTGATCAAGTATGTCTCAAAGTTAGTGGTTGGATTCATCAAGAAACTTCATAGGTTCATGAGTTTATTTGCATGCCTTCTTCAATAAGCTTCACCAACGCATGAGCCTTCTTATCAAGTGTACTTCAAGATAACATCATTTAAAGGTCTCGTGTGATTCATCATGCCCTAATTTGAAAGAAAAGTTCAAAATATGCCAAGTGGGTTCAAGTGGTTTGACCTAATTTGGAAAGTTTTTTATTCTATTTTCAAAAGTGCATAACTCTCTCAATTTTTATCACCTAGAGTTGATTCTTTTTTCTATGACTCTTCTCATTATCTCCAGTAATTTCTCTTTACATGACAAGATCTAATTATGCAAGGAAAATCATCAAAAGTTGAAAAACATTACAAGTCACTTTGTAATTATTGAATAAAAGTTTTCCAACTTCAAGGGATCATAGCTTGGCCAATTTTCATCTCCTTGAGCTCTTTTTTTGTGTGCAACAATCTTGAGGATGTCTAATAAAAATTTGATTCAAAATGAAAGATCTAAAAATTCTTGGAAGGCTATGGAATTAAAGGAAACATTATAGGTCATCTATGAAGTTATCAAGAGATTTTTATCAACTTCCAAAGACCACAACTCTCTCATTTTTTTATGATTTTTGAGTGATCTCGATTTCATAATTCTCTTTAAGGAGTGTACTTAATTTCATCTTCAATAATGAAGAGCTGATATTGAGAGGAAGATCATGTAACTTTGCAAGAGATTATAGGTCATTCTGAAGCTCCATACTTAGAAATTGTTCTAAGTAAAAAAATCAGTTGATTTTTATCATTCTCAAAGACTCATAACTCTTATCTCAAGTGGACAAATGGAGTCTTTATTTGCACATTGTAAAGTTGTGATCTTGTCTTTCAAATGCAAAAATAATTATGCCATAAAGCCTCCAACATTGTGAGTTATGGAGTTTTGAACATGGCACCATGGTCAGTTTTTGAACAACTTTGATTTGAAATAACATGCCAAATTAGCACGTATTTTCAACTTTGATCAAGTTTAGCAAGGTTCCATAGATATTTTGATCATCAAAATGCATTACTTGAGTGAATTTTGGTCATGTGCAAGTCACACATTCCATGCTCAAACAGATCAACTTGAAAAGAAAGTTTTGGCACAATTCCTCTCCAATTCTCATTACCCTTCACTCTATCTATAAAAGTAGACCTTTCCTCATTCATTTTACAAGCTTTAGAAAGCCAGAATCACCCTGTCAAAGTCACACTCGAAGCTTAAAATTTTCAAATCAGTTTCACCATTTCAAGTCTTCTCATTCAAAGCTCTCTAATGATTCTTAATCCTTGATCATACTACAAGCTATTCACATCCAAATTCAATCAAACCAAACACTAAATAAAATTATTGAAGTCCATTTTCAGAGACTTTCAAGTGAACTTTGTTTAGGTAGATTGCTTAACCAAATTGTTTCAAATAAATCGTTAGGGTGTAGTCCTTTCATCTCTAAAGCTTATGCTTTCTATGGTTTTCATTTTCATGATGATTTGAGCTTTTAATTTCAAAAATAATTCTCCATTTTCTCTTTAGTTTTCTTCAAATCGAGTAGCTTGGGTTTAATATAAATTTGGCGCGATGATAAGGTGAGGATCGTCTTGAAGAGACAAATCTAATGAGTCCACTATGAGCGCATGATTTTGCAATTTGAGAAAACAAGATTTCTGCAGGTTTGGCTTGGCTTGAAGTTGAAGATGATGGCATGTTCTCTTCAGCCAATGATAGTGTGTCATTTGTTTTAATTTCATTGGATGGATTTAAAATGAATCAGATGCAACTATGTTGATAAATTGTATGATGTGCACTCTTTAATGGCCCTTGGATCTAACTACTTTTCAAAGTCAGATCCATTCAACGCACCAAACATTTTACAATTTCTTTTTCTTTTTCTTTTTCTTTATTTGTTTTTAATTTGTTTTATCTTTAAAAATTCATAACTCCTCTATTTTTTATCCAAAAATTATGAAAATATTTACAAAAATATTTTGAATTATTTCTGACTTTGTAAATATTTTTTCATATTTTTATTTTGATGTTTGTTATCTTTTATTATTTTTGGTTTATTTTCTTTATTTTAATTAGTTTAAAAATACTTCTAATGCTTTTAAAATTCTAGAAAAATTAGGAAATGATCTAATGATAGTTTGAAAAATTATGGTGACCTTATTTGATTTTTATTTATGAATTTGCAATTTTTTGAGATTTTTGGTTTATTTCACTTGATTTTTTTATTTTTAAAAATTAGTTTCTGATTTCTGAAAATTGTGAAAAAGTATTTCCATACTTGTTGACTTGTATTTGACCTCTGGTTATTTTTTGGGATTTTTATTTGGTGTTTTGATAACCTTTGTGTATTTCATCAATTAATTCATATTAATTAACCATTTAAAAATTGTTTTTAATTGATTTAATTGCATTTTATTTTCTTTTTGTGATTGGTTTTGACTTTGTGATAATTGGTTATACCTTGGGTCAATTTTCTAAACCACATTAGATCATAGGTGTTGATAGGTTGAAAACAAAATCCACTAAAATGAATGAATGGTGTTGATTATCCCTCTTGCTGGAGCCCCTTCTATAGAGTTATTTCTTTACATCATCAAGATCCCCAATCAATGAGTGACTCTTGAGTTCCAAACTACATAACTTCCACCGTCCCCATGAAAGAAGAAGATTAATGATGTGTAACATTGTAATGAATGTGCCGTCAGCAGTTACTAGCATTAATGAGTTGAGTTGATAGTCGTCTATGGGTAAGTGTCTATGGTCTCCATCCTTGTTTGGACCCAATGTGTATACGGGTTCCTTCTCGGAGATGTAATGATTGTGCAATTCCCTTTGTCTGGGTTACAGACCGGGAACATCTTCTATCAAGCCGCCTACTAGTCTTATCATTTCATCACTAATTATACTACCCGACCGAGGCTAATATTTATGGGATTTACATAAGTCCCCTGAATTCAAATTCTTTTCGCGAGGATGCAGTCTTCGCTTACATAGTAACAAAAAATATTGAAGGTACTGCTATTTTTCACATCGTCCATTTATCTTTTCATACATGGTGCGAAAATGAAGAGTCATCATTTTCTCTTTCCTAGAGTAATGATGACTTCCACCTAAAATTTTGTTTACTGGGTGACGTTTCCCTATGCCTAGTGTATCATTCATTAGGCTCTATTAAAAACCTACCCTCTTCTTTCCTTTACTATCTTTGTTATTTTCATAAGGTGTTATATCTTTCAAGAGAGCCTTCAATCTCCCTTAAGAGTTCTATATTTTTCCATGTATTCCCTTTTACTCTTTCATTTTCGTTTTTCTTTTTAGGTTATGGTTATCCCGAGAGAGTGTGGCGATGAGGGAAACATTGTAAAACCCTCTAATTCCGAGGAAAGTAGAAAGTTATGGAACCAATACATGAGAGAGATGAAGGGTGCTTTAGGTCAGGAGGAGTTTAATTAGGTTACAAGGGATGTTTATGTTTTTACCCTCTCTTCTTTGAGTGATTCTGACCATGATTCTTTCTCCTCAAGTTCTATATAATTTCTGAGGGAAGCGTCTGGCCCTCTTTGACGCTGAGGTCATGGGTTACAATAATAGTGTGCTTGACGACACGGAGATCTCCAAGCTTCATTCTCTGATAAAGGTCTCCTCAACTTGGGAGGAAAGCGAAGTTATCTTGGAATCATGCATCTCAAGGGATCGTGTGTGTGTACTTCGTAGGAGGAAAACTGATGGAGATTTCTTTTACTTCTATGTTGGGGTTCTGGAGGATTTTAGAATTCGAATACCCTTTTCGGATTTCAAGGACGACTTCCTGAAGGCCATGAATGTCACGCCTTTATAAGTCCGCCCTAACACTTGGGGCTTTATAAAGGCCTTTGAAATAGTCTACAAGGAAATGGACATAGTTCCTACAGTCGGTATGCTCTTCTCTTTTTACGAGGTAAAATGGGTCGAAAAGCTTTTTTAGATCCAAGTGAATGGACTTCCCCACAGAAGTTTCCTCCAGTTGTATACCTCCAACTATAAAGGTTTAAAAGAGGGGTTCTTGAAGGTGAAATGCGGGTTAAGGTGTCCCCAAGTTTTGTACTCTTTGGGTGAGCAACCTCGTTTTCCCTTCTACTAGACTCAAGATCCTTCAGCCGTATCTAGGTTTATGTTTGAGAAGTTGAGCCACTTGGAAGTTCAAGCTCTGACCTTACTTGATTCCTTCCGAATAATGAAAGTTAAAGACCTGTTGTCTCTAACCATCAAACACATCCCTAGTTTCTCTGGTAATAGCCTTTGTTTTTGGTTTACTTATCGCACGTTTTTATATAATTCTCATACTATCTTTTTCTTTCTCTGTAGATAAGATGACAGATCTTTTCATAGTCGAGCAGAAGAAGCTGATGATGGAGGCCAGAGCTGCCCGAATGGGTGCTAGTAGGGCCTCCACGATCAAGTCGGATCCATCCGGGTGAGAGATTTGGGCTTCAAAGAAGCGCAAAGGGGTAGGCTCTAAAGCATCTTCCAGCATGGTTTAGCCCCAAGGTTCTGCCTCAACCATCTAGGAGGAGGTTCAGCAGGACATTCCGAAAAGGCAGAAGAGCCTCATGAATGACGATGTTTGTCGGGACGGTATGTAAATATCATCCTTGATGGGAGAACCTGGGGACACTCATTCTTCTGGCGAGTTTGAGTTCTGGTCTAAAAGCTTTAATGGGCTTCACTTTCTCTATGATCACCTAAATGCCATTGAAGACATTAACAAATTAAAGTTTGTAGGTCGGAAGAAGATGACCCAAAATCTCAACTCTTACCTCATAAGGTGTGCGGTTCTTACTCGAGGTCTCTTTGAGTCGAGTGATAACTATGAGAAGACAGAGCGGAGACTGAAGGAGGAGATAAACTGGCTGAAGGAGGCTCAGAAGGTTCAGTCTGAGAAGATATCTGGTGTGGAGCAAAGCTTGGATAAGGAGAACGAGCGTATGGAGACTTTGGAGCCTGAGAGTAAAGCCTATCTTACCCAACTCATTGAGAGGTTGGAGGTGAAGAAGGCCACTAATGACGAGCTAAAGGTCACCACTGATGAGCTGAGGGAGGCTCTTAGGAAGTCTCAAGTGGACATTATTCTTATGTGTTTTTGGTTTTGAAGATAATCTGGTATATGTATAAGCCCCTCAGATACAAAGTACATCAGGCTGAATGTATCCGATCATTTAGTGTTGGGCATTATCTTTAATTTATAAGAGCTCTAGCAACTTTTCCGTGTTGTTTTATTCCATTAGAAGTACTTCTTAAAACACAGTCATACCCGGTCTTTGAGTATCTTGGCCGTGTAGTGGTAGAAATGTTTAAGACTAAGCCATCGGATTAACTTGACTCGCATAAATCAAATTAAAAATCGCCACCGTGCTTTATTATTTCCAAAGAAATGGGAAAAGAGTGAATAACTCAAAAGAGGGGGAAATATTAAAGGTAAGGGGGTTGGTTATGCAAAGGGAAGGTATTAGCACCCTAAACATCTACGGTACTCCGCAGGAACCTCTTTATAAAATTTGTATATTTTGGCTATAAAATGTTGTATAAAAATAAATCGTGGAGGTGAGAAAAGAAATATTTATGATTTTTGCACCTGCCGCAGTTGCGAACCTTTAGTGCCTACGTACCATATTTCGTGCAATAATGGATCATGGTAGACGTAGTTCCTCTCTTTAAAAATTTTAAAACACAAGTGTGTTGGTTAATTTTATGAGATAAGACATCATCGTCATTGTCCGTGTGGAAAATATACTTACTACCCACAATTATGAGAAAGGAGAATTTGCATCATCTCAAACTGGAGGATATGGCTTGGATTTTAAAATCAAAAATGTCTCACTCAACACCCAAGTGGAAAATATCTCACTTCACTATATATTATAGAAGTATAGTTGTTTACATCACTACAAGGATTGACAAGAGTCTAATCTTTTGAGAAAAGTTTTAAAGATAAGAGCCAAAATGGAAAAATGGTTTGAATGAGATTGATTGACTTTTAGTCTTCTCACAAAAATGTCAACGTATTATTAAGTTGATTAAAGTTTGATTAAGAAAATATTTTTGAAATGGGCATGGACCTAAGTCCAAGTTTATTATGAAAGCGATTCAAGTTTTGAAACAAGAAGAGTCTTAAAAAGGAGGGGGGAGATTTTTGAAATTAAAGAAGATGGGAGGAGATGAAGGGACTATCCTAAAGCATAAGGTAAAAGCTAGGGAGAAGAACCATCTAACAAACAAGAAGCCAACACTTGAAATTATGAGTCAAGATATAATTCTCATTCTTTTTATTGAAACCAAGCAAGGATACTAAACATCTTGAGAAAACTAAGCTTTAATTGCATTAAGTCTTCACAAAAGTTGGACAGAGTAACGGCTATATACAGATGAATTCCAGATTACAGATAAAGTATGTAATCTCAATAACCTGCACACAAAACATACAAACAACCCAATGTCTTGAGGTAAACCCCCAAGAACTCCAGACAAAATATCAATTAAGGTCACAAGGTCTCCAACATAGGTCAAGGTCTCTAATCCTAAGGCCGAGAAGTCCAATACTCCATAATGTCAACGATAGTAACCAAGAAGTCCAAGTAACATTAAAGTTTTTTATGGTTTATGTTGATTATTAAGTATCTTCAAAAGGAAAAGAAAAGCTCAAGTGAGAAAAATAAAAATGGCATAAAAGTAAATGCTCAAGTGAGCAAAGATGAAAATATCATGAAATGTAAATGCTAAAGTAAACGGGGCATAAATTAAAAGCATAAAATAAAATCATAAAATAAAACCATTTTGAAACTTGCATTTGGAACTCATTAGAGGATTCGTAGAACCAAAGCCTCTCAAAAACAATTTGCATTTGCTTTTTGTCAAGTATATCATCCATTTAAGAATCCTCAAGGAAACATTTAATGATCAATGATATTTAAGTGATCTGTATTGACCAAAATTGATGAAGATCCATTGGAGGATCGGTAGAACCAAAGCCTCCTAACAATGAATCTCAAGTTTATTGGATCAAAGGGTTCAAATTAACATACTTGGGCTTGAAAACATAGGTTTGGGCCACGAATGATCATTTTCTCAAATCAGGACAAAATTTAGCGCTATGTTAAGCAATCGTAAGTGGACTTATGTAGAAGTCGCACCTATTTTGAGGTCGGTCAATAGAAATCTATGCACTTCATGTTTGGATAAATGATATAGATATCATCATCCCTTAACATGTAGTACAATAAAAAAGGGGATAAGATGAACATGGAGGGGAATGATAAGCTAATTTGGATCACTACCTCAAATTTCCTTCATCTTTAAATTCCATCACTCATCTCGATGGATTAAAGTACTAAACATATCATTAATCCAAAGCACCAAAAATGAATTAAATAATTCACTCTTCGGTAGATTTGAATTAATGAACATTTATCCAACTTCATCTATCCAAAGTCCATTGAATTTAAAGAGAAAATGGATATTTAAAATTGCAATCCAAATCAACAATCAAAAGGAGTGAGTAGAAAAAGAGAGATGGATCAAAACAGCCCCAAAACAAGGTAGAAAATAGATTTTGGCTCTGTTATAATCGATTGTACTCTGTCAGCAATCGATTGCATCAGTGTTTTTTTCAAAAAAATACATAAATTCATTCTGTGACAATTGATTGGCTCTGGGAGCAATCGATTGCACCCTGTGAAAAACAACAAATCAACATTTCAAAAGGCTAAATTATTGTTCAAACTTTCCATCAAACACCTTATGATCATGGATTTAATTGAGCACAAAAATTCCATCAAATTATGAGAAAATAGCACCAATGGAATCACAAAACAATTCTCAATGAATCAAATCCAAAGATCAACAAGAGATCACATTATGAAAGATGAAGATCCAACTTACGAAAGGTAGATCTAGAGAATTATCAAAATAACTTCATGAATTTGCTTCAATTCATCCCCAAGAATCAATTTCCCAAGCTTGGATGTACAGAATTGATAAAGAAAAAGTGTTTGGATGAAGGTTTAGCTTAAAGATTAGTAAGCTTCAATGCAAAGCTTACTAAATTTTTTTGAAAATGGAGCTTTGAGTGAATTTGATAGATGGAGGGAATTTAGAGATTTTTTAGCAAACTGAATTTGGCTATCAAAAGCTTGAGATTTGAATGAAATGAGGGCTCTATTTGTAGAGTTTAGGTTTGGGATTAGTGGTGGTTTGGAGTTTGGTTTGGGAAATGAAATTAGGCTTGGTAATTGATTCTTGGAGCCAAAATTTGAATTAATGATATATCTTTCAAAAAATGAAGAAAAATTGGAGCCAAAAGAATGACAATCTTGAAATTGCTAATTTTTTCAAAAATTTCACTATGTGCAATCGATTGCACTTTGGGAGCAATCGATTGTACGGTGAGTTTTTTTTCAAATATTGCGCAAAATGCACTTTCTGCAATCGATTGCACTCTAAGACCAATCAGTTGTACAGTGAAAAAAATGAAATATTTTAATTATTTTTCTTTGCAAATATAGATTTTAGGGAAATAATACCGGAAAACCTTATTTGTCAGATGCTTTGACTTGGTACCTACAAAACACAAATATACAAAGACAAGGAAAAATATTTTTTGTATTTTGATTAGAAGTTAGTCAACAACACATATACAAAATACGCAACTAAGGTGCTTGGAGATCCCTCAAGAGAAAACTTAAAGATAGGAGATGGAAAAATAGGAAGCACCAACCCTAATGTGATCTTGTTATGATCGAGTTGATATGATATGATAGGGGAATCTTATGGGAAAATATTGGGGTACAACAGGCCGTAAGTTTATTCTTTGGGAATTACTCGTTCATCTCTCGGGCTTAATAATCCCTGGGTAAACTATTTTCATTCTCGAAATCACCCCAATGGGCTCTATCCGATTAACTTTAAAGTTCCCTTGTGTTGGAATACCCGACCCTCATATGTGGGGAGTGTTTGTTAATGGAACTCGACCCTTATGGTGGGGAGTATTTTCTAATTCTACTTGACCCTTGTGAGGGGAGTGTTAATGCTACTCTACCCTTGTGAGGGGAGTATTAATGCTACTCGACCCTTGTGAGGGTTAATGCTACTCGACCCTGATGAAGAGAGTGTTAATGTTACTCGAACCTTATGTGGAGAGTGTTTGTTAATGGAACTCGACCCTTATTAGGGGAGTGTTAATGTTACTCGACCCTTATGAGGGGAGTGTTTGTTAATGGAACTCGACCCTTATGAGGCGAGTTTTAATGTTACTCGACCCTTATGAGGGGAATGATAACGGATGCAGTCAGAGGCCCAGAGGCTTAATCGGCTTAATGCCAAAGGCTTTGAGTATGTTTGGGCTTTTTGACGGATCAGAGCCTCTTTTCCTAAAGGTGAGGTTGATCGAGTTTGCGAGAGGCTTCGAGTGGGCTTCGAATTTTTTATGGATTAGATCCTTTGTAAGGTTGGTCGAGTAGGTCCAAAGCCTTGGCAAGGTTGACCGAGTTCGCAAGAGGCTTACATTGTGCTTCGAATTTTTTTTTGGATCATAGACTTTGTAAGGTTGGTCGAGTAGGTTCAGAGCCTTGGTAAGGTTGACCGAGTTCATGAGAGGATTAGAGTGCGCTTTGACTTTTTGTCGGATCAGAGCCTTTGTAAGGTTGACCGAGTAGGTCTAGAGCCTTGGCAAGTTTGTCCGAGTTTACAAGAGGCTTTGAGTGTGCTTCGACTTTTTTGGGCCAGAGGTGTTATTAACGTTACTCGACCGAATAAGATTATGCCAGAGGCTTCAAGTGTGCTTGGACTTCATTTACAAATATTTGATTTCACTTTGGGTGCCTCATTAAAAACCCTTGCCCTTGCAAGGGAAAAGAGTGACTGTCATACATTTATTAACGATTTCATTACATAGTTTTAGCTAAATTAAAGCTTGAGATTGGATACATTCCATGTCCTGGGTATCTCTACCCCGTCCATATTTTCCAATTTGTAAGCCCCATTATTTAGCTTATGAAGTAACCGGTATGGGCCTTCCCAGTTTAGAGAAAACTTTCCCTTGTTCTTAGGGTCAGTAATCTTCTTGAGAACTAGATCTCATGGTTGAAAACCTCTCTTCCTGACTTTTAGGTTGAGCCTCTTAGCTAATCTTCTCTTGACTGCAAACTCTCTGATCCAGGCCATTTCTCGAACCTTATCCATCATATCGGCTGAACTATTCAAGTGGTCTTTGTTGGATTCTTCGTTAAAGTGATCCCTTCTCCATGTAGGGGTGTTGATCTCGACCGGTATCATGGCATCCTCCCCGTACACCATTCGAAGAGGCGTTTCTAGGGTGGTAGAGTGAGGGGTTGTATGGTACGACCAAAGGATCTCTGGCATGTACTCGGACAACATGCCCTTTGCATCATCCAATTTCTTTTTCATTCCTGTTTGTGAAGTAGTCGACGACCATAATATAGAATTTCAACTATCCAGGTGTTGTGGGGAACGGTCCTAATACGTCTTCTCCTAATTTTTAAAATGGCCATGGGGAAAAGATGGAGTGCAGTAACTCGGCTGGGGAGTGTATAAGTGATAAGTATAATTGGCATTTGTCACACTTACTCACGAAATCGACAAAATCTTATAACATCTGAGGTCAATAGTACCTGGCCCAGAGGATCTTCTCACGGTATCTCCCTCCAATGTGGCTTTCACACTCCCCTTCATGGACCTTTCTCATTACTAAGGTAACTTATGCTTCTGTTACACATATCATCATGGCTTCTTTGGTTTCTTCGGCCAGGGTCCCCCCAATCAGGTATTACATTATCGGGGCCATCCATCTGGTGACATGCTCGATTGACATGGCTTCTTCTTGTTCGATGCTTGGACTTTTTGGATCTCATGTATAACTATTTTATTCAGCCCCAGTCCCCTGGTACTAGCGAGTCGGGTTAGTACGTCGACTTGTACATTCTCTTCCCTTGGAATGTAACTGATCTTAAATTCTAAGAAGGTCTTTGATAGCCCCTGCGCTATCTGGAGGTATTTCTGTTAGAACATAGTTTGATTCTACATCCCTCAGTTAGAGTTTTGATGATAACAAAATACAAGATTAAATGAATTATGAGTTTTATATAAGACATAGATGCTACTTAAAATTATGTTGTGTATTTACAGGAAACTCTGATGGAATCAGCATCAGAATATCAATATCAGTATCAACATTAGAATATATGTCAGCACCAGAAGATCAAAACATGTGTTACGCTGAAGTCTGATAAACAGAATTTGCGCTCAACATACTCTGATTCTGATCAAGATCTTAACCATGTCATCAGCACTCAGAAGCGGAAGAATAAGCTAAAGCCAAGAACGCTCTGATCTTCATTACGCAGAACATTCTGAAGTATCAACGGTACTGCATTCAAGGCAGATTAATTACCAACGGCTTTATTCCAAGACAAAGATCTTCTCAAAATGGAAAGAACGTAATGACCATTGAAATGGAATTATGGACTGCAACGTATCTATTCCAAGGATATTTAAACAAATCAGTGAGAAGTGAAATGGCTAATGCTCTTCGCCTAAGCTGCTAATGCTCTACAATACTCTACACGCATATACATGCCTAAAGTCAATAATCATCTTCGTCCTCACTAAATCAGTTTTCTAAAGCTCTCAACCGCTTACTCTATATCATTAGCAATCTAGTTTTATCTAAGTTGCATATTGTGTATTATCACAGTTGTGATATATAGTTTTTCTAGAAAACATCAAACACACATTTGTTCATTTATCTGTGAAAGAATTTCCTTGAGAAACCAGTCTGTGGTTTAGACTCAAGAAGGCTTTAGCAGTTGTTAAAGCAGTTTTGTATTCAGTTGAATATAGTGGATTAAGACCTCGTTGGAGAGAGGCGAAATCACCTTGACGGGTGGACTGGAGTAGTTTGAGATCAAACGAACCAGGATAAAAATAACGTGTTGTCTGCTTTTGATTTCAAGTTTTAACAATTCAACCCCCCCTTCTTGTGTTTTTCACATCTTCAATTGGCATCAGAGCGCCTGGTTCTGAGCTTATAACACTTAACCGTGTCAGTACAAGATCCAGCGTTGAAAAACACTATGGCAGGAACACATCAAAACATCAGCAATGACAATAATGAAGAAAGAGATAGATTCAGTGGAAAACCTCCAGTCTTTGATGGAGAGAACTTTGATTACTGGAAAGACAGAATTGAAAGCTTCTTTCTAGCCCATGATGCTGATCTGTGGGATATGGTGACAGATGGATACACGCACCCAGTGAATACAAGTGGTATCAGAGCAAGGTCATGGGTTCGAACCCCCCCGGTTGACACTGGGGGGGGGGGAGATTGTTGGATTAAAATATCCAGCGTCAACCTTAGGGATTCGAAGGGCTTAACATCCCCCCATGGGCGCCTACACGGGTGTGTTAGGTGGGCCAGGTAGGCCCCTTGTTAGATTCTCTATAAGGAAATAGAGTAGCACCTTGGCTACAAGCAATTGCTTTTAGCTCAGTGGTAAGCGCTTGATCCTACAATTTCAACAATTTCGAGTCCCTTTTCTCGTACTCCTATTTCATCTGCCATGTAATCAATTGTGAATCAGTGTTTTTCGTTAGATGGGTGATTCCCACTTCTTTAGCTAACTTCATTCCTGATATGGGGGCTTCGTATTTCGCTTGGTTATTTCTAGACTGGAAGTTTAAGCTTAAGGAGTATTCCAATACGAAGTTCTAGGGTCCTTCGAGGACGACCTCAGCTCCACTTTCCTTAAGGTTAGATGAGCCATCAACGTGAAGAGTCCACTTATTCTCATTTTCTTTTGGTACTGGGTCGCTTACCTCCACTACAAAGTCGGCTAGTGCGTGTAATTTGATGTTGGTTCTCAGAGTGAATTCGATATCATACTCCAATAGCTCTACGACCCAGATAACTATCCTTCTGGCAAGATCTGGCTTCTTCAGTATTTTTTTGATGGGGTAGTTGGTCCTAGTGTTATCAGGTGACCTTGGAAATAATGTCTCAATATCTGAGTTGTTATTATCAATGCTAACACTAGCTTTTCGATCTTCTGATATCGCTGCTCGGATTATTTTAGAACTTTGCTCACGAAGTACACCAACTTTTCCCCATATTCCCCTTCTTGAGCGAGAACCAAACTTGTGGCTTTTTCAGAAACCGCCAGATATAGGATCAAAGGCGCATTCTCTCCCGATCTCGTCATGATTAGTGGAGAGGATAGGAAGCGTTTTACTCCTTGAAAGGCTTATTCACAGGCTTCCGTCCATTCGAATTCTTTTGAGTTCCTTAGGGCCGCGAAGAAATGGACCGCTCTATCTTCAGAGCACGACAGAAACCGAGAAAAAGAAGCTAGCCTTCCTGTTAGTTGTTGTACCTCCTTTTTTAAAGGCAAGCTTCGCAAGTCAATAATAGCCTGACATTTTTACGGGCTGGCTTCTATTCCAGGTTTAGTGACCATGAACCCTATGAACTTGCTGGCTTGAACTCCAAATATACATTTGTCTGGGTTAAGCCTCATGTCGTACCGCCTTATGGATACGAGTGTTTCTTTTAAATCTGTTACATGTTGTTTCTCAACAGTGGTTTTGACGACCATGTCGTCTATGTATACTTCCATATTTTTGTCGATTTAAGTGCCAAATACCTTTCCATTAATCGTTGGTAGGTGGCTCCTGCATTCTTGAGATCGAATGGAATTACCTTGTAATAGTAGTTGCTCTGATCTGTCATTAAGGCAGTCTTGGGCGCATTGGCCGAGCTTATACAAATTTGATTGTACCCCGAGTAGGCATCCATGAAGCTGAGTAGTATGTACTCTTAAGTTTCATCGATGATTCGATCTATCTGTGGTAATGGATATATATCCTTAGGGCACGCTTTGTTGAGATTTGGGAAGTTGATGCACATGTGCCACTTCCCCGTCTTCTTTTTTACCATAACTACGCTGGCTAGCCACGTAAGATATTTGATTTCTTTGATGAAGCCAGCATCAAGTGACTTCTCGACCTCGTCTTTTATAGCCTTCTTCTTTTCTTCTCCACCTTTCCTCTTCCTATGGGACACCGACTTGGTGTCAGGGTTCAATTCTAAGGGGTGGCACATGAAGTTGGGGTCTATTCTAGGCATATTTGAGGGCTTTAATGCAAACAAGTCGACATTCTCTTTCAACAGCTCCACGATTTCTGTTTCCTCCTTCTGAGAAAGGTTGCATCCTATATAAGTTATTTTGGAAGGTGTGGTGCCGATTTGGACCTTCTTCCCACGCGTCATCACGAGGACCTATGTCAATCATGTTGACATTCAGCTTATTGGAACGTTTGGGTTCTTCGGATTGTGTCTTCCCCTTTAACTTCAGGCTGTCCTTATAACACTTTTTGGCCAATCCTTGATCTCTTTTAACCACCCCAACCCAACCATTCCCCAAGGGGTACTTTATGATGAGGTACAGGGTGGAGAGAGCGGCTTCTAAGAAATTGAAGAAGGGTCTCCTTGTGATGATGTTGTAGGTTGAGGTTTCATTGACAATCAAGTACCTCACTCTGACTATTTTAGAATTTGTGCCGCTTCTAAAGGTAGTGAGTCCTGGGAGGTGTTCCAATACTTATACTTGTTCTCTGGTTAACCCGACTAAGGTACCGTTGAAGGGAAATAGTTCGGATGTGTCGAACTCCATTCCCTTGAAGGCTTCCCAGTAAAGTACGTCAGTCGAGCTACCGGGGTCCACTAGCACCCTCTTCACGCTCCAATCTAGGATTTGCACCTTGATGACCATAGGATCATTCTCATAGGCCATAATGTCAACCGCATCTTTTTTGAAGAATCTGGCCGTGTTTAAATCCTATTCCCGGACCTTGACTATGTCCTCGGATACGTGCATCACGACACATGCATATTTCTTTCTGGCCGAGCTGATTTCATTGTCGCCAACGAATCTGTCGGAGATGGTGTTAAGGGTGTGGCGAGCTGATTTGGTCTCATGCACTTCTTCAACACCATTCCCTTTCTTTTGGAAGGTTATTCCATGTCTACATCTTTCTGCCGACTATCTCTTTTACCAGCTGGGGCTTTTCCATCTTTTATATAATTTAATAGGTTCCTTCTCTGTATCAATGTCTCGATTTCTTTCTTTATAAAGAGGCAATCATCAGTATGGTGTCCTCGGAGCCGATGGTAGCTACACCAAGACCCGACGTTATTCTCTAGTATGACATTGACTCCCCTTTTATTGTGGGGTGCTTCCAGGATTAGGTTCAGGTGCGCTATCTCTTGTAAGATTTCGCCTCTCCTCGTGTTCAAAGGTGTCCCCTCATTGCTTGAATCAAATGGTCGTTGGTTAGGCCTTTGAGTGCGCTCTCGGGGCCTATCTCTCGAAGTCGTTCGGGAAGACTCATTCTTCCTTCCCGACCCCTCTTCTTTGGTCTTGCTTCTTTCCGGGGTGTCTGTGGACCGCTTCTCCAAGTTTCTCTCCTCGCCCTTTATGTAGCATTCTGCTATAGTAATGATTTTGTTCATGTCATATGCAGGCTTCTGCGCTAAGTACTCGTTGAACCGTCCAACTCAAAGGTCGTGTTGGAATGCTCCAACGAACAACTCTTGGTTGGGATGAGATACTTTGACAATCTCTTTGTTGAATCGGGCTAGGTATTCTCGGAGAGATTATGTTTGACCTTGTCGGACGTTGAACAAGGATGTCGTAGACACCTTAGGGTGCTTGTTGGCAGAGAAGTGCTGGATTAAATTCTTCGTTAGGTCTGGGTAGCTTTCAACGGATAACCGTGGTAGGCTCATGTACCATCACAGGGTCATGTCCTTGAAGGTTCCAGCCATCATTTTACACTTAAGTGAGCCAGTGGGGCCTATTATTTCTATTTGGTTGTTGATGGCAATAACATGCTCTTGAGGATCGGTTTTACTGTTGTAGACTGTCAACGACTGTGATTTGAAGTTCTCTGGGACTTGATTGTCCTAGATAGCTTGAGAGAGGAGTTGGGGTTCCAAAAGCTCCTCTTCTGGACCATCGTCCCCTACACTTCTTTGTTGCAGGTCTGAGACACTGTCTTGCAGAGTCTCGTTCCGTTGCCTGAGGGCATCCGCCATGACTAATAGTTGTGCCATGTCTGCGGATCTCCAGGTGATGACATTCCTCTGAATGTGGATTAGGGTGTGGTCTAGGAAACTTTTCACCGAGGCTCCATGGTGGGCGCCAATGTTCTTGCGTGGAACAAATATCCAGTTGACTTCCCTCTATGAATAGGGAGAGTCACTGAAGTGAGTTTATAGAATAATTGAGGGATTTGAGAGCTACGTCAGTGAAACGTGTGTCTCAAGAAGAATGTCTTACTTATCCCTCTTACAAGAGTCTCTTTTATAGAGTTCTTTCATTATGTCATCAAGAGCCTCAATCAATGAATGACTCTTGAGTTCCACAACTACATAACTTCCGTCGTCCCCATGAATATGGAGAGGACTAATGTTGTGTAAGGTTGTAATGAATGTGTTGTCAGAGGTTACTAGCATTAATGAGCCGAGTTGGTAGCCGGCTATAGACATCTGTCCGCGGTCTCCATCTTTGTTCGGACTAAAGGTGTATATGGGTTACTTCTCAAAGATGTAATGACCATGCAGTGCCTATTGTTCAGATTGCAGACCGGTAACATCTTCTATCAAACCGCATACTAATCTTATCATTTTATTGTCGATTATACTATCCGACCGAGACTAATATTTCCGAAACATATATATATATATATATATATATATAAAACATCACACACCGAAATTCTAAGATTTCTATATTTTAATCAATTAAAATCAGTTAAATTAGAATGTAACAAAATATCTAATTACCAATAATCAAATTCTCATATGTAGGATACATAGTTAGGTGAGTTTTAACTTTTATGTCTATTTATAGATTCAAACATAGAACAATATTGGGTTTTTGATCCTTCAAATATTAAATATAGTAAGAAAACAATAGTGGGTGGTTGTTGGAAATAGACATAAAGAAAATGGTTAATTATATGAATTGGAATTGAATGATAAGAAAAAAAGAATTAGTAAGAGTATAGCTAGGATACAATGCACCATAGAATGCATAGAGATAATGCCATGAAGTTGTAGTCTTTATTCTCCAATAAAAAACCTCATCTCAATTAGGTGTGTTGGGACCGTAGTGGAATATCTCACATGGGTGGAATTCACTATCTAGATCAAATGTGCCTTGTCCATATCTCAATATATACATCTTATTTATTTTTCTTAGCTTCATCATTAAGTTAATTTTTAATTAAAAAATGGATTTTATCTTTTGTTGAGGCATGATCCTTCGAACATGAACACCTAAATTATTCGACCTTGCTGCAGGAGGCAACCAACTTCTACCCTCCACGGTTTTGTCCCTTTGCAAAAGAACAATTAAAGTAGTATGGGTGGATAGTTGGTCCAAAAGAGACAAGAGAAGATAATATATAATAAGTGTCACTTGTCTTTTTTTAATTCAATAATTATTATCAAAACTTTGTATTTTGAGATCTTAGGTTTAAATCTGAAATAACATACTTGGTAAAATCAATGTCTTTTATAAGTACTTGATGCTTTAAAAGTTATAAATTAATTGAACTATAATTACAAAATTATATCTTACATTTGACTTTACTTATTGTTCATACGAACTTCGAAGCCATTTTTTAAAGAAGAAAAATTGGTCAACAAAAAGGCTAATTGTCCAAAGATTATTAGTTTATTAATTAGAACCAAATCAATCTTAACAAGTGGATGACTATTAATTAATTAACAAGCTTATACATCTTTGCGTGAATCCGTACCACGACCAAATCAAACAATATTTTGGATTTCATAATCATTATATTATACATGAATGAAATGAAAGTACTGTAAAAAGTGACTCAATTTGACGATAGTTTTTTAATTATCGAAACATTGAAAAGAGAAATCAGGTTCTCTCTTACCACTACTCTTTGGTGTTACTATATTCATATAAAATCATAAAAATAAATTCTATTTGGGTGACAAAATTTATTTTCAGTCCGAAGGTTGTGAATTTCTTTTTAGTAATAATCAAATTTTGAAAAAAAATTATATAAATTATTATGTTTTAGAGAAAATTACGTAAATAATCATGTTTTAAAAAATATTATCATGCAATAGTCATCTCAAATGACACATACATTAAAACTTTAGCCTTAGGCATCATCTCATTTGGTGCATACATATCATTTATGTCATGTGAAATAGCGCATATTTTATAATTTGGGGAGGAGACATCATCTGAGATGACTCCTACATGCAAGTGTGTTTTCTATAAATAAAATACATATTTCTTCATCATTTTTCACACTTTCTCATATTCTCTTCTCATTTTCTCTCTGTTTTTTGCATCATGACATCTCCCAAGATTTTCACCAGAGATAGATAAGTTATTTTTTCGGCCACCAAACCTCCGATGAAAATGAAATTTTAGCACATGCATTCTATGAATCGTCTGAAGAGAGAGTTAATGTGATGGTTAGAGGGAGACATCGAAGCCTGGGAACAAACTAGAAGAATCCAGAGCAGAAGATTAGTCACCTCACTTGTAACTGGAAGACTTCATGCTTAGTTGGAGGAAGTCAAAATAGACAGAGATGTAATGGTCATGATGCATGAATCAGATGAAATTGTTTTGACAGTTATAATTTCTTAGATATTTTATCATGTTGTTGATGTTATATTTACGTGTTGTATTTGTTGTGGTGTTAGTCGTGATGTATTTTTATTTGTTGTTTGTGTATGGTTTGTTTTAACAAATGCTCTTAATGGAGAAAAAATCGTTTAGATCTTAAAAAAGTGCAGATAGTTTGCATATAATATTTATGTTGTCGAGCTAGTAGCACAAGTGAGACAATTTTTCGATTGTGTACGACCTGACAGCATAAACCACACTTTCTTTCTAGCTTGTCTAAGGAGTCCATTTTAATTGTGATACGCTTGCTTTTGGAATGGCCTTTTTTATTCATTCGCATTTAATCGTTGTGCCAAACTATTTCTCTTTGTACGCATGCCAATAATTCGGTTTCACTACCACTGGAAAGCCATTGTTGTATACGCTGAGCAAGGTCTCGGCCTTGTAAATGGGAGATAGAAGTAGTAATGCACCTTGATGAGCATACATACATGCCGCAATGACATGAGGGCAAGTCATTCAAAAGGTTTGAAAATTTTAACAATCGCACCAACGAGATGGTAGTATAACCCTATACTATTGTCTTAGCAGTCCCTCGTTGTGGTTGAGTGTCTCTTTGAAAATGAAGTTGTGGCTATGTCGGTCGAACCTTGTAATAAGATGGGTGTTGGCTTTGGCACTTTCTGCCTTAGTAAATTTCATGCAGCTTTCACTTCATAGTTGTCCCGATTGTAACACTGCGTTCCACATTTCACCTTTTTTTGCAAACAACGAAGTCATCCTAAAATATATTGATATCACCAAAGCAGTTACTCGGAGGTTTCATATGCCTTTGAAGACACCGCTCATTGATTCAATAAAATTTGTTGTCATGTGGCCCCATTGTTGTTCATTGTCGTATGACCTCATCCATTTCTCCATTGAAATATTATCAACCCACCTACCTGCATCCGAATTTGACAATATGATCTCGTTGTCATAGTGTTTGAATGAATGATGTGTTAATGCATACCATACGTTCATAATTGTTTTCCGAAGAGCCCTGTCTTTGATCTCCCACATGAAATTTTGTACGATATGTCTAACGTAGTAGACATGCGTAAAAAGGGGGTCATGTCAACCATTTGTAGGATTATTGTATGTACTCTTAATAGAAGCATATTTGTCAAAGATTAAGCAGAGACCGGGTTGCGGAGCCACGTGTGTTCGGAGATTCTTGAGATAGAAACTCCAAGTACCACCAGTCTCTCCCTCGACTAGAGAAAAGTAAATTAGGAAAATGTTATTGTTTCCATCTTGTGCAACTGCCATCAGTAGTGTGCCTTTATATTTCCCGTACAACCATATTCCATCTATCTGAATAATAGATTTTTAAGACGCAAACCCTGTGATGTAAGGTTGAAAAGCCCATAACAGTCGACTGGATATTCCATTTCCGTTGACACAAGTACCGTCTAGGGCATACATCGGTAATGTTTCCATAATATAAACAGTTCTAGGAGCATAAGTGTGAAGTGCATGCAGGTAGCGTGGTTGTTCTTTGTATGACTCCACCCAGTTTCCATATACTTTTTCAATCGCATTGGTCTTTGTTAACCATGCCTTTCTGTATGACGGAGTATAATTGTATACTGTAGTGATGTGAGAGATTATGGTTTTCACCTTCAATGACGCATCATTGTTGACTTGTCGTACCCAGAATAATCCTGAGTAGAAAACATATTTTGAAGGTCCTCGTCATCTTAAACCTCTACCCTATAAAATATTATTTGGTTCTCACAAAATAATCAGATTTTGGTAGAAGATGTGTGACTCGTTTGAGTTTTACCTCTAGTCATTTTTTGAAATACGAGAAATTGGCTTTTCTATTTAAACAAAATCGGATTTTATGAGTGTTTTAAAAAAATCCAGAAACATCACAATTGTACGTCTCACCATTGAAATGTGCACTTATAACATATTGTGGTGCATAGGACATTATGTTTGTGTTTGAGTGTTTAAGTGTTTGAGTATGTGAGATCTTGTTTGAGTGTTGATAACATAAGGTGCTTGTAGGAAAATAAATAAGGTGCAATTGAACTGAACAAGACAAAATTGCTTCGCAAAAGAGGCACAGTTTGGGATGGCGCATCCACTTAATAATGGCTATATGCGCCAAGTAGGATGACACATACCTTTTAGGCCTGTCACGTAGCCTGCATGCATCCTACAACGCACCTATGCCTGCCACCTGCATTGCGCCTATGCTGCATGATTGATACCAAATTTATAATTGCAATATTGGAAAGGTGAAGACCCAAGACACACATCTTTCATCTACCAATAGGTGAATGTACCATCACACTAGAGAACGTGTACATGTTATTGAGTCTCCCTATCGATGGCAAGGAGGTGAATGGGTCGGTTAAACAACCGAATTCTCTATGTTAGGAATTGTTGAGCAGAGATATGGTGGATGAAATTGTTGCTAGGGGCCAATGTATATTACTACTCGTACTTAAATCACATTATGGGGCTCTTGGATTGAATGAAAATTCCACAGAGCAAGAAAAAATAATTAAAGCTAGAAATTATATTATGATACTATTTAGAAGCCTGTTATTTCCCGAAAGTATATGCAATAGTGTAAATTTTATGTATTTAAGTTTGCTTAGGAACTTTGATAAAACAAGAAATTATCGTCGGGGTTCCACTGTTTTAGCCCATCTATACATTTTATTATGTAAAAACGCAACAAACGACAAATGTACTTTTTATGGATGCATTTTCTTGCTCCAAGTATGGGGTTGGTGGAGAATGGAGTCCCTTAACCCCTTCAACGACCATCCATTCATTTTCCCCTACGCAACAAAGTAAGTCAGTAGCGTAAATAATTTATTATTCATCTCTTCGCTAAATAGATGTATACAATTAATATTTTTTTCACTCCTTTAGGTATTGTGTAAGGGGTATGTATTACAGCAAGAATCCAAGACTCAATGTCGCTCTATATCGTAATCTTATGGATCACCTTGGCCAAGATGATGTACCCTAAAATTTTCTACTTTTAACTTATTTATTTTTAAAGTTATCATTATTCTAAATAATGTTTATCCATGGTTTAACTGGAGACCATATTTGGGTTTGGACCATGAACCCAACTCCAAGGATGCAGCAGTTTGGACTACAAAGACTGCAAGTATATGGTTCAACATTGTGGAGATTCACCACAGCGACAGTGTCAATTTGCAGTTCGAAATGCATCAAGAAATACCATTTGATCCAACTTGTATGTCAAATTAGAATCTCAAAAAGGTCGACGCCCAATGGGGTGTTAATAATTGGGAATATTTTTGTTCCGGAATGGTGTAATATGTGGAAGAGGTGTCACTAACATGTCTTACAATTCATTGTTTTCCTATACCCGAATAATATGTGACACACAAATCAATATATTGATTGGTATAAATTATTTACTAACCCTGGAATGTACGTGTCTGACCCGAGGTATTTAATTGACCCACGCACACTATGGGCACAATCATACACCACTGTTGCAGAGGTATAAGCGGCAAGCGAAAAGTAAAGTATTATTTTTACTGGGTCATATAGGTTTTATCGTATCGTATCTACAGAGATTGGTTATTAAACTTTCATTCACAAATCTCTCGTTAATGAATTTAGGGATTAATGGTTTGGTTTGTATAGAAAGGAAAATAAATGAACATAAAAGTTATACACACAACAAATAATTTCATCATTCGAATAGGATAGAACTCTCGAGTTTGTATTTCGTCTACCCTATCACATACTTAAACTTACTATCCAGTTGTACTTAATCTTAACTACTCGTCAATATCATCACATATCGCTCACACAGAGGTCATTTCTAAGGCAAAGAGAGATATCAACAATGTCTCTCCATGTCGATGATCTCTCAGCACAACACAAAATAACACGGAAGCATTAAGAGTCGATATTGAAGTGATTACTAAGCCTAAATCTATCTCTAGAATCTAAGCCCAATAGATATTCATCATAAATTCGGATTCAATCCATCTATCTCTGTGATGAATCAAACCCAGACATTTAGCGAGCTAACAAGGATAAACATCAATAAAGATTTGTAAAAAAAGTTCCATACAAAACCTTGAGCAATAAATATACATATAATCAAGGTAAAGTTACATACAAAATCCAACAAATAATGGTTACAAAGAGAGGAAGAGGAGAAGAAACCATACTTCCCGCAGTGTCAAACACGACCCGTCAAGCTCCCGACCCTGGATCATCCATTTGCAAGCCACAAATGTTGTTGTCTAAGCTCTAACTATCAAAAAATGAAGGTGATGGAATTTGGGAACAAATACCCCAAAACCCTTCTGGAACATATTTAATATTTTGAGAAAACATTACAGAAATTGGTGGCTCAGGGGATAGTCCAATTTGGGTCATACCCTAAAGGAGAATATGTAGCTGTGATCGAGGGAAGTACAAAGAAGCCATCAGTAATTCCTTGCCAAGGGCCGAAGACTGATAAGAGGACTCTTATGATTCCATAGGAAGAGTCAACAGAAGCATCAGTGATGATACTAAAACAGACTCTGAGGATACCAGTGGTTCCAAAAACTATGATGGTGATTAGGGGGCCATCTTCTACCCCTTATGAAAATAACAAAGCAGTACCTTGGTGTTACGATTCTACAGTCTACGTCAATGGGTTAAAGCAATAATGTGAGCCATCGTCAAGTCAATGACATATAATCACAAATATAGTTGGAACAGGGGGCATGACTCGCAGTGGCTGAATCTATAGTCCCGAACCACAAAAGAAGAATGATGTTATGGGTAAGGATAAGGGGAAAGTTGTGATAGAGGCAAGCAAAGAACAAAATCCTCCAAGAAAGAATTTTTCTAACCAATAGGCAGAAGAATTCCTGAAAATAATCAAGAGGAGTGATTATAGGGTGGTGGATCAGTTACGCCAAACCCCGACCAAGATTTCAGTACTCTCATTACTCCTCAACTGAGAAGCGCATCGAGACTCTCTATTGAAGGTTCTAAGTTCTTCTCATGTTTTAGAAGACATTATGATAAACCACTTTGACAATGTCGTAGCTAATCTGAAATCTGGATTATATCTAGGTTTTAATGACAGTGAGTTTCCTCCAGAAGGAAGAGCTCACAACAAGGAGTTTCACATCTCTATTCAGATAGGTACTATAAGTCTATCCAGGGTACTCACAGATATTGGTTCCGCCCTTAATGTGTTACCAAAATCCAGCTTGCTGAAGTTAACATTAGATGGTGTTGTTATAAGGCCAAGTTCCACGATAGTCAAAGCTTTTGATGGTTCTCAAAGTATGGTATTTGGAGAAGTGGACCTTCTTGTCAATATCGACCCACATATGTTTTATATCACTTTTCAAGTAATGGATATAGAACCAGTGTATACATGTTTACTCGGACGACCTTGGATCCATGCAGCAGGGACAGTCACTTCAACTTTACATCAGAAACGGAATTTCTTCATTGAAGGAAGATTGGTTATAATCGATGGTAAATAGGACATATTTGTAAGTCACATAGAGTCCTACAGATATATCAGCACTGATGAAGAGTGTATAGCGACACCATTTAAGGTCTTAGAGGTTGCTTCAATGGTAACCCTTCCAGTGGAGAAAATCAAGAAACCTATTGTAACTTCGTGGAGAGACTTACGAACAACTGTGGAAAATGGTACCTCAAAAGGTTGGGGTAAACTTGTGGAGATACCTGAAAAGAAGAATCATTTTGGTTTGGTCTATAAATCATCAAAAGCTACCTTGAAAAGAAAAGCACGGTTTCCTCCTATCCAGGAGACTTTCATCAACAAAGGAACGGAGCATGACAGCAAGTGGCAATGATATCTAACAAGAGAAACATCAAAAGAGCATCTGACTTCCTCAATGAACGCGCTCCAAGAGAAGAGCTCGAGAATTGGACAGCTGTGGAGATTCCAAAGATCTTTTTCTTTTCAAAGTAATTTTTCTTGTTTTTTGAAAGAACCTATGTCGAGCCCGAGGCATAGGGGTAACTTGTAAGGGTCCCTCGATTTTCATCAGACAGTATTCATAATTAATTAAAGTTATATTTCGCATTTAATTAATATCCCTATCTTTCTCTTGCATTTATTTCTTATATTTAAAAATGGCAATATTTTTCTTCATATGCATTTTCAAATTCACATACTAAAACTGCACCAAAACATGAAAAAATGTGTATATCCATGCCTAAAACCATCGATAACGTTATTGATGTTATTCGATATTATTTTGATGCACCCATCAGCAAAGCGGAAAAGGAAGATGATGAAGATCTTGAACTCTCAAAATAATTGGCAAGGGAGATAGAGCAAAAAGCTGACAATATACTACCATATCAAGAATCTGTTGAGATCATTAACCTTGGCACAAAGGAGGATCCCAAAGAGATCAAGCTAGGGGAGACAATAGAGGAAAGTGTCAAAGAAAGACTGATCAAATTGTTACAAAAATATGTGGATATATTTTCCTGGTCTTACAGAGACATGCTAAGATTGGATACAGATATTGTGGTGCATAGACTACCTCTTAAGGAAGGTTATTCTACAGTTAGGCAGAAGCTTGGAAGAACCCTTCTAGACATGTCTAACAAGATTCAAGAAGAAGTCCTTAAACAATTCGACGCAGGGTTCTTAGCGGTGGTAGATTATCTGCCTTGGATAGCTAACATTGTACCAGTGCCCAAGAAGGACGACAAGGTACACGTGTGTGTAGATTATCGGGATCTAAACAAATCAAGTCCCAAAGACAATTTCTCGTTACCTCACAAAGATTTTTTTATGGATAATACAACTCAAACTTTGATGTTCTCTTTCATGGATGGTTTGTCACGCTATAATCAAATCAAAATGGCACCTGAGGATATGGAAAAGACTACTTTCATGACTCCTTGGGGGATTTTCTGTTACAAGGTAATGCCTTTCAGTTTAAAGAATGCAAGGGCAACTTACTAACTAGCTATGGTCACACTATTTCATGATATGATCCACAAAGAAATTGAGGTATACGTAGATGATATGATTACCAAATATCATACAGAGGAGAATAACATTGTACATTTACAAAAGTTATCTGAACCTTTGCGAAAGTTCAAACCAAGGTTGAATCTGAACAAGTGTACATTTAGTGTCGGGTCAGGAAAGCTATTGGGTTTTATTGTAATTAAGCGCAGTATTGAGGAAGATCCCGACAAAATTCATGTGACACCAACTCCTCTGAATGTCCTGGGTCCTCCTTGGCCATTTTTGATGTGGGGAATTGATATGATAGGAATGATTGAACCAAAAGCCTCGAATAGACACCACTTATACTAGTTTCCATTGATTACTTCTCCAAGTGGGTGGAAGATGTGTCCTACACAAATGCGATAAGACAAGTGGTTACTCGGTTCATCAAGAAAAATCTTATATGCAGATATGGGGTTCCTAGAAGGATCATTACAGACAACAGGTTCAATTTGAACAAAAAAATGATAACGGAGTTATGCGATAACTTCAATATTGAGCATCATAATTCTTCACCATATCAAACCAAGATGAACAGGGCCGTTGAAGCTTCCAATAAGAATATCAAGAAAATCATGCAGAAAATGGTGAAGACATACAAAGATTAGCATGATATGCTTCCCTTTTCTCTACACGGCTATCGTAAGTCCGTACGTACATCAGTAGGTGCAACTCATTTCTCTCTCGTATATGGCATAGAGGCAGTACTCCCTGTTGAAGTAGAGATTACTTCACTACGAGTTCTAATCGAAACAAAGCTTAAAGAGTCAACTTGGGTTCAGACATGACTTAATCAACTTAACCTCATTGAAGAGAAACGCTTGACAGCTCTGCCACAATCAATTATACCAAAAGCGGATGAAGAAAGTATTTGACAAGAAGGTTCGTCCTTGAGTGTTAAAAGAAGGAGATTTGGTGCTCAAGAAAATTATACTACCTCGCCTTGATTCACGTGGTAAATGGACACCCAACTATAAAGGTCCGCATGTGGTAAAAACAACATTCTTGGGTGGTGGTCTTATCCTCACAACAATGGATGTGGAAGAACTTCCACATCCAGCAAATTCATACACAGTCAAAAAATACTATGTATAAAAAGCTCGCTAAGTTACAACCCTAAACGGGAGACTTAGGAAAAAAGGAACATCCCGGTGGATTGAAAACCTTAAAGGGAGATTCAGGAAAAAATTAGGAACATACACAAAAAAATTTATCCCGATAGATTGAAAACCCGAAAGGGAGATCCAGGAAAAATTTAGGGATCTTATTCAAAAATAAAGAAAAATAGAGTGCAATCTAAGAACCACGAAGGAGAGGGATTGATCTAAATCATTTGACTCATAATCAAAGGAGATTGGAGCAATAAAAAAGAACATTGGAGAAACAGCGGTAGCAATTATCATTTTTCATTTCCATTTCTAGTTTCAAAACTTTATGTAATTACCTCTTTTAAGGAATTGCATCTTGTATTCTCGCCTAGTCATAGGCATATTTATCAATAAAACATTTACTTTATCAATCATTCAATTGTGTTTTTCCTTTTTTTGGACTTGTTTACAAATACTAAGATTATTTCTTGTAAATACTGCATTGAAATCATTTTGGGGATTTGACAAACAAAAAAGCATCTGATAAAACATCAAAAGAATACTTTGGTTAGAAAAACATCGAAAGAAAATCCATGCCAGTGTCCACACCTACATCCACGTCTATGTCTATGTCCACGCCTGTGTCCACATCCACGTCCATGACTACATCCAAACCCGCGTCTGCGATACAAATATCAAAATCCTACTAATACCCATTCATCTTGTTCAAATTAAAATACCACGACAATGCAACATACAATGTTGGGGGAGTAGGTGACACGAAACCAATGGTTTAAAAGGAGAGAACATTAAAAAGTTCAAAACAAGCATTGGGTTCATATATAAAGATTTGGGGCATATACCAACATTTGGTGCATACACGAACATTTGGGGCATATACAAAAGAACTCAGCGCATATACATTTAAGGTTCCATATCATCTTAGGGCATTATGCACTGCATTTTACGAATACATAGTTAGTTAAAACTATGAACTTTCCTGGGGCTCATCATTGGATCATCTGGTCCACAAAACAAACAAACACCTTGGTTGAGAACAGACACAATCAGTGAACTCCGATCTTATCTTGGGTCTAGTTATCTAAGATTCAAAAATTCTCTTCAATTATCTACCCTCTAGGTCGTGGTAGGTATGTAAATTTTCCGGATTACGTTATTTATCCTCTAGGTCGTGATAAATACGTAAGACTGCTCTCGTGTCATTTATCTTCTAGGACGTGATAAAGACATAAAATTTTCAATCATCTATCCTCTAGGTTTTGGTAGATGCGCAAATTATTGGTTTTATGTTATTCATTCTCTAGGTCGTAATAAAACATAAATCTTTTCTCGTGTCGTTTATCCTCTAGGTCATGATAAACACACAAAACTTTTAAATCATCTATCCTCTAGGTCGTGGTAGATGTGTGAATTGTAAGGTTTATGTTATTCATTCTCTAGGTTGTAATGGATACATAAGTCTATCTTCGGGTCGTTTATCCTTTAGGTCATGATAAATGCACAAACATTTTGAAATATATATCCCCTAGGTTGTGATAGGTATGTGTTGTACCCCAAAATTTTCCCTCTCATTTCTCAAGGGATTTCTCTCAAGGATTCTCAAATTTTCAAGCTTGCACAGGTACAATTGTATTTTTCAGTTAAAGAGGAAACTGTTAAAAAGGGAAAAGCAGATAAAAATAATCTTTTTGACAAAATAAAAGAAAAAAAAGTTTTCTTCGATTCACAAGGCTTCGATTGGATTTTGGTCTCCTGCAAGCTTTCTTTGATTTCCCTGGCTTCGATTGGACAAATGGTTGCTTATATGCCTGCTTCGATTGGACATTTGATGTTTGCATGCCTGTTTTGATTGGACAAATAATTCCCTCCATGCTTGCTTTGATTTACAAAGTGATGGCTAGCTGCATGTAGCCTTCGATTTAGCAATAGCTTCCTTCTTGCATGCTTCAAGGCAAGGGACTCCCACCAGGCCAGCAGGCACAAGGCAAAAAGACTCATGTTAGCTTCCTTCGATTCAGAAGGAAAAGGCCTCTTGTTTGTCTTCCTTCGATTTAGGAGGAAAATGCCTCTTTTCTAGTTGCCTTCGATTGTTCCCTTTAACTCATGCATGCTTTCTTCGTTTGGGCGTGTGGCTTCCTTCGATACAAGTGTTGGTTGCTTTCTTCGTTTGGACGTGTGGCTTCCTTCAATTCAAGTTTGGGTTACATCATTCGTTTGGCCATATGACCTTTGGTAGGAAAGTTTCATTTGGACAATGGCTCTTCATGCAAGCTTTTATTTGAGCAAAGGCCTATTGCATGTTTTCTTGAAGTCACAAAGCAATGGCCTCCTGCAGCTCTCCTTCGACTCAGAAGCCATTGGTTTGCATGTTTTCCAAACTCACAAGGCAGAATTTCCCCTTCATGCTAGCACCCCCAAAGCAGGGACCTCCTACATACACCCTGTTGTACCCCAAAATTTGCCCTCCCATATTCTTCAAGAAAATGCCAAGTCAAGCTTCAAAATTCCCCAAGGGTTGCACAGTACAAGAGCCTCCTGAACAGTCAAAATTAGGGTTTGTGTTCTGATCAAGAAAATGAAGTTTCCAAAGGTCCAATCAAGTCTCACATGCCTACAAAAATGGTCAAGCATCCTCATACCAAGTTTCAAGACATTCAGCTCAAAATTGCACAGTCAAAACCCTAAATTGCACTACAGTCAACTGTAGGGGCAAAATGGTCATTTGACAGTCAAAAGTTCAAATTTTTGGTCAACATATCATTTTTAAGCCACAAACATCATTTGATCAATGCTTGATCATGATTCTCAAAACTTGGCTCAAAAATCATCAAGATGCAAAAGTTTCCTTATTTGGACAGCTGAAAAAGTCAACTGTAAATTGACCAGGGCATAACTTTCACATGGATTATCATAAAAATTCCATCCAAAGCTCATTTTGAAGAGAAAAACATTTCCTACAACTCATCTTCATACTTCAAGTCCAAGAAATTCTCTCACAAAAAGTTATCAATTTCCACATTATAGGTCATTTTCAAAAGTCAACAAAAAGGGACTTTAAGTCAAAGGCCATAACTTGAGATTGGTAAATCAAAATGACATGGGACCAAAGGCATTGGTTAGAGGACTCAAAAACCTTTCCAAAATGTCCAAGAACATGAGCAAAGCTTAAAAATTGAGCAAGTTATGCCTTGTGGAAGTTGGGAAATTTTTGGATATTTTGAAAAGTCAACATTGATTCAAATGACCTAAAATTGCTAATGGGCCCATTTTTCTTCCATAATTCATCATCCATGGCATGTGCACGACCACTTGGCCCAAAGGGAAGTTTTATTCATTTTTTATTTATTTATTTGGATTTTTATTAATAATAATTCATTTAAATTAAAGTAAATACATGAAAAATGCTTAACCTAATTTTTCAATCTTTTTGTGCACATTATATCATCAAGATTTCGTGCCTAGCTAAATAAGGAAAGAACCAATGCAATTGGATGAGATTTGAGAGCAAAAGCACATGAAAAAGATTGAAAAAGATCTTTGAAAATCAAATTTCAAAAACCATAAATGAAAGAGATTTTGATCAGAATTGTTGACCTAATTGGTTCATTACATAAGCCTGAACACAAACCTAATCCTGGAGACCATTGAGCTGCGCTAGAAACCAATTGACAAACTTGAAATTTTTGCAAAGAAACTCAAAACTGAAAACCTCATTCTAGGTCGATTCAAGGCACGATTTTTGTTTCATTAGCTTGCTGAAGCTTCACTGAACGATTTCCAATCAAAAACATTCATCAAAACTCAAAGAATTGGTACAATGAACCGGCCCTGTACAGAAAAAAATTCATAATCGTGTTTTAACATCTATGCATTTTTATGGCATTTTAATTGTTGATTCATACTCCTTATACAATTCTGAAGCTAACCCATGTGTTTAATTGTATTTTTATGCATTGTGTGCCAATATATCATTGTTGCTTTTTAGGGTTTGCAGAGTTTCGAATTAGGGGTTTTAAGATAAGGCAAAATTAGGACACCACAGTGCCATGGTCATAATCAGCGCTTCTGGACGAAGAAGAAGCTGCCCTCGCGCTCAATTTATGAGCATCATAGGGCTGTTCGCTATTTCTCCATAGATGGCCTAAGAGAACGCTCAGAAAACCGTGGCCTTTGTCCTTTGTATTTCAGAAAAAAAATATACAATGAGGAAGATGATCTCGTGGCATAAATTGGTTGGTTAGTTTAAATTTCGCGCGCTGATTTCCACTAACCATTATTTTCTCATTATATTATTCTTCAGTTATTACATATACAACACGCGCATCTGGCTCCACTGGCAAGCATAATGACTGGTAAACCAAAGGACCTGGGTTCGAGCCCCAGGTCCTCACCTCCTTTCACATTATTTTTCAACTCATAATTATATGCAGTTTCAGCCTAAAGAGCGCACCATACACCTCCAAGATCAAGCCGTCCACGCGTCAATTACGTCAATCCAAAGGCACAGGTCTGGGGAACACGATGGGCTCCAGTCAACGCTGCTACGCGCTAGTGGAAAAGTCCAACAAGGCCAGCAATTTAATTGGGCTTTCACCTCCTATTTGGGGTCTGAACCCCCAGGTTTGCATATTATTTTTTACTTTCTTTACTTTTTTTCTTTATTATTATTTTTACTTCTTTTTTATTGTTTTATTAATTAATTTATATTTTCATAAAATCACAAAATACCATAAAAATCAGAAAAGGATTAAAATAATAAATATTTTTATTTCTAGTATTTTCATAAATAAATGCATATAATTAAATTTAGTCTAAATTAGGTTTAATTTTAATTCTTTTAATAAAAATATAAAAAACATAGAATTAGGCTTTAATTAATAATTTTTCATCCTTTTTATTTTTCTTTCATAAATAATTAAACAATTAAATATTTATTTTCATAATTAAATTTGTATATAAAAATTAGGGTTAATTTAGGTTAAAATTCAATGTTTTCTTAATAAATTAAAAGCCATTAGAATTAGGGTTAGTATTTATTTTAATTAATTCTTTTTTCATATTAAATCCTAAAATACTAAAAAATACCAAAAAAAACAAGTTCTTTCTTTCTTTTTAATTAATTAATTCCTCATTAGTTTAACTTTGCAAAAAGGGTCCAACGCCCTCGTTTCGATTTAATTCTTATTCGCATATTTATTTTATTTCTTTATAATATTTATGTATCTATCCCAAGGCCATGTAACCTTTTAATTTTCTCGCACTTTTCTTTACTTTCTTTATTTTTCTGTCAAATCGGGTTCGAGAAATTTTGGCGATGTGGACCCGCGCCTTTTGTAATAGCTTAGAATTTTTACTTTCCCGCAATATTTTTAACTGTTAATCAAAAGCATGAAAGAATGTATGGACAAAAATAAAAACAAGCGTAGAACACCAATAACATGACAAGACAAATGCAAATGAAAACGACACACAAATCGCACACACCATCCATAGGGTACGCCTCACTGTTGCCTTGCCCCGAAAGGTGATCGTCGAGTAGAGGATGTCTTAGTAAGTCCTCATGATCCGGGAACCTGGCATGAGGGTAGCTTCTAAGGTATCTTCCCATTGCTCCGGTGATCACCATGTCCCGAACCTCGAATTGACCCGAACAACTCCAATAGTGGTGCTACCTACCTCTCAATGGTAGGATGGCATTACTTTAAAGGACATTTACACAGACGAATTCCTTAGGGTAGGTAGACGACTCTAGATACTTGCTCTAATTTCAAAACAAAATTCAAAAAAATACTTTTCACACCGACACCTTTTCAAAAGCTTTCGAAAGCAAATTTTCAAACACTCTTGAGGACCGATACAAGAGTCGAACTGGAATTTTCAAAGAAACTTTTAAAACCCACAGTTGAAAAGCAAACAAACCTTTTGAAAACACAATGAGCAAGTACCTAAGAGCCCATGGATAACCATGGATAGAAAGGGTGCTAACACCTTCCCTTTCTATAATCTACCTCCCGAACCGAGAGCAATCTCTATAAGGAATTTTTCTGTGCTTTTGTCCTTTCCATTTGGAGAAAATAAAAGACGGTGGCGACTCTTGCTTCCGCGACATTTCGCGAACCAGCGTTAAACAGTCAGTTCCAGATCCACCGATCACAGAACTGGCGACTCTGCTGGGGAATAAACTTAAAGTGAGGTGTACCTTAGGACTAAGATCACTGTGTTTTCAATTGCTTTCCTTGTGTGCTTTAAATTGTGGGTTGCTTGGGAGTTCTATAGATCCTAACCCGGATCTGGGGGATACCTTCTTAGAAAGTAGCAACAAGACTGTGAGGGAACTGTGCGGGGTATACCGACATGGTTGAAACAGTCTGCTACGTTGATGTGGCACTTTGGTGTGTACCGGTAACCCTTGAGTTCAGTCAAGGAGAGTACGGGGCCTCCACGTGGTGTCGTGAAGCATCAACAGACCTTAGGAACCTTAATTGAACTATCTTGGCCTCTTTAGGGTAGTGAGATAACTGACTTTGGTGCAGTCCGAGGTTGGTTGATACTCGATACTACACTCAATTGAGGGTTGCTTTCCTGGAATATTTCGGTCGCCAGTTCAGTGGCTAAATCGAAACGATGAACAATGAAAGCAATCCCGTGATATTGAGAACCTTAGAACCCGGTTACTTCTAATAGGACAGGTTGAACCCACCAACTTCAAGAGGGTAATACCTAGACCTCATGCTGGCCTAAACTCTAAGGGTTTCTCTTGTGTGACTTGTGTGCCTTCGTACTTGACTATTTGCATGCTTGTTACCTGACACTAGTTTCTTGCAGGTTATGTTTTAAGTCCTTAACTGGGACTCATAACAGGGTACTAAGTTTCTTGCAGGTTATGTTTTAAGTCCTTAACTAGGACTCATGACAGGTTTACTTGAGCTTCTTGCAGGCTTTGGATTGCAGTCCTTAATAAGGGCTCATAACAGGGTTTATCCATATTACCCCATGCATCATAACATCATACCATTGCATACATCCTAACCCATTTCAAGGATCTCAAGGGCTTGTGATGCAGGTCGTGATGAATCAAACATCTAGCAAGGGGCAAAGAGGATTTATTTTCCTCTAGCCAAAGTTGTCAGGGGCTATGACCCACTGGATATGGTGAGCCTTTGACCCTTGACGAAGGACTCTCAACAACATGAAGTACCTTCAATCAAGTTGCCAGTTTCCAACTCTAACAAGTTTCTATGTTTACCCCACGAGGTCCTTGAAATCATTTCATGCATATCATACATATCATTGCATAACAGGTACCCTTTCTCTGCAGGTTGCTTACCTTCTTCGCTGTTTATTTCAGCAGTCTCGTCATGAATCCTGAATCCTCAACCGAGCACACTATCAAGGACCTCCAGGCTCAGAACGCCCAGTTCCAAGGGCTGATCATGAACTTGACCCAGGGGTAACAAGATCTGAAGGCTCTGCTCTTGAAGAAGGAAAAGAAGAAGAAGAGGACTGTTTTGTTCAGCCCTAGACGCAGATCTGGGAATACACTGCAGGATGAAGCTGAGAGGACAACTCCATCTGTGGGGAAAGGCAGTCATCAAGAGGAAAGGGTTCCCAGTCCAGTGGTCTCCGACAATGAGACAGATTTCAACAACGAACAGTACCCTCCGGCTGAGGATAGGTACAAACAGTTGGAAGACCGGCTAAGTGCTATGGAGATACAAAAAGTGCCTGGCCTGGACTTCGAGGATCTAGGTCTGTCTTCTGGGGTAGTGATCCCGCACAAATTCAAGGCACCTGCCTTTGCAAAGTACGACGGGGTATCCTGTCCAAAGCTGCATCTCAGGTCATACATGAGGAGGATTCAGCCCTACACGGCCGACAGGAACTTATGGATCCACTTTTTTCAGGAGAGTCTTTCAGGGACTCAGCTTGACTGGTTCTATCAACTGAATGGAGCCAACATCCGCAGCTGGGAGGATTTAGCCACTGCATTCTACAAGCAGTACCAGTATAACGCCGACCTTGCTCCCACGCGTACTCAGCTTCAGGGGATGTCTATGGGTATGGGTGAAGGTTTCAAAGAATATGCCCAAAAATGGAGGGACCTTGCTGGAAGGGTACAACCACCTCTGACTGACCGCGAGCTTGTCGACATGTTCTTGGGGACCCTGTCTGGTCCATTCTTCAACCACCTGATTGGGAATTCTGCTGCTGGGTTTATAGATCTGATCTTGACTGGGGAAAGAATAGAAGTTGGCATCAAGTCAGGGAAAATACATAATGGTGACTCCTCGAACACTGAGAAGAAACCATCCAAGAGAGAATCTAGTGCGGTCAACGCAGTAGCTATTGTAAAGCCGGCCGGTGCTCCTCAACGTCACCGTCAACAAAGGGAAGAAAGACCTAAGAGGCAATTTACTCCCCTCGGCATGACCTTGTCACAGATATTGCCACAACTGCTGGAAACCAAATTGGTAACTCTCATGGATCCCCCTAAGAATCCTAACAGAACACCTTCAAGGTATAATCCCAATGCTCGCTGCGCCTATCATTCCGACAGCCCGGGGCATGCTACAGATGACTGTTGGACTTTGAGGAATAGGGTTCAAGATCTGATTGATGCAAAGGAAGTCCAGCTTGACTCTCCAGAGACTCCCAATGGGACAACTGCTCCCTTGCCAAGATATGGCTAGGACTGGATTTTTTGTTCATTCGAATATTCAATTTGTAATTTTCTTTTGATTGTTCAGACATTTAGTTCATGTCAAACTTGGTTATTTCATTAATGCATTACACATGTCTGTTTTGAAGTAATTATTTCATATCCACTATATGCAAACTGTTTTCATATTTTTGTGATGTCAACTCTTGATCTAAAATTCTAAGCCTCTTGAGGGAGGATGACAAAAATGATACCACGATCTCGACAGTATGCTTTTGAACAGACCCCGCTGATGAGGTACAGGCATTGTTTCAATTCCTAAACACTGGAGTTATAAGGATGATAATCCCTCGTCAACCCCTCTGAGCCAAAGAAGTAGGAGTTTTTCTTTTCGAAATTTAAAACCCTTAATCATAACCTGGGGCAGGGTAGTCTCTCAGTTGATCCAAGTGCATAACGAATGGCACCAAAGAGGTCCTTACAAAAAAAAGAAAGACAGTGATGGTTCCGAATAATCAATAAAGAAAGGCAGTCATTATCTCAAAAAATAAAAATAAAAAACCATTAAGTCAAAACCCATGAAGGAGACTTACAAAACTGGGGCATCCCGCTGACTGTAATTCCAAAAAAAGGAAACAGTTCAGGCAAAAAAAGAAAGGGATAACAAAAATCAAGAAAGAGGTCTTACAAACCCTCAACACAAAAAGGAATGACTGCCTATTCAAAATAAGTTATCAACATCCGAATCATCACCGGAAAATCAGAGCAAAGATTCAAACAAGGTCTAACGTATGATCAACTGAGTTTAGGTTTGGAGAACATCACGAAGAGCGGGTGGGTACAAACAAAATTTGAGCCTTTATCCTTTGTTTCTTAAACCGTGAACCAGGCCACGTTATAACCCTCAAAAGTCCTAGCTGAAGCATGGGTTAGTTCGAAAGCATACTGTTACGAAAGGTATCCTGACTCCTTAAGGCCTACGGTAAATACGGAGTTGACATCATGTTTTACAAACATTCATTTGCTTTACGAAAAAAGAAGGCATTTTCAAAATCTTCAAGACAGACATAGGCTGTGTATTTTAACATAACTTTGTTTGCATATGACTTTTTGTTTGAGCAGCATAGAAGTTCGCACGACGAATGCCTAATGAACAGAAGTATCTCCAATCAAGGGGCAGACATGATCAGGGTCTATTATCTGGGGCAATCCAATCAAGATTCGGAGAATCTCTCAAAGGCCAAATAGCCTGGGGAAAATCTCCGCCTGAGTCACTGGGGGCATCCTAGCAACGAATCTTGCCTGGTCAAACACCTTCTGGCGGCATGACAAAACACTTCTAACAGGGGCAGCTCCCTACATTCTGAGAACATGGACATAGTCGAAAAAATACTGCGCATAATCAAAGACCCGCTAGGTTGACATACCTAGGCAAAAGTAAGGGCTTCCCGGTGAACCAAAAGGGTTCGGGCAAAATGAAGGGATGAATTGAAAAAATCTGTACACCCGGCAAGTCGAAAACCTGAAAAGGCGGCTTGGGCAAAAATGGGTATCCCGGTGGACTGAAAACCCGAAAGGGCAGTCCAGGCAAAAGTTAGGGATTAAAGCGTACGACTATGTCCTGGCATCTTGTCATCTGCCTACCTGAAGAAGGTGTGACCCACAACAACTATCAGCACCTCATAGGTCTTCCTCTCCCGCTAAACAGGGGCAATAATGGGTGGTCTAAGCAATCTGATTATTCTGTCCTTCAAGGTATCAAGGTAGGTTCCATTGAAGAACATAACCGATACAATTCAAAACTTCCCCAGGAGAGTCCAATCCAGTTTCCCCAAGAAAGTTGGAATCCATCTCCCCAAGCAGTAAGCTTATCCCCAGTAGATTCTGGAAGCTTATCCCCACAGAGCACGAACGCGTCGCCCGGCTTTATTTAAAGAGTTATTTCCTTAACAGGATATAACTGGGTTATCCTCAGCCAAAAGCCACGGAAAGATCGTCCTCGACGAAGTCTTGCTATCTCCAGCGAAGTCTATCAACACTTCCAACACGACAATGGTATCCCCAGCGGAGTTATCATCAGCATCTCAGCAAAGTATCTCTTCCCCACAGAGTATCGCTCCCCAGCATGGTCGCTAGAGTACTTTTCTCCCCGCAGAGTTATTCCATTCGCCAAGTCTATTCCCCCACGGAGTTATCTTCTCCTATCGGTATTCTTGCAACTATCATCCCCAGCGGAAGCAAAATCTATCCTTCAACATCAGCCCAGGAGTGACTTCCCGGCATCCGTCAAGGATCTATTTTCCTAGACGCAGATACATTCATAAACATCACATTTTCATACATCATGATACCTGCATATACGCATCATGTCATACAATCTCATTTATGTCGTTGCTTGATCCATATCATGTACTGCATATGATTGACCTGTACCTTTCAGGAAGGATACAGTTAAATGATCAGCTATGTCAGAGTAGACAAATTCAGTCAAAGTAGACAAATTCAGTCAAAATAGACAAATCCAGTCAAAAGAAGACAAGTCCAGTTAAAATTACTTCCATTCGTCGTTATAGACACTCGTCGTGATAGACACTCGTCATGATAGACACTCGTCGTGATAGACACTCGTCGTGATAGACACTCGTCGTTATAGACACTCGTCGTGATAGACATTCGTCGTTATAGACACTCGTCGTGATAGACACTCGTCGTGATAGACACTCGTCGTGATAGACACTCGTCGTGATAGACACTCGTCGTGATAGACACTCGTCGTTATAGACACTCGTCGCGATAGACACTCGTCGTGATAGACACTCGTCGTGATAGACACTCGTCGTGATAGACACTCGTCGTGATAGACACTCGTCGTTATAGACACTCGTCGTGATAGACACTCGTCGTGATAGACACTCGTCGTTATAGACACTCGTCGTGATAGACACTCGTCATGATAGACACTCGTCGTGATAGACACTCGTTGTTATAGACACTCGTCGTTATAGACACTCGTCGTGATAGACACTCGTCGTGATAGACACTCGTCGTGATAGACACTCGTCGTGATAGACACTTGTCGTGATAGACACTCGTCGTTATAGACACTCGTCGTGATAGACACTCGTCGTGATAGACACTCGTTGTTATAGACACTCGTCGTGATAGACACTCGTCGTTATAGACACTTGTCGTTATAGACACTCGTCGTTATAGACACTTGTCGTTATAGACACTCGTCGTTATAGACACTTGTCGTTATAGACATTCGTCGTTATAGACACTCGTCGTGATAGACACTCGTCGTTATAGACACTCGCCGTGATAAACACTCGTCGTTATAGATACTCGTTTTTATAGACACTCGTCGTTATAGACACTCGTCGTTATAGACACTCGTCGTTATAGACCACCCGTCCATGGAAATAACCTGTCAGTAGAGACAACTCACCAACCTTACTAATTCCAGCCCAGGATTTTCTCAAACGTCTGCTTTTGAGATTATAATTGCCTATGGTTCTCTTCCCGATACTACGAAGATGGTAATTCCCACCAAGATTTTCTCAACGAGCGTTGTTGAAGTTAAAGTCACCCAAGGTTCTCCCACCGTTCATGCTGAGGTAGTAACCATCCCTGGTTCATTCATCGCCGTTTGAAGCTCCAGATCCAGCTCCTGTAACCAGTCAGGACACATCTATGCCAAGCATCTGAAAATCAGCTCCTGCAACATGTCAGGTACTCATTTTTCTATTTTGCAGGTACGCAAGTTCTCGCTAAGGAATCTCTTACGTGATCAACATCCAGATGGCATCTATAAGCCCATCATCCTATTCACCAATCTCTAAATGGCATCTATAAGCCCATTTCCACCATCACACTGCTACCATGTGAGCGCAAATTTCTGGGCACTCTAGTGTTTAATCATCTTCTACCCTCGGATTACGAAAGGCACGTCAGCCAATCTGCATCCTCAGGTCTAAGAAGATTGAACAGGGGCAACTTTTGTACCCCAAAATTTGCCCTCCCATATTCTTCAAGAAAATGCCAAGTCAAGCTTCAAAATTCCCCAAGGGTTGCACAGTACAAGAGCCTCCTGAACAGTCAAAATTAGGGTTTGTGTTCTGATCAAGAAAATGAAGTTTCCAAAGGTCCAATCAAGTCTCACATGCCTACAAAAATGGTCAAGCATCCTCATACCAAGTTTCAAGACATTCAGCTCAAAATTGCACAGTCAAAACCCTAAATTGCACTACAGTCAACTGTAGGGGCAAAATGGTCATTTGACAGTCAAAAGTTCAAATTTTTGGTCAACATATCATTTTGAAGCCACAAACATCATTTGATCAATGCTTGATCATGATTCTCAAAACTTGGCTCAAAAATCATCAAGATGCAAAAGTTTCCTTATTTGGACAGCTGAAAAAGTTAACTGTAAATTGACCAGGGCATAACTTTCACATGGATTATCATAAAAATTCCATCCAAAGCTCATTTTGAAGAGAAAGATATTTCCTACAACTCATCTTCATACTTCAAGTCCAAGAAATGCTCTCACAAAAAGTTATCAATTTCCACATTATAGGTCATTTTCAAAAGTCAACAAAAAGGGACTTTAAGTCAAAGGCCATAACTTGAGATTGGTAAATCAAAATGCCATGGGACCAAAGGCATTGGTTATAGGACTCAAAAACCTTTCCAAAATGTCCAAGAACATGAGAAAATATTAAAAATTGAGCAAGTTATGCCTTGTGGAAGTTGGGAAATTTTTGGATATTTTGAAAAGTCAACATTGATTCAAATGACCTAAAATTGCTAATGGGCCCATTTTTCTTCCATAATTCATCATCCATGGCATGTGCACGACCACTTGGCCCAAAGGGAAGTTTTATTCATTTTTTATTTATTTATTTGGATTTTTATTAATAATAATTCATTTAAATTAAAGTAAATACATGAAAAATGCTTAACCTAATTTTTCAATCTTTTTGTGCACATTATATCATCAAGATTTCGTGCCTAGCTAAATAAGGAAAGAACCAATGCAATTGGATGAGATTTGAGAGCAAAAGCACATGAAAAAGATTGAAAAAGATCTTTGAAAATCAAATTTCAAAAACCATAAATGAAAGAGATTTTGATCAGAATTGTTGACCTAATTGGTTCATTACATAAGCCTGAACACAAACCTAATCCTGGAGACCATTGAGCTGCGCTAGAAACCAATTGACAAACTTGAAATTTTTGCAAAGAAACTCAAAACTGAAAACCTCATTCTATGTCGATTCAAGGCACGATGTTTGTTTCATTAGCTTGCTGAAGCTTCACTGAACGATTTCCAATCAAAAACATTCATCAAAACTCAAAGAATTGGTACAATGAACCGGCCCTATACATAAAAAAATTCATAATCGTGTTTTAACATCTATGCATTTTTATGGCATTTTAATTGTTGATTCATACTCCTTATGCAATTCTGAAGCTAACCCATGTGTTTAATTGTATTTTTATGCATTGTGTGCCAATATATCATTGTTGCTTTTTAGGGTTTGCAGAGTTTCGAATTAGGGGTTTTAAGATAAGGCAAAATTAGGACACCACAATGCCATGGTCATAATCAGCGCTTCTGGACGAAGAAGAAGCTGCCCTCGCGCTCAATTTATGAGCATCATAGGGCTGTTCGCTATTTCTCCATAGATGGCCTAAGAGAACGCTCAGAAAACCGTGGCCTTTGTCCTTTGTATTTCAGAAAAAAAATATACAATGAGGAAGATGATCTCGTGGCATAAATTGGTTGGTTAGTTTAAATTTCGCGCGCTGATTTCCACTAACCATTATTTTCTCATTATATTATTCTTCAGTTATTACATATACAACACGCGCATCTGGCTCCACTGGCAAGCATAATGACTGGTAAACCAAAGGACCTGGGTTCGAGCCCCAGGTCCTCACCTCCTTTCACATTATTTTTCAACTCATAATTATATGCAGTTTCAGCCTAAAGAGCGCACCATACACCTCCAAGATCAAGCCGTCCACGCGTCAATTACGTCAATCCAAAGGCACAGGTCTGGGGAACACGATGGGCTCCAGTCAACGCTGCTACACGCTAGTGGAAAAGTCCAACAAGGCCAGCAATTTAATTGGGCTTTCACCTCCTATTTGGGGTCTGAACCCCCAGGTTTGCATATTATTTTTTACTTTCTTTACTTTTTTTCTTTATTATTATTTTTACTTCTTTTTTATTGTTTTATTAATTAATTTATATTTTCATAAAATCACAAAATACCATAAAAATCAGAAAAGGATTAAAATAATAAATATTTTTATTTCTAGTATTTTCATAAATAAATGCATATAATTAAATTTAGTCTAAATTAGGTTTAATTTTAATTCTTTTAATAAAAATATAAAAAACATAGAATTAGGCTTTAATTAATAATTTTTCATCCTTTTTATTTTTCTTTCATAAATAATTAAACAATTAAATATTTATTTTCATAATTAAATTTGTATATAAAAATTAGGGTTAATTTAGGTTAAAATTCAATGTTTTCTTAATAAATTAAAAGCCATTAGAATTAGGGTTAGTATTTATTTTAATTAATTCTTTTTTCATATTAAATCCTAAAATACTAAAAAATACCAAAAAAAACAAGTTCTTTCTTTCTTTTTAATTAATTAATTCCTCATTAGTTTAACTTTGCAAAAAGGGTCCAACGCCCTCGTTTCGATTTAATTCTTATTCGCATATTTATTTTATTTCTTTATAATATTTATGTATCTCTCCCAAGGCCATGTAACCTTTTAATTTTCTCGCACTTTTCTTTACTTTCTTTATTTTTCTGTCAAATCGGGTTCGAGAAATTTTGGCGATGTGGACCCGCGCCTTTTGTAATAGCTTAGAATTTTTACTTTCCCGCAATATTTTTAACTGTTAATCAAAAGCATGAAAGAATGTATGGACAAAAATAAAAACAAGCGTAGAACACCAATAACATGACAAGACAAATGCAAATGAAAACGACACACAAATCGCACACACCATCCCTAGGGTACGCCTCACTGTTGCCTTGCCCCGAAAGGTGATCGTCGAGTAGAGGATGTCTTAGTAAGTCCTCATGATCCGGGAACCTGGCATGAGGGTAGCTTCTAAGGTATCTTCCCATTGCTCCGGTGATCACCATGTCCTGAACCTCGAATTGACCCGAACAACTCCAATAGTGGTGCTACCTACCTCTCAATGGTAGGATGGCATTACTTTAAAGGACATTTACACAGACGAATTCCTTAGGGTAGGTAGATGACTCTAGATACTTGCTCTAATTTTAAAACAAAATTCAAAAAAATACTTTTCACACCGACACCTTTTCAAAAGCTTTCGAAAGCAAATTTTCAAACACTCTTGAGGACCGATACAAGAGTCGAACTGGAATTTTCAAAGAAACTTTTAAAACCCACAGTTGAAAAGCAAACAAACCTTTTGAAAACACAATGAGCAAGTACCTAAGAGCCCATGGATAACCATGGATAAAAAGGGTGCTAACACCTTCCCTTTCTATAATCTACCTCCCGAACCGAGAGCAATCTCTATAAGGAATTTTTCTGTGCTTTTGTCCTTTCCATTTGGAGAAAATAAAAGACGGTGGCGACTCTTGCTTCCACGACATTTCGCGAACCAGCGTTAAACAGTCAGTTCCAGATCCACCGATCACACACCCTTTCGTTTGTCCATGTGACCTCTGGTAGGAAAGCCTTCGATTGGACAAGATCCACCTTCATATAAAGCTTTTATTGGAGTTTTGGTTCCCTTCGAATCAGCATACTTCGAATCCAATATGAACCCTTCGAAGCAAGCTTGTTTGAATAACTTTGAGCTAATCTTATAGCCTTATCTGCCAAATCTCACTTGTCAGGCTATGTTGCTTCCAAATCTTTACATAATCACAGGCTTACACAAAGGTTCGAAGCTTTATCTACTAGATAATACTATTCTTGGATAAGATAGCAAAAAGCTACGTACCCTTTTTTCATAAAGAGTACTTTAGTCACAAAATCAGCTCCCAATCTGATTTTTATCTGAACACAAGCAGTGCCAAAGGCATAAGTCCAATCTCCTGCCCCTCACAGACAGCAGGCCCCCACTTGTACTTGAAACTTGGGAATAACGAAAAGGATGAATTTTGTTTTCGTTTCAACCAAACCATGGTTTGTTATCCTACAAACTTGGTTACTCCAGCACCTCTAACCCTTCCTCTATAAATAGAGAAACATTTGAAAGCTAAAAGGGGACTTTTGGGTGGTGTGGAAAGAATCTTAAAAAAATAATCAAACTCTCAAAAAACTCTTAAACTCTTAAGATTCTCAAACACTAAACACAAACCCAGAATCTAAAGAAACAAAACACTTATTTCTTTTTCTCTTTCAAATTTGAAGCAATCGCCACACTTTCTTTTCTTTCGAATCCAGTAGAAAGAACACTACACTTGTTCTTCTCCTTTGAATCCAGAAATAACAAACACCACCCTCACACCTCCTGACCTTCGAATCCAGTCAAAGAAACACCTCACACGTTTCTTTCCTTCGAATCCAGGAGCATCTAGTCCAATAACTCATGTTTAAGCACACGTTCCAGCTTCAAGCGAGGTAAGTCACTCTGACCTTAAAGTCTTTGTTTGAAACACGTACATAAAATTTATTTCCTTTTCGTTTCCACCCTTTTAGTTTTTTTTCATTTCTAACCCTTTTGGTTTTGTTTCTTGGTTCATCAAATGCTTTAAAGAACTAACCTGGCCATGAGACAATACTAGAATGACTTCAGGCCATGTTGCTATTTAAACCCCAAACGAAACAAAACATGAGGAAGGAAGTATGAATCGAAACTTTAGGCTTCCCCCTGTGTGCTTCACAGTTGCAATAAAAACAAAGAGTGTGCCCTTAGTCTTCGCCATACACTTACTTCCAGGCCATTCGAAGGAGCAAAAAGGGAGAAACGAAAGTTGTCCACACTGACTGCCAGGCCCAATCGAAGAAGGCAGCAAGGAGCTTGGGGTGAAGAGTGCACCTCATGCTGATTCCAGGCCCCAATCGAAGGAAGTAGAAAGGCATAATCGAAGGCTGCATCTCATGCTTCATGCTAAGCCCAAATTGAAGGGAGCCAGAGAAGCAGAATCGAAGGGTTCTGCTGCCCAAATCGAAGCACTCATTTTTCCTCCTTTTTTTTGTTTTGTCTTTACATTTTCTTGCTATTCAATATGGTTGTAATAGTGTAGAATTTATTTTCTGCATTTTTATTGCTTTTGTATAAATGTTAATAATTAAGATGCATGGCAAGATAAAACCAACAATTAGACAACCCAAAAATCAAAGACAAAATGCATGTAAATCAAACACATTATTCACACATGCACCTCTAGGGTAATCCCACTTGTTGCCTCGGAAAAATAGTTATGTCCCTCGAATATGAGCGTTTTAGCAAAGACACTTGATAAAAGATCGTATTCCCTCGATGACCCTCGATGTTGCCTTCGGTAAATGATCTAGTCCCAAAACGTCATTGCTAAAATGTCCCATAGGTTGCCTTCTATGACTATACAAACGACCCACGCTCATCCCTTCACATCCAATAGTGGGGCTTCTTACCAAATCAATGGTAAGATAGCAACATCTAAAGGAGGAGGAAAAGAACATTAGACCTTTTAAGTAGCTGGGACGCTCATAGTTGCTCGCTTGCTCACGACAAAAAAAAATTCATACCAACATTTTCAAATTGAAACATTTTCAAAAGACAAATCTCTTTGTACGGATTCTTATAGAGACGAGAATCATTACAAAGACACTTTTCAAAATCAATTTCAAAAACACATTCCACAAACACCTCTTTGAACTATTTTCAAAAACTTACACTTTGTAGGAATTCTTATAGAAACGAGAATCATTACAAAGACATTTTCAAAAACTTTCAAACCCACACCACAAGCACATTTTCAAACAAAAGCAAGTGATCTAGCAAGAAACTAAGAGCCCGTAGATAACTACGGATGAAAAGGGGGATAATACCTTGACTTTTCATAACTTACCCCCCAAACTCAAGAAACAATCTCGAAAGGACTTTCCTGTTCTTTTCAACCTTTCCTTATTGGATAAAAGAAAATTTGGTGGAGACTCTTGCTATCCGCAATAATTATGATTAAATGCAAAACACCAAGTCTGTTCTCCCACCGTATTATAGAACTGGAGACTCTGCTAGGGAATTACTTAAAAGTGGGGTTACCTTAGGGCTAGATCACCTTTACTTGCTTTCATTGTTTGACTTGATTGCTTTACATTATGGTTCCTTGTTTGGGCTTGTTCTGATCCTCTATCTGGATCTAGGGCACCTTTTAGGTAAGTAGCAATAGATTGTGGAAAATGTATAGCGTAGACTGATATGGTTGAAGCAATGGCTACGTTAGTGGGACACACTTGTTGGTACCGGTATCCCTTGTGTTGAATCGAGGAGAATACGCGGCCAATGAGCAGCGTCATGAAGCACTAACTGACCTTAGAACCTTAATTGAATAACTTGTCCATTAGGAAGTAGTGAGATAGCCGGCATTGGTTCCGACTAAAGATTGGTTGATACTCGATGCTACACTCATTGAGATCGACTTTTGGGATATCTTGTCCGCAAGAAAAGATTGATTGAGCTGAGACAATGCCTAAAAGAAATGTCAGTGATATTGAGATCCCTTAGAACCTGGTTAATTTCTAGGACAAGTTGAGTCAACTAAACTTCAAGAGGGTACTTACCTACAAACCCCATGCAAGCCTAAACCTAAGAACTTGTCTGCTTTGAGTGTATATGATTATTTGTACATAAATGACTTGCTTGCTTTGCATACTTGTACATAACATCATGACATCATACCATAGCATTTTTCAATAACCATTTCAAGGATCTCAAGGGCTTATGATGCAGGGTCATGTTGAACCAGATGCCTATTAAGGGGCAAGAGGATTTGTTTTCTCTAATTAAACGTCGTCAAAGACCAAAGCACGGTAACTTGAGTCAAGGGCTATGACCCACTCGACATGGTGAGCTTGATTCTCGTGGAAAGACATCCACCTATACGAAGTTCTCCAATCAAAACTGTTGATCAAAATTCATCTTCTAACATGTTCATGTGTTTACCCTGCGAGATCCTTGAAAACATGCATCCACATACCATGCATAATATCATGACAAGTTTCTCCCACACAGGTTTCCTTATCTCCCTACTGTTTATTTCAGTAAGATGGATATGGAACAGACGGTGAAGGATATCCAAGCATAAATGCTCAATTCCAACAAATGTTCTGACTTTGGCTAAAGGGCAAGAGGACCTGAAGACTCTTTTTCTCAAAGATAAGAAGAAAAAGACAAAGAAGTTAGTGGGTGTCCTGAATTTGGGAAGGAGGTTCAAAGGACCAACAGAGCGAGCTTTATGATTCACAACTTTGTCAACTAAGGGGGACAATTAGACAAAATAAGGGGACCACAGTCTAGGGTATAACAAAGAAGAGGCAGATTACGCTGAAGAATAGTATCCTCCTGCAGACGTCAAATACAAACAACTGAAGGATCGTCTCAATGACATGGAGATCCAGAGAGTACCTGGTATGGACTTTGAAGAAATGGGATTGGTTTCTAGAGTGGTCATCCCACCAAAGTTTAAAATCCCTACCTTTTCCACGTATGATGGGGTCTCTTATCCTAAGATGCATCTGAGATCTTATGTCCGCAAGATTCAACCATACACAACTGATCAGAAGCTCGGGGTCCATTTCTTCCAAGAGATCTTAGTTGGGACGTAACTTGAGTGGTTCTATGAATTGGAGAGTTCCCACATTCACACTTGGGAAGATCTAGTTGCTTCTTTCTACAAGCAGTGCCAATAAAATGCTGATCTTGCACCAACTCGTGTGCAATTGCAGAATATGACCATGCGTTCCAACGAGGGCTTTAAAGAATAAGCCCATAAGTGGAGAGACCTGGCTGGCAGGGTGCAGCCACCCTTAACTGACAAGGAGATGATTGACATCTTTATGGGAATTTGACGGGACCTTTCTTCAATCACCTAATCGGAAGCTCCTCAGTCGGGTTCACCGAGCTAATACTAACAGGCGAAAGAGTAGAGGCTGACATTAAGAATGGTAAAATCCAAAGGGGTGCATGTTCAAGTGCAGGGAAACAACCTTTCAATGGGAAGAAAGAGTCTGATACTGCGTACGGTCAAAAAGGTCGTAACCAGAGTAACCACGACCAACACGTGGGGGTAATCCTGATCTCTAATCCTGCATCGGTGCAACAATGTCAACAAGGGAATCAGCATAAGGAGGTCGCGCCTAAAATACAATTCACCAAATCAACATGCCACTGGCCCAAGCATTACAACACATGTTAAAGGCAGAGTTGATTACGTTAAAGGCTCCTCTCAGGAATCCCAATACTTCCACTCCTACTTATCATCCCAATGAAAGGTGTGCATACCATTTTGATAGTCCTGGACACGACACGAATAGTTGTTGGGCTCTGAAGAATAAGATTCAAGACATGATTGATGTTAAGTAGATTTTATTCGACCCTCCAGAGGCTCCCAACGTGATCACCGCTTCTATGCCAAATCATTGAGAGCGTCCTTTTCATTTTGAATTTTCAATTGTAATTTCTTTTGTCATCCAAACACTTATCCATTAATGTTAAACTTTATTTCATTAATGCATCGCATATGTTTATCTTGAATTCATACATTCATTTTCATTATATTTAAACTATGCTTTTTACACCCTTTATGAATATTCAACTCTTGTTTCAATAAGTTGCAAGCCTTTAGAGGGAGGATGACGAAAACAATGCCATAATCTCATACAATATGCTTTTGGACAGACCTTGCTGATGATATACAGACGTTCTTTCAATCCCTAAACACTGGAGTTATAAGGAAGATAATCCCTAGTCAACCCCTTTGAGCCAAAGAAGTAGGAGTTTTCTTTTTTACACAAATTGAAACCTTTAATCAAAACCTGGGGTAGGGTAGTCTCTCATGTTAATTCAAATGCGCATTAAGTCGCAAACTTTCACCTCGTACACAATGAATGACATCAAAAATATTCCTCTAGAATCCAAAGACGGCGATGGTTCCCTATCACATAGGGAATCATTATCTCTCAAAAAGAAAAGCCCACTAAGTTAAAACCTACGAAGGAGACTTAAGAAAAACTGGGGCATCCCGCTGACTGTAATCTCAAAACAAGAACAGTCAGGCAAAAGTGAGGGATAGTAAATAAAAAAATAGGAAACTACAAATCCTTTACACCATGAAAAACGTTGCAAAAAAGAATGCCTTCCGATAAACTTAACTTATCCGAACCATCACCAAAATGTCATTCAGACTCAATTGGAGTTCAAAACGCATAATTAACTGAGTTTAGGACTGAACAACATCGTGAAGAACAGGCGGGTACAAATACACTGTGAGCCTTATCCTTTGTTTCTTAAAATTGCGAACCAGGCCACATTACAACCCTTCAAAAGTCCTAATTGAAGCAGGGTTTAGTTCGAAAGAATACTGTTACAAAAGGTATCCTGACTCCTGTAAGGCTTTACTCTAAATTCTGAGTTGAACTCATATTCCTATAAAACTCTTTACTTGCTAAAACTGCATTTTCAAAACTTCAAGACAAGCATAAACTTTGCGTTATTTGAATATCATTGTTTGCATATGGTTAGTTGTTTGACAACGGAGAAATTCACACGACGAATATCCAGTGAACAAAAACTCTCTCAATGAACAGAATCACTTCAAATGGGAAGACACTTCTAAAGACAAATCTCATATAAGCAAGGAGGCATGACATATCACCGTCCAACTCATCTGGGGCAGTCAAATCAAGATTCCAAAGAAATATCTTAAGAAATGTTGAATACACCAGGGGCAGGTGTTGTACCCCAAAATTTGCCCTCTCATCCTTCAGGAATTCATCCTGAATTCTCAGAGTTTCTCTTAAACAAATCGAAGCCCTGAATTATCATTCCTTTCCAAATAAACCATTTACAAGAGAAAAATGGTCATTTGCAAGCTCAAAAGTCAAAAAATTTACCTTGAAAAAGTTAAATTCTAAATACTTAGACTTTTTTCTAAAAAAGGTGTTTAAGAAAAATGGCACTTCAGAACTTCTGAACCAACCTCTAGGCAGAAATGGTCAGAAGTTGCAAACTTGGCTCAGCATATAACATTCAGTCAGAAGGTGGCTCTTCAGCAGCTACACCAACTCAGTTAGGGGTTGTAAACGTGGTTCAGCATGTAATCTTTAAACAGAACATGGCTCTTTCAGCAGTTACGCAAGTTCAGCCAGAGTTTGCTAGAGAAATGCAAAGAAGGCAACAAAGCCTGAAACTCCTTCAGAATGTACTAGGATCAGAAGGTAATGGGATCAGCATATTGGGTATAATACTGAAGCAGAATCTCTAAGTCCATAGTTTTCAGAGGCAGATCAAAGGAGCATGTTGGAAAGTCTGGAAAACTCTCAGAATTTGCTGAGGCAGCAAGAGGCCAAGTTCAGAGCTTGGTTTACGTTGTTTTTTGGTGAAGCAGAACTGTTGGCTCAGGTTTTAGGTAATGATGCAAAATCTCCTATTACAAGATTTCTGATTTTGACAAATCTCATCACCATTTAATGCTCATTAATGCTCACAACCACTTTTGAGCATTCATCCAAGGGGTCTCTCCACGTGTGGCATGGTAACACCCTCGTGCAGGCTTAGGCATGGATCTGTGCGCCACTTTTCTCCTATGGGTGTCACTTTTCCTTAATCCTCGCTTACTGTTCCAACCTAGGCTGAAAAGCTGTCCATCATCACAACTTTTCATGAACTTCCTTCAAGAACAAGTTAACCCCTACTGCATAGTATTGGCGCCATTTAACGTTTAAAAATTCACAAAGCCTTGCCTATAAATAGGACACCATTGTCCATTAAAAAACCCCGGTCAAAAAGAAAATCCATAAAAAAAATTGCTAGAAGAGGAACAGAAAACTCTAGCAAGAAAACATTGTGAAACTCTGCCAAAATTCTTAGTGTTTCATAACTTTGAACTTCCTGCCTCCAAACTTCATTGATACCCAATTTGCTTCCTGACTAGAGAACACCCATACAGTTTCTGACCATACATACATATATCTTCTCCATCCACCCATTCTAAAAAGAACCTGTCCAGAACACCATCAGAGCTAAAGCTAGCTCCAATTCACAAATTTGCTTCCAACAGCAAGGTAAGCACCTGGTGACTCTCATCACGCTGCTAAGCATCATCAGCTTTGCATGCTCAATAAACAAAATATAGATATCATGTTGCTGCTGTACATGTTCTGGGGATTTTGATGCCTCTGAATGCTTAAGTAGGAAGTGAATCAATGTAGAACCTTCCTGTGACCTTTTTGGTTCTGTCTTCTGAAACGCTATGACACCTGCTGAGACTGTCCTAGGCATGCCTTCTGTTTTATGGAAAAATAATAAAATTGCAGATGTTCTGACTAACACAGGGGGAAACCAAGCTCTGACTTTGATGCCAGCACTTCTGAGGCCTGTTTTGCTATCAATAATATCAGAACTTCTAAAAATTATTGTGTTTCTGTTGACTGAAGATTTTGATATTGTGATTCGAAATGAAATGATTGGGCTTTGTTTGAATAAAGCAAGTTTTATGGTTTGGAATGGAAGAGACTGTTTTTTCGAATGGAAATATTAAAGTTCAAGGTTTCGAATGATAGTTGTGGAGTGTAAGTCTAAAGAATTTTCGAAATAATGATGAGATTATATTTGTGAAGGTTTTTTTCGAAAATAACATTTGAAACGAATTTGAAACAAAGGTTTCAAGGCGTTTGAAATTCAAACGTGAGCGGGATATTGGAAATTCAAATACATAAGCGTTGGAGCGTTCGAGGACGCGTGGAGGCTAGAGGGAAGTAATGCTCTGCATGCTTCGAACGTGGCAGATTCTGATAGCAAGATCGTTATGGTCAAAATAGTATAAATAGAGGTCTTAGTGTTAGGATTTCGGGGTGTCATATCTGTTGTACAAATTCAGTAAACATTCAAAATACCGCATGGATAGGGAAACGAGTGCTCGAAAGATGTATGTATGATAACACCAACATTTACAATTCAATGAAAACTCTTTATATTTTCCAGTTTTGTCTTTCATTTCCATTTCATTTGTGCTTCAAACATTTTTACGTTCATGCCTTTACATTAAAGCTTTTACATTCAGAGTCATTTATTTCTTTCTGCATTTAAACGCTTTTCTTATGTTCGAATCCTTTAAACATTCAGCAACTTTTACATTCACTCACTTAATCCTGCCATTTACCCAATCTTAAGTCGTTTTACTTTTCTAATGAACATTCCTTATATCATATAGAAATTATCCTTCGAATCATTTAGTGTAGTAATCGAAGTGGATTGGATGTCTTTGAAACACTTTAATTACAAGTCCTAAATATGAATACCATTTTTACAATTAGATTTAGCCAAACAACTATGTCCCATAGGATCAATCTAGTCGATCCTGCAAGTTACCAGAGAAATTGAATAACAGTAATTAAGTTTATTCGATAGTTTGGAAGACTAGCGGTTGTTTACCAGAAATCACTATCAACAAATTGGCACACCCGGTGGGACTCGTTGTTAAGAAAGTCGAAAGTAAAGATTTTTAGGATATAATCTCGATGTGTAAGTTCTTTTCTGAGTATCAATTTCGCTGTTATATGAACCTTAGAAGTGGTAAAACAACTAATAGTAACCAACCCTTACCCAGAAGAAAACGTAGTAGTAGGATGTCTAATCCAAGCAATCAACAAGGGGAACAAAATGCCCCACATGGAACAGGCACCAATACGTCTGTTTCGACGGGGACGTCTAACGCGATCCCTACGAATGCACAGTCTGTTGCATCTTCTACCAGTAGTGTGGCCACAAATGGAGCAAGTGGCACGACAACCAACAGTTCGACCCTAGGAAATACAGGGACCACTGGTTATCCTGCGGGATTTGTCCCACCATCAGGGACACAAACCCATTTCGCCACCCCACCACCAACTAGACCACCCGGTTTCGATGGCAATAGACCCAGAAATCCCTCTTATGGGATGCCAACATCTTTTATGGCGGGTTTGCACAATTCCACATCAAATTCGTCACCATAATTTGGGTCCGGATCTGGGGCCAACCAATTTATGACAAATACCCAAGGTTCAGTAGGTCATAATACACTGCCTATCTTAACCACAGAAAATCAGATGGCCTTTAGACAATTAATGGATGATAGTAACCATAATATGATAGGAGTGTTAGCCCAGACTATGCAAGAAATCTTTCCCCCAATAGTACAAAATGTAACTGTAACCAACAGAGAAAATGCAGACAACATGAGTCGAATAGCAGATTTTTTCGCTCCGCCAGAAAGGCGTAGGAAGAATCAGGTGTTGGTTCGAGCGAACATACCCATCATAGAACAAATCGCTGATGACCCACCCTATAGACCAGCCAGAGAGGGGGTTAACTTGGGGGCAAGGGCACAAAGACAAGATGCCCCAGTGATTCGAGAGGAACCACAAAGGGGAGTTATAGAACCAGGGGCAAGGGTTGAAAGGTTAGAAGCCCCAGTGATTCAAGAGGAACCACAAAGGGGAGTTATAGAACCAGGGGCAAGGGTCGAAAGGTTAGAAGTCCCCGAGTTTCGAGAAGAACAACCTAGAGGAGTTGTCATGGTGGGTCGACACCAAGATGCTGATGAAGTCGTTCATAGAATTCGAAATGACAACATCTTGGCAGAAAATAATTTAACCACCATGATAGAAAGGATTATAGCTCAAAACGGTCTCAATACAAGAATTAGAAGGCCAAACTATTCCTCTCCCATAGTAGATTATGTGATGCACACTGATTTACCAAGGGGATATAAGGTCCCTAAATTTACAAAGTTCGCTGGAGACACCAATGAGTTAACAGTCGAACACATAGCCAGGTATCTGACCGAAGCAGGAGACATAGAAAATAATGAGAACCTTAGGATTAAATATTTCCCAAGTTCCCTAACTAAGAACGCTTTCACATGGTTCACCACATTGCCTCCTGGATCCATAGATACTTGGACTCTTTTGGAGAGATTATTTCATGAACAATTCTACATGGGACAATCTAAAATAAGTCTGAAAGAGCTAGCCAGTGTCAAGAGGAAGTTTACTGAACCCATAGATGATTATCTGAATAGGTTCAGACTCTTGAAGTCTAGATGTTTCACAGTAGTTCCTGAACATGAGTTAGTCGAAATGGCTGTTGGTGGCCTAGACTACTCCATCGGAAAGAAATTAGATACACAATACTTGAGGGATATGGCCCAATTAGCGGACAGGGTTCGACAAGTCGAAAGACTAAAGGCCGAGAAAGCCAGGGTTTTTTAAAATAACAAGAAAGAAAGGGTTTCCTATGTCGAAACTGAGGAAGCAGAAGATTACCCTGAATTCGAAGAGGTCGAAATTGATCTCGCTGAATTGAAACAGGCTCCACCTTACTCTTGTAAATTACTAGTTCCCGCAAAAGGGAAAGAAATTATTGAAAATGAGAAAAGTGACAAGTTCCCAAAGAAGGTGTATACCTTCGACGTAACGAAATATGATGAAATTTTTGATTTGCTTGTCAAAGATGGCCAACTAATAGTGCCATCGAATGTCAAATTACCACCTTTAGATCAAAGAGAGAAAAGAGGGTTTTGTAAGTATCACAGTTTCTTAGGCCACAAAACCTCACAATGTTTTCTTTTCAGGGATCTGATTCAAAATGCAATCAAGGATGGTAGATTAAGGTTTGCTGACAAGCCAAAGATGAAAGTGGATGATGACCCTTTAGATGTTGCTGACACAAATTACTCTGAACTTGCATACATTGGAGAGATAAATATGGTTGGAGCAAATGAAGGTGACACTCCATCAGAAGAGGAAAACGCTGAAGATGAAAACTACGTGTTAGTTGAAGTCGAAAAGGAAGTTACTGAGGACTTCCATAAGGAACAAGAAGCTTTGATCGAAGCAGTTCCTTTGGTTGCTTCGAAAGAGATCCAGGATACTGAAGGCCAGGAGAACCAAAAACAAAATTTGACACAGGCTACTGAAAGCCTGAGGCGGAAGTTGGAGAAATTACAGATCACACTGCCAGTTCTTCCTCAGAAAGGAATATGGGATACCTTGGGGGAGCCCAGCAGAAAGTTCGATTACATGGTGAATTATTCCGCCCCAGAAAGCACAAAGACCCCAATTGAAGACATCAAACCTACAGGATGGGGAGATACTGATATCAAAGGAGAAGATGTGGATGTTAACATGGTAAATATGGAGCAACCTTGTTCCTAAATGAAGGAAATGGAAAGGTACTTAGAGAAAGAAAAATACAAGATGGAAGACAGTTATGCTAGGGATGCCAGTCTCAAAGACTACCTTATGCTATGCCACAAAGAGAATGCTGTAATAATGTTATGTCCCAGATGCAGCATCATTTGTAATCAGAGAATTGCTGCAGACTTTGAAAAAAGACAAATGGCACGAACAGGTGTCAACTGGCGCCAGGATAACCAGTTGTTCAGATGCTACCCTAAGGCTGGAGAAAGTCTTTTGGGGTTCTTAGTTCGTTGTCACAAGGGGGCAACCAAATGCCTAGTGTGTCCAAGATGTTCTGCAGTATATGATCAGAAAGTGGCCGAAACCTTCGAAACAGTCCCTTTCGCCCCATGTTGGAACCACAGAGAAACTGGTCAGATGGGCCAACGTTTCGAGAATAACTACACCCAACGGAGGCCTGACAACCCTTATCCTAGAGGCGCTCGAAGGGTAACATTCAAAGTTCCTGCTGAGGTACCAACGGACAAGTGGCTACAAGTTAGGGCTGACAAGGGGAAAGACAAGTGGAGGAATAATGAATGAAATGCACGCCATGCCATGGCGTACAGAAGGCAGTTCAATATGGCGAAAAGGGAAGAAGTAAGGTTGGAAAACTACAAGGGAAAGAACCCTATGTCAAGGTCACAATGGCGCAGGCAACAAAAAGTTCGAAAAGCTGAGAGAGAAGCTATGTTAGACAAAGGAGTGGCTTCGAGCAAGGACAAAGAGGAATCGAGTACCAACAAACCTGCACCAAACAATCAACCTGGGGGCAAACCTCCAGTTAGCAGGAAACTTTTCTCTGAAACAAAGCAAAACGAATCGAAGGAATATACGCCAGGTCCAGAGGAGGATGAGGATATGCTGACTGACAATTTCGAATCAGAAGGGGAATCTTCACTCAACATCAACTGCAATGTAGTATCTGTGTTGCCTTGCGAATTTGGGAAAGAGACTGAAGTCGGAGAGCACGGGGAGGAGGATGCAATAGACCTGACGAAACATAGGTCAGTATGCTATTATGTGATGGATAATGGGGTTGTCGAAGAGCAGAATGCCTTCTTCGAGTACCCAGAACTAGCCATGCAAAATCACCAAAAGCCATTGTTCATTCGAGCAAAAGTTGGTACACATGGCGTAAACAAAGTCCTGGTGGATGGAGGCGCTGCAGTGAACTTGATGCCTCATTTCATGTTGAAGAAGTTAGGGATACAAGATGTTGACATAAAACCACACAATATGGTACTATCAAACTATGAAGGTAAAGTAGGCCAGACATTGGGGGTGATCCAAGTGGATTTGATAGTGGGATCAAGCTGCAGACCCACTATGTTCATGGTAATCGAAGCTAAAGCCAACTACAATTTGCTGTTGGGCCGAGAATGGATCCATGGCATTGGAGCAGTCCCCTCGTCGATGCATCAGAGGTTAGTATTATGGAGAGAGGATGGCATTGTTGAAAAAATCGAAGCTGACCAAAGCTATTTCATGACAGCAGTCAACCTAGTTGATAAGAGAAACTATGACAAACACTTAGCCAAAATTGCTCCTTGTACCCCTAACGACGAGATCAATGAGACTAGGAACGCGCATTATTACATGACCCTTTGCCATGATGGAATGTATTGGGATCGAAGGATAATCAAGGGAGATGGAGAAGTCGAAGGCGCTGCACAAAGACGACCAGCAGGCTGGGAATTCGATAGTCCTGCTCATGATTGAGTCCTCCTTCTTCGAAAAGATTTCGACCTACATGGCTGAGAACGAATGGAAGGCGGCCTTAGAAGGTGAAGTAGATAGTATGGTTGCAAAAGTAAACAAAATAGGTGGGGATGGCTCAAAAGGCTCACCCTTTGCAGAACAAGAAATAGTTGAAATAGATCAAAGGCTAGATGCCATTTATGATAAAGAACCTTTAGGCTTCGAGAAGGACCCCACAGACTCAGGTGCTAAAATGTTAGCGCAGGATCCACTCGAAGAGGTGAACTTGGGAGATGAAAACACAAAAAGAATAACTTACGTGAGCACAAAACTCAATTCAAGCCTCAAGCAGAAAGTGATCGATGTTCTTAGGAAAAACAAAGATTGTTTCGCGTGGGACTATGATGAAATGCCTGGTTTAAAGAGGGAGCTAGTGGAACACAGACTTCCAATCAAGGATGGCAAGAAGCCCATCAAGCAGACCCCTAGAAGGTTCGCACCAGCAGTTCTCACGAAGATTAAAGCTGAAATTGAAAGGTTGTTGCGTTGCAAATTCATCAGGACCACAAGGTATGTCGAATGGTTAGCAAATATAGTACCTGTTATTAAGAAGAATGGCTCTCTGAGAATTTGCATAGATTTTAGAGATTTAAATACTGCTACCCCCAAAGATGAGTATTCCATGCCTGTGGCAGAAATGTTAATAGATTCTGCTGCAAGATTTGAATATTTAAGTATGTTAGATGGATACTCTGGGTATAACCAGATCTTTATTGCTGAAGAAGATGTTGCTAAGACAGCATTTCGTTGTCCAGGAGCCTTAGGCACCTACGAATGGGTAGTAATGCCTTTTGGTTTAAAAAACGCTGGAGCAACTTATCAAAGGGCAATGAATTCGATTTTTCATGATTTCATTGAGACTTTTATGCAGGTGTACATTGATGATATAGTCATCAAATCAGTATCTGCAGAAACTCATTTGCATCATTTGAGCCAATCATTCGAAAGAATGAGAAAACATGGCTTAAAAATGAACCCCCTTAAGTGTGCATTTTTCGTGCAGGCTGGAGATTTCCTTGGTTTTGTGGTTCATAAGAAAGGCATCGAAATCAACCAAAACAAGACCAAAGCCATTGTAGAAACGAAAGCACCTACATAAAAAAAGGATTTGCAATCTTTGCTAGGTAAAATTAACTTTTTAAGAAGGTTCATTTCGAATTTAAGTGGAAGAACCCAGACTTTCTCTCTGTTACTTCGTTTGAAGCAAGGACAAGCTTTCGAATGGAACGAAGCACATCAGGAGGCGTTTGACAATATAAAAAGATATCTCACTCAGCCTCCTATCTTGTCTCCACCTTCATGGGGAAAACCCATGAGATTGTACATATCCGCCTCTGAAGTTACCATAGGTAGTATGTTAGCACAAGAAGATAGCAATGGCATCGAAAGAGCCGTATACTATTTAAGTAGGGTGTTGAATGATGCAGAAACCAGATATAGCGACATAGAAAAGCTATGTCTCTGTTTGTATTTCTCTTGTATGAAACTTAAATATTATATAAAGCCTGTTGATGTTCATATTTCATCTCATTTTGATGTTATCAAACACATGCTTTCGAAACCAATAATGCATAGCAGAATTGGTAAATGGGCTTTGGCCTTGACAGTGTATTCTTTGACTTTCATGCCTTTAAGAGTTGTGAAAGGTCAATTAATTTCTGATTTCATTGTTGATCATTCACTGATTGAAGAGACTGTCATGGGCTACGTTGAAATGCAACCTTGGAAGTTATACTTTGATGGTTCGACCCATAAAGATGGTAGTGGTGTTGGAGTTCTTATAATTTCTCCCGAAGGAATTCTAACAAAATTCAAGTATAAGTTAGATGGTCCTCGTTGCTCGAACAACGAAGATGAGTACGAAGCGCTTATCGTTGTACTTGAAGCTTTGTTGGAATTGGGGGCAACTAGAGTCGAAATTAGAGGAGATTCGGAGCTAGTGGTCAAGCAAATAACAAAGGAATACAAATGCATAAAGGACAATTTGATTACGTATTTCGTCATGGTTAATAGGCTACTCAAAAAATTTGAATACATGGATATTAAACATATACCAAGAATAAAAAATCAAGAGGCAAATGACCTAGCACAATTGGCTTCAGGGTATAAAGTTTCCACCAAAGAATTTGAAGATTTGGTTGAATTAAGAGGAAGGGTTATGGCTACTAGACTCATACCATCAGACTTAGAAAATATAAAGTTAGGTTGTGCTGACAAGCAGGAATTCGAAGTATTAGCCATAGACACCTTGTCAGATGCAGATTGGCGAAGTCCAATTGTGAATTATTTAAAAAACCCAACATTGAATGTTGATAGGAAGATAAAATATAGAGCGTTATCATACGTCCTCATGGGAAATGAATTGTTCAAGAAGACCCAGGAAGGCGTATTACTGAAGTGCCTAGGAGAAGGTGAGGCATACTTAGCATTATCAGAGGTCCACAATGGGGTATGTGGGGCACATCAAGCAGGCCATAAAATGAAATGGTTGTTATTCCGATATGGCATGTATTGGCCCAGCATGCTCAAAGATTGTATAGATTTTTCTAAAGGGTGTGAAGAATGCCAGAAACATGCAGGAATTCAACATGCTTCTGCAAGTGAGTTACATTCGATCATTAAACCATGGCCCTTTAGAGGATGGGCATTAGATTTAATAGGAGAGATCAATCCTGCTTCGTCTAAAGGACATAAATATATCTTAGTAGGAATTGATTATTTTACCAAGTGGATCGAAGCAATACCATTAATAGTTGCTGATCAAGAGGCTATTATTGGGTTCATACAGAAACAGATAATTTATAGGTTCGGATTACCAGAGAGTATAACCACAGACCAAGGTTCTATGTTTACTGGTAGAAAGATGCAGGAATTTGCTCAGGAGATGGGTTTTAAATTATTAACATCAACGCCATATTATGCTCAAGCAAATGGTCAGGTCGAAGCAGCAAACAAAGTGATAATAGGGTTAATTAAAAAACATGTTGGTAAGAAGCCAAAGAATTGGCATAAGACTTTGGACCAAATACTCTGGGCTTGTAGAACATCTCCTAAAGAAGCTACTAACGCCACGCCTTTCCAACTAACATTTGGCCATGATGCAGTTTTACCAGTGGAAATTCATCTGCAATCAGTTCGAATTCAAAGGAAAAATGAGATCACATCTGCATTATATTGGGAGATGATGATGAATGAGTTAGTTGAGTTAGAAGAAGTTAGATTGCATGCATTGGAAATCCTAATGAGGCAAAAGGAAAGGGTAGCCAGGGCATACAACAAAAGGGTGAAAGGTAAAACATTCATTGTTAATGACTTAGTCTGGAAAGTCATATTTCCCATGGACAAGAAGAATAAAACATTAGGTAAATGGTCACCTCATTGGGAAGGACCCTTTCGAATACTAAAGAGATTCTCAAACAAGGCGTATGAAATCGAAGAGTTAATTGATGACAAACGAATCTTAAAGGTTAACGGAAAATATTTGAAAAAATATAGACCTCGCCTGCAGGAGATTCGAATAATAGCAACGTAGTCGAAATATTATAAGGAGATGCCAAAATGGTGCCATACGTTGCCAAAATGGCGTTGTTCAAATATTACAAAACCGAGACTCAAATTAATTCAAATAAGAAAAGATTTAAAAATAAACGTTGTTTCTCAATCTTGCGAAGGTGCTTCTAAAGGACTCAAGTCTTTGCTGGGTATAACGTCTCGCTCCTTCCAAAGTAGTTACTTTTCCTTTGATACGCTCTGCTACTTCTGTTTCAGAAAGGCCCCTGCTAAGAAGTTCTTCGAATTGGTTACTAACAGTGTCAGTTTCGTAAGCCAGTTGCTGTTGTTGAGCTTCTTTGACCTTTTGCTGGAGCTCTTGAATTTGTCCCTCCCAAAAGAGAATAGACCGTGCTCGAACTTCATAGTCATCCTTCGCCTATTTAAAACGCGTTGCTTGGTCTTCAGCCTCTTTAGAAAGTTTTGAAGCGCGCTCATAAGCAGCATCCATGGCGTTTCATTTCTCCTGAACTTTAGCAACAGCTAATTCATCTTGTAGGAGACATCCAATCACATCATCCAATAATACTTGGAGGTCGAACAGTGTAGTGCTGACTGGCAAGGAGCAAGTTGCGAAGTTAACTTGAGTGAGAAGTTCCTTCATGGTATAGCAAGCAGTGCTATCCTTTTTAAGAACTTCGAATAGGTCTACATCAAGGATTGTTTTCCTGACTTTGTTAAGAAGTATAGCTCTAGCATCTGGGGACAATGTGTTGTTAGTTGAACCAGTGCCAACCCTAGTGAAAGGGATGTCCTTTTGGGCCAATTTAGTTTTCATGTACCCAATTGGGTCATTGTGTTTTAGGAGAGCTAGTTCCTCTTCAGTCAGTCGAGGCTGGGAAGTTGGGGGAAGTTCCATGTTCAAAGGAGTCACGTCCATTTCGACCTCCATAGGTTCTTTAGTCTTACCACCATTATCTTCATCCTTGCCTTGCTCATTACTTTCTCCTTCATCGCACAGATCCACCACATCGACAGTATTGGTCTCGCTGTTATTAGCATCAGACTTTGTTTCATCATCCGAACCACTTTGGGTTTCGTCTTCACCAGATCTTCCTTCTGCAGTTTCTTCACTCTCTTGAGGAGAATCAGTCTTGTCCTTTTCAGCATGAGTGATTTTTGGACTCTCTTGAAGAGTTCCAAGAGGAGATTTCAGAAGGGAAGTTTCTGGTGGATTTTCTTTAGACTTGTTGGATGATTCTTCATTTGCTTCCTTCAAAGGAGGTGAGGTGCCTTGATCATCGTGTGCCTCCGAAGTCCCAGTCAGGTCCACCATGTTGGAAGACCCTTTGTTTTGCACGAAGTTGCTGGAGTCCCCATGGAGAGAGGAGGTGATTGGAGCAATGGTCCCGGTTGGAGGAGTTGAAGCAGTAGGATTCGTGTTCGAAGTATCCTGCATGAACAAAGAAAAGTTAAGAATATGTACCAAGGTATGAATAACTATTTTTGTTAGGAATTAGAATTTGAATTACCTGTGGATTATCAGAAGAAATGTTACTGTCAATATGTTCCAATATTACATTGGAGGTCGAAGGTGAAATTTTGGATGTTGTTGAGGGAGCAACGTCTTTGGAATCAAGTCCAGGAACCTTAGTAGGCTCAGGGCCTTTGGAGCTTTCTTTCTTTTGCTTCTTCTTAGAAGTTGTTGGAGAATTTTCACCAGTCTTGAGGTTCTTTTCAGTGGGGCCTTGTTTCCTTTTCTTAGGAGTAGTTGGTGGAAGTTTGCTAGTCTGAAAAGGTTTAAACATAAGTTAGATCTAAATCATAAACTTCAGTTTATTCGAAACAACAGGGTTAGTTGATTACCTTTGGAATTGAAATGTCTGTTGCTGCCGGTGTTGTTGTTGTAGTAGTTGTTGTTGTTGTTGGTATTGTTGGAGTTACATCATCGCTAACTTCAATAGCTTGTTGAGAAGTGTTCCCTTCCTTGGGCTTCGAAGTAACGTTTTTTATCCTAATGGCTGAAAAGTGAAACAATTAAGGTAAAATGTTAAGGATAATGGAATTAGGATACAATTGGAATTTTCCCAAGCATTCACACCTGTGCCTTGATTAGATGTAATCAAAATGGCAGGAAGGTCATAGCGAAGATGTCCTGGGAAATTATGAAGCCAGTAACGAGCCCATGTCACAGTCTCAGATGGCTTTAGTTTCTTTCGAGATTGGTATTTGAACATTTCTTTGCAAGTAAACAACCAAGGGTATGGAGGAAACCAAGCCAGAGCCAGTTCTGAGGTAGGCAACCTAGGAAATTTAGGTGGATGCATTTCGAGTGCCAACCTATACCTATCCTCAGGTGACAACCCTGAAGGAAGTTTGAACTCAGAAATTTTTTCTTTAAATTTTTCCTTCAAGGTCTCGGCCGCTCGATGTACAGTGGTTCCCAAGTGTGTGGGATCATAAGTGGTTTCGAAATAATTTTGAAAAGCCCTAATTTCTTTGACATGAGTGAACATACCTTTCTTGGAGTGTACCTGCACATTGAACGCGCCAATTAGCTTTTGTTGAATGGTGAGTGTGTCAAACATATATGTCTGGTAGAACTTAGTCCACCATTCAAGAAATCCTTTTGCTGTGAAGTATGTTGGCTCGAAAGGTAAAAGCTCGAACTGAGCAAAATCTTGATATTGCTCCTGTTGTAATTTGGCCTCTCTTGCTTTGAACGTTTTGCCTGAGGTTATGGCACTTTGTGTTTGGAACAAAGTTTCAGGAATTAATTGGCATAGGACAAATTATCGAGAAACGAAATTGGGTTGATAAGCCAGGAGGAAAATCTGATTCTTTGTTGGAGTAATTCTTGAGGAAATTAGCCTAGGAAGAAGAAACGCTTTCCAAATGTCCTGCATCTCTCTGCTCTTGACAGCTTCTGAGAGAGACGTTGTGAACCATGATGGTCCACAAGTCCTTTGAGCAAAAGGTGCCATGGACTCTTCGAACTTGTGTCTTTTTGAGAAGATCATGATGTATTTAGAAAAATGGACTTTGAAATCATCCTTGTCATCATTTGGAGTAAGCTTTCGAAGCCTTGTGCCTTTGATGATCCTGTCAGCTATTTCTGGATCTTGTTCGATGATAGTATCAGCAGTTGATAAAGAAGATTCGAACATGGCATTAAGCCATAGTTGAAGCAACCGGAAGGGTCCTGCCAGAAGAATGTTCTTTGGAGCATGGGATTTTAAACTAGAAACTGCTGACCTTAAGCTCTCATAAAGATCGACAAGTAGCAGTTCACTCAGGCAGACTTTCCTATTTTCATGGAAATCCCTGGCTAGGGAAATGAACCTACTCGCCACTTGCAAGGATCTTCTGCAGAACACATATCGTGATAGCCACAAGGTAAGGAAAGTGATATGTTCTACGTCTGAGACATCATCCCCTTCAGTATGATAATGGCTGATGAATTTTGAAAAGCTAGCTAGTTTGACATCGAAGTCAATGATGCTAGAATGTTCTTCGTTATCAGGAATATAAGTTTCCCCCGCTGGTGAAAGACCAGTGATGGCAGCTATATCAAAGAAGGTGGGTGTTATCATTCCGCCCGGAAGGTGGAAAGTGTTATAAGTGTTGTCCCAGAAGTACAATGAAGCAAATAGCAATGGGTGACTATAAGTAAAGCCTGGTTTCGACAGTTTGATTAAATTATAAATTCCTAATTCTTCCCATTGCTGGGATTTTTTGGATTCTACTTTAGTGAGCCAGTTTTAATATGCTACATCTGAAGTGGGGCAGGATCGAAATGGTTTTAAATTGCTTTTGATGTAATCTAAAATAAAAGGATCTTTTGGAGGTGAGACTGGAGTTTCAGTTGTTTTCGAATCAGATGATTCGTTTGTGTCTTCAGTTCCTGCCTTAGGGGCATCCATCTTGTTGAATAGGGGTTTGAATTTATAGCAAACGGGAAAAAATTTCCTAGTATCTTTCAGAATTTCAAAAGCCGTTAAAGGACCCATTAGGGCAAACCTTTTTCAAGTAACAATGGTAGGGATTGATACCTGAGAAGCATACAACATTTCTTTCTCTTTGGAGATCGCTTGAGGATTGAGCACAGATTGATTCTGATAAGTTCCCACCTTGCTCTCCATGACAGTTTTCGTGTTGTCGTTCTTGTTCTTCCTCTTTGATGATTTCTTCAATTGTGATGATGTTGATGAAGACATTGTTAAGATTGCTGGAAGTTTTAGGGTTTAGTGAAAAAAGAGGGGGGTTTCAGAATTTTGGAGAAAAAAGAAGAAAAGACTAAACTGATGAGTTTTATAGAGAGTGTGGAAGAGTGAGTGTAAACACCCACTAAATAAGACTAGGGGTACATGGAAGTCATTGGTTGGATTCAGAGAAAGGTGGCGTAAGATCTAGTGTTGGTAATGAGTGTGATTAATAGTAATCATTATTTTTAAAACCGCACCATGCTGTGGTAACTGGTCCAAGACGGTTAGGTACTCAAAGAGGCGTCTTAATTGACGTGGGTAAAGTCATGCACAGTAAATGTCATGATTCTTCAAAAGACCTATCAAAATCTTGTGAATCTATTTAAAATAAGTATTTCTCAAAGGGTTCGAAATACATATTTTAAACGGGCATTTTGTTGGCTGAAGATTTTGATATTGTGATTCGAAATGAAATGATTGGGCTTTGTTTGAATAAAGCAAGTTTTATGGTTTGGAATGGAAGAGACTGTTTTTTCGAATGGAAATATTAAAGTTCAAGGTTTCGAATGATAGTTGTGGAGTGTAAGTCTAAAGAATTTTTGAAATAATGATGAGATTATATTTGTGAAGGTTGTTTTCGAAAATAACCTTTGAAACGAATTTGAAACGAAGGTTCCAAGGCGTTTGAAATTCAAACGTGAGCGGGATATTGGAAATTCAAATACATAAGCGTTGGAGCGTTCGAGGACGCGTGGAGGCTAGAGGGAAGTAATGCTCTGCATGCTTCGAACGTGGCAGATTCTGATAGCAAGACCGTTATGGTCGAAATAGTATAAATAGAGGTCTTAGTGTTAGGATTTCGGGGTGTCATATCTGTTGTACAAATTCAGTAAACATTCAAAATACCGCATGGATAGGGAAACGAATGCTCGAAAGATGTACGTATGATAACACCAACATTTACAATTCAATGAAAACTCTTTATATTTTCCAGTTTTGTCTTTCATTTCCATTTCATTTGTGCTTCAAACATTTTTACGTTCATGCCTTTACATTAAAGCTTTTACATTCAGAGTCATTTATTTCTTTCTGCATTTAAACTATTTTCTTATGTTCGAATCCTTTAAACATTCAACAACTTTTACATTCACTCACTTAATCCTGCCATTTACCCAATCTTAAGTCTTTTTACTTTTCTAATGAACATTCCTTATATCATATAGAAATTATCCTTCGAATCATTTAGTGTAGTAATCGAAGTGGATTGGATGTCTTTGAAACACTTTAATTAGAAGTCCTAAATATGAATACCAGTTTTACAATTAGATTTAGCCAAACAACTATGTCCCATAGGATCAATCTAGTCGATCCTGCAAGTTACCAGAGAAATTGAATAACAGTAATTAAGTTTATTCGATAGTTTGGAAGACTAGCGGTTGTTTACCAGAAATCACTGTGAACAGTTTCCAGCAGGGTCAAAACTTCTGACTTCCCCACTGTTATACCCCAAAATTTGCCCTCCCATATTCCTCAAGAAATTGCCAAGTCAAGGTCACAAAATTCCCCAAGGGTTGTGCAGTGCAACAGTCCCCCATCCAGTCCAAATTAGGGTTTTGAGTTTGATCAAGAAAAGGAAGTTTTCAAAGGCCCAATCAAGTCTCACATGCTTACAAACATGGTCAAGCATCCTCATATCAAGTTTCAAGGCATTCAGCTCAAGATTGCACAACCAAAACCCTAAATTGCACTACAGTCAACTGTAGGGGCAAAATGGTCATTTGGCAGTCAAAAGTTCAAATTTTTGGTCAATATATCATTTTGAAGCCACAAACATCACTTGATCAATGCTTGATCATGATTCTCAAAGTTTGGCTCAGAAATCATCAAAGATGCAAAAGTTGCTATATTTGGACAGCTGGAAAAGTCAACTGAAATTGACCAGGGCATAACTTTCACATGGATTATCAGAAAAATTCCATCCAAAGCTCATTTTGAAGAGAAAGACATTTCCTACAACTCATCTTCATACTTCAAGTCCAAGAAATGCTCTCACAAAAAGTTATCAATCTCAACATTACAGGTCATTTTCAAAAGTCAACAAAAAGGGACTTTAAGTCAAAGACCATAACTTGAGATTGGTAAATCAAAATGACATGGGACCAAAGGCATTGGTTAAAGGACTCAAAGACCTTTCCAAAATGTCCAAGAACATGTGAAAAGCTTAAAAATTGAGCAAGTTGTGCCTTGTAGAAGTTGGGAAATTTTTGTGAAATGGCAAAGTCAATTATCATTGAAAATCCAATTTTGACAAAAGGGCCCCATTTTTCTCACTTTGTCCATCCTTGTCATGCCACACACGTGGCCCATGGTTGATTTCAAGACCAAATGTTGACTTTTTCATTTTTATTTAAGTTTTGATGATTTAATTCATTTTAATTCATTAAAAATTCAAATAAAATCTAAAAGTCAATGTAATGGTGTCAAATGAATTTGGACAAGTTCTATACATCATGAACCAACTCAAAAATCAGGCCAAGGTTCATTTTCATACTAAGTCTAGGTTTTGGCTAGAATTTAGGAAAAAATGGTTAATGAACAAACCCTAATGCCAATTCTTTCTCAAGCATGGATTAAGGGGAGTTAGCATGCCTATTCAATTCCATAAGGATCATTGAGTCAAACCCTACCAAGAACATAGCACAAAGCACGCTGAAAGTCCATTTGGCAATTTGAAATTTTGGACATAAAAGGCAAAACTGAAATCATAGCTAGGGATCTTCTCAAGCCATAATCTTTGTACCAATAGCTTCCTGAGACGATTTTGGACGTATCTCAATCAATAACAACAACAAAAACACCTTGTACTGGTATCTATGAGTCCAACCGTGCCTTGGAAATTTTGAAATCACATAGCATGATTCCATCACTTTTATGCATTTTTTTTCATGGATTCATGTTTATCTTGATGTTTCTGAACTAACCACTATATTTAATTGAGTTTTCATGCCCTCCACGCGATTCTGCCATTAACAAACATTAGGGTTTCTCAGCTTCGAAATTAGGGGTTTCCAAGAACGGCAAAATTGGACGTTCCTAATACCATGGTTGTGTTCGGGACATGGAGACGAAGAAAGATGCATCCTCGCGCTTAATTTATGTTAAGAAGAGAGCTATTCGCTATTTTTTGAATCACCCCTAACGCAACAGTATAAAAACCGTGGCCTCTGAGTTATGTTTTTGCAGGGACGAAGACGAAGGCATCGTGGCAAGACGTGATTCGTCTATTCGAATTGCGCGCGTTTTTAAGTGCTACGCGTTGTTTTGTTTTTTTATTATTTTCGTACCATAATATGTTAACTGATATTCGTTGGCTCAGTGGCAAGCGTGAGTTCCATTAGCCTTCATGACCTGGGTTCAAATCCCAGGTCTTGCAATTTCTAATATTATTTTTCATTTCAAAATTCCATGCAGCGCTGACATTAGTACATACCATGCACACTCCTCATCAATTGGCCACGCGTCTTGGAGATCTAATCCAGGGATCAGAATGCAAGCATATGGTGAAGACCAGTCAAGACATCTCACTGGATCAAAAAGTCAACAAAATGCTCACAAATAAATGGGCCAGGCTTGCACCTCCAAATTCAAGTCCATACCCCCTGGTTCTATTGTTTTTTTCTTTCTTTTCTAATTTTCTTTACATTTTATTTTTTTTTTAAATTCACTTGTGTTTTATTTTCTTATCTAATTAATTTTAACCAAAAATACAAAAAACATTAAAAATACAGAAAAGACAAAAAAACAATATAATTAATTTTGATTCTTTTTTTAATAAATTAAAATGTGACTCATTTAGTTTAATTAGGTTTTAATATTCATTTTAATTCTTTTTTCATAATAAAAAATCCAAAAAATATAAAATTAGGGTAATTGTTAATTTTCATATCCTTTTTAATTCTTTAACCTTTTTCTCACAATGTCATTTATTTTCTATAAATCAAAATTGTATATAAATTAGTTTAGAATTTAATTAGGTTAGAGATTAAATCTTTTTCATAATAAACTTAAAAAATGATAGAACTAGGACTTTAATTTCAATTAATTTTTTCTTTTTTTCTTTCAAACCTAAAAAACACAAAAAACATTATGTTTCATTTAATTTTTTAATTTCCTTGATTAATTTTAATTATCTGTTAAAGGGTCCAACGCCCTAATTTTGTTTAGTCTTTATTTCGCGCATTTGTTTTATATTTATTAAATACCTCTGTATATGCCCCAAAGCCATGTAATTAAAAACTCTCGGACTTTTTATTCGCTTTATTTTATTTTCAGTCAAATCGGGTTCGGTTTTTTTGGCGATGTGGACCCGCGCCAGTTGTAATAGTTAGATTTATTTTCTCGCAAATATAACTGTTAATAAATATGCATGAAAGAATGAATGCCCGAAAAATAAAATTGAACCGTTAGATCACCAAAGCATGACAAGACAAAATAATTGAAACATGACACACGGATCGCACACACCACCCCTAGGGTACGCCTCACTGTTGCCTTTCGAAAGGTGGTCGTCGAGTAGAAAACGTCTTAGTAAGTCCTCATGGTCCGGGAACCTGGCATGAGGGTAGCTTCTAAGGTGTTTTCCCGTTGCTCCGGTGACCACCACGTCCCTAAAACTCGAATTGACCCGAATACCTCCAACGGTGGTGCTACCTACCTCTCAATGGTGGGATGGCACTACTTTAAAGGACTCTTACACAGACGAATTCCTTAGGGTAGGTAGGTTCTCGTAGGTACTTGCTCTCTTCAAAACAAAATTCAAACTCTTTTCACACCGACACACTTTCAAAAAACTTTCAAACAAACTTTTCAAACACTCTAACGTACGAGTTAAACTGAAACTTTTCAAAGAATATTTTTGAAACCCACATTGAAAAGCAAACAAATAATTTTGAAAACACATTGAGCAAGTACCTAAGAGCCCATGGATAAACCATGGATAGAAAGGGTGCTAATACCTTCCCTTTCTATAACCTACCTCCCGAACCGAGAGCAATCTCTTAAAAGGAATTTTTCTGTGCTTTTGTCCTTTCCTATTGGAGAAAATAAAAGACGGTGGCGACTCTTGCTTCCGCGACATTTCGCGAACCAGCGTTAAAACAGTCAGTTCCAGATCCACCGATCACAGAACTGGCGACTCTGCTGGGGAAACTTAATAAGTGAGGTGTACCTTAGGATTAGACCACTCTTGTTTTCAATTGCTTGTTTTGTTTGCTTTAATATTGTGGGCCTGTTTTGGAGTTTCATAGATCCTAACCCGGATCTGGGGATACCTTCTTAGAAAGTAGCAACAAGGCTGTGAGGGAACTGTGCGGGGTATACCGACATGGTTGAAACAGTCTGCTACGTTGGTGTGGCATTTTGGTGTGTACCGGTAACCCTTGAGTCAGTCAAGGAGAGTACGGGGCCTCCATGTGGTGTCATGAAGCATCAACAGACCTTAGGAACCTTAATTGAATCATCTTGGCCTCTTTAGGGTAGTGAGATAACTGACTTTGGTGCAGTCCGAGGTTGGTTGATACTCGATACTACACTCAATTGAGGGTTGCTTTCCTGGAATATTTCGGTCGCCAGTTCAGTGGCTAAATCGAAACGATGAACAATGAAAGCAATCCCGTGATATTGGGAACCTTAGAACCCGGTTACTTTGATTAGGACAGGATGAACCCACCAACTTCAAGAGGGTACTACCCAGACCCCATGCTGGCCTTAAACCTTAAGGGCCTGTCTTGTGTGCCTTGTGTGCCTTACATGTTTGTCTTTGTAAATATCTGTGTTTAATCATAGCATCATGACATCATCCAGCATCATATGCATTAACTAACCATTTCAGGGGTTCGAATTTTCATCTTTGTTCCTGTTTTGTAGGACATGGAAACTGTTCGTAGAAAGACAATTCCAATCAGTCTTGTAAGGATCCCTCCTCAGCTTAAGGAACTTATATCCAGAATTCCTGAGAACTCTTCATTCAGTGAAAGACATGGAAGCCTCATCAGCTTGGTCAACACCAACATTGAGGAAGATATGATAAAAGTCCTGTTCCAATTCTTTGACCCTCTGCATCACTGTTTCACCTTCTTGGATTATCAGTTGGTACCTACATTGGAGGAGTTCTCCCGACTCCTGAAGATCCCTATCCTTGATCAGCTACCCTTCAACGGTACAGAAAAGGAACCTAAGCTTGAAGAGATTGCTAAAGCCTTGCACCTACAGTCATCTGACCTCAAGGGACATTGGGAAGTTAGAAGTGGTATCAAAGGGTTCTTAGCCAGGTTTCTGTTTGAAAAGGCCTATGATTGTTGGAACTCCCTTGACTTACAAGCTTTTGAAGAGGTTGTGGCCCTCCTTGTTTATGGTTTGGTATTGTTCCCTAACCCAGACCAGCTCATTGATATCAGTGCTGTCCAGATCTTTATGTCCAGGAATCCTATACCTACGTTGCTGGGAGACCTCCTTCACTCATGTTACACTCGAACCATGAGAAAAAGAGGTGTCCTTATATGTTGCACTCCTCTCCTGGGAAAGTGGTTTATTTCGCACCTTCCACAATCAGTCCTGAAGAACGAGCGGGGTTTGAGATGGTCACAACGGTTGATGACTCTTACACATGCAGATATACATTGGTGTCCTAGGTCCAGAGAAGATGTCACTATCATTGATCGTTGCGGGGAGTATCCTAATGTTCCTTTACTTGGAATCAGAGGGGGTATTACTTATAGTCCATGCCTGGCTTGGAGACAATTTGGTTATGCTCGGAGGGATGGTCCTCATGACATGTTGATTCCTGACATAGTTTTTGACTTCGACAACGATACTCAAGGACTTCGCCAGAGGTTTATCAGAGCTTGGAGGATGCCTAGTAGGATAGACAGCAAGACATTGGGGCACAGGAACTCCATCCCTTTGGAGCCTTATCTCAAGTGGGTACGAGCCCGTTCTCAGAAGTTAGTAATGCCTTATCCTCACACGCTTCCAGTAATCAAAGAGCCTGCCTTGGAAGGAGAGGTATCTCATGTTATTCAGCACCCTGATATGCCCACATCCTGGGAAGAGATGCAGAAGAGCTGGATCCAACTGAAGGAAGAACGGAATTCTCTTGAGACTAGTTTGCATGCCAGTGAAAGGAAGGTCTTGGAGCTCACACGCCTGTTGCATGAGGAAAGGAGTCTCAACACTTACATAGCTCCAAAGAAGATGCGCAACATATTTTGGATGTGATTTGATCTTTTTGTACTTTTGCTCATGAGGCTTTGATGTATTAAAACAATGATTTTCTTAAACAATAAAGTGTGTTCCTTTTGGTCTACAACAAACTTGAATTTTCGAACTCTTGAATGCATTGCATAAACACATATCATTCATCATGTGCATCATAAATATTCTTCTTTTCAGGTTGTTTACCGTTCTTCGCTGTTTATTTCAGCATCATGAACCCTCCTGAATCATCAACCGATGCGGCTATCAAGGCTCTTCAGGCGCAGAACGTCCAGTTTCAGGCGCAAAACGCCCAATTTCAGGAGCTGATCAAGGGCTTGTCTCAGGGTCAACAAGAGTTAAAGACCATGCTGTTGAAGAAGACTAAGAAGAAGAGGAGGACTGTGCTATTTAGCACTGGGCGCAGACTCGGGAACACCTTGCAAATTGAAGCTGAAAGGACTCCTCCATCTGTGACAGAAGGTAGTCACCATGAAAGGGAGGTCACTACTCCTGTGGGCTCTGATACTGAAACGGACTTCAACGACGACCAGTACCCTCCTGCTGAAGACCGGTACAAACAGCTGGAAGACAGATTAAAGGCTGTGGAAGTTCAACGAGTACCTGGATTGGATTTCGGAGACTTGGGGTTATCTACTGGAGTGGTGATCCCGCACAAGTTCAAAACACCTGCCTTCGTGAAGTATGATGGGGCTTCCTGTCCCAAGATGCACCTCCGTTCTTATGTAAGGAAGATCCAGCCTTACACAGCAGACAAAAACCTTTGGATCCACTTCTTCCAGGAGAGTCTTTCAGGGACTCACCTCGATTGGTTCTATCAACTAGATGGAATCAGCATTCGTAACTGGGAGGATCTGGCCACTGCTTTTTACAAGCAGTATCAGTATAATGCCGACCTCGCTCCTACGCGTACCCAACTCCAGGGTATGTCGCTAGGGTCGGGTGAAGGTTTTAAGGAGTATGCTCAGAAATGGAGAGACTTGGCTGGCAGGGTGCAGCCACCATTAACGGATCGGGAGCTGGTAGATATGTTCTTGGGGACCCTATCGGGTCCATTTTTCAACCACCTCATTGGTAATTCCTCTGCTGGGTTTACCGATCTAATCCTGACTGGTGAAAGGATTGAGGCCGGTATAAAATCGGGGAAGATACAAAAAGTTGCCTCCTCCAGTACTGAGAAGAAGCCCTTCAAAAAGGAGGCTAGTGCTGTATATAACTCCCGGAGAACAGAGCGACCTGAACACCGCCAATCTGTCAGTGCGGTAATGATTGCCAAACCTGCTGCCGCTCCTCGGCCAACTAATCCCCAAAAGTTTGAAAGACCCCGGAGAGAGTTCACCCGGTTAAGCATGACCTTATCACAAATCCTGCCACAGTTGCTATCCACCAATTTAGTGACTGTCAAGGAGGCTCCAAAGTTTCCCAACACTGCATCTCCCAAGTTCAATCCAAATGCTCGCTGTGCTTATCACTCTGATAGCCCGGGGCATAACACAGATGACTGTTGGGCCCTAAGGAACAAAGTTCAAGATCTCATTGATGCAAAGGAGATACAGTTTGAAGCGCCCGAGAAGCCAAATGTTGTAAATGCTCCCATGCCCCACCATGGAGTGAATGCTGTTGAGGAAAATTTATATGTAGCTTCGGTGGATGATGTTGCTACTCCGTTGCTGATGGTTAAGAGGAATCTGTTGCTAGCCGGTTTATTTCCGGGATGTAGCGAAAGTTGCCCTCTATGTGTTGCTTCCCCTGCTGGTTGTTCTCTGTTGAAGTCAGGCATCCAAAACCTGATAGATAGTAGAGAGATTTTGTTCGAAAAGACTGTTGTTCCTGCTGCTCCTGTTGAAGAAGTGTCAATCGTTACCATCTTCAACAACTATTCCGAGGCTCCTTCAAAGAAGCCTATACAAGTTGTGTCAGTTCACAAGAATGTTCCCATCACCATTACTGTTCCGGGGCCTATACCCTACAAATCTGATAAGGCTGTCCCATGGCACTATGGGGCGGATGTTTATGTTCTGGGTGTGAAACAAGAGTGCAACATTGATACTGGTGTCTCCAACATCACCGGGCCTGCTAAGGTCACTCGTAGTGGAAGACTGTTCTCGCCAGACATTGCTCCTCCAGCAATTCATAGGCCTTTGATCTTCACACCTGCCAGAGTGCCTGTTTCTCCTGACCAAGTATCCACCCCTGCTGCTGAGTCATCTGATACTCGGGGCAAGGGAACTGCTGCTGATGTGCCTGCCAGGACGGAGGCACCAAAGACCATTGTTGAGGCTTCCAAACAGGAAATGGAAGAAATTCTCAAGATAATAAAGAAAAGTGATTTCAATGTTGTGGAACAGCTGGGGCACACCCCCTCTAAAATCTCCATGTTGTCACTGCTGCTGTGTTCAGAGGCCCATGCAAAGGCTCTGATTGCTTTCTTAAAGACTGCCCACGTACCCCAAGATACGACTGCTGACCAGTTCACCGATTGTGTGGCCAACCTAACTGCTGATAATGGCCTGGGTTTCTCTGATGCCGATCTGACAGCAAAGGGGAAGAACCATAATGATGCCCTGCATGTCTCCATTGAATGCAGGGGCACTACTCTTGCTCATGTGCTGGTTGATACAGGTTCCTCATTAAATGTGCTGCCTAAAAAGGCTCTGGATAGGCTGGATTGTGAAGGTCTAGAGCTCAAACCAAGTAGCATTGTTGTCCGGGCCTTTGACGGGTCCAAAAGAATGGTGCATGGTGAAGTGGACATCCCAATCAGGGTTGGGTCACAGGTATTCGATTCAAAGTTCTATGTGATGGATATCCATCCGTCCTATTCTTGTTTGCTGGGTCGCCCATGGATCCACAAAGCTGGAGCTGTGACTTCCACATTGCATCAAAAGCTCAAGTACCCGGTCAGGGGGAGGATCGTAACAGTGCAAGGGGAGGAGGAATACATGGTCAGCCACCTCAACTCTTTCAGATACGTGGAAATGGATGGGGAGTTCATTGAAACCCCCTTTCAACATTTTGAGGAGGTACCACCAACCTTGGCAACAGCAGAAAATGAAGAGGTTTCTCCTATGAAGATGGCCTCCTTAAAGGACGCCCGGGCTGTGATCGAAAAAGGTGAATGTGCAAATTGGGGCAAGCTCCCTGATCTTACTCCTAAGACTAACAAGTTTGGGCTGGGTTTCACCACAGAAGCTCAGAAAGCGGTGCGCAAGGCAAGAATTGGAAGACCTCCGGTGCTCATCACTCACTCTGAAGTGAATGCTATTGGAGAGGAAGATGAAGTGGAAGAGTCAGAGTTCGATAGCTGGATCTACCCAACGGCCGACGGTGGATTGACCAATTGGACTGCCAAAGATTTTACTCCCATAACTTTTGTTTCCCAGTAATGAATTTCTTTGTTTTTGATTTGTAATAAACAATAATTTGAGACTATATGGCCCGGTGTCTACCCGGGGCACCGTGGTTTCCTTTATGAGGGCTTTTTGTTTGTCACTATCATATATCATGAATAAAAGCATTGGACGTTTTTCACATTTCAAATTTTGCGCTCCTTTTCTTTCCTTTCTTTACATATTGCAAAACAGCTGTATTTACACACACACTCACTCATACAGGTTTCAATCCACTCTGGATCTCACTGGTAACGACTCTGCTACTGCCAGTTATGACTTCGAAAATCCGATCAACTTAGCCGCAGACGAAGGTGAAGATGATTGCGAAGTGCCTGGTGAACTTGCAAGACTGTTACAACAGGAAGAGAGGGCAATCCAACCCCATGAAGAGCCAGTGGAAACAATAAACTTGGGTACTGAGGAAGACAAGAAAGAGGTGAAGATTGGTGCCAACCTAGAACTCAGCGTGAAGCAACGGTTGACTCAGATGCTGCAGGACTATAAAGAAATCTTTGCCTGGTCCTACGAAGATATGCCCGGATTAGATACCGACATTGTGGTCCATCACTTACCGACTAAAGAAGATTTCCCTCCGGTTAAGCAAAAGGTCCGCCGTATGCGTCCAGAGATGTCTGAGAAGATTAAAGCCGAAGTTATGAAGCAGTTTGATGCCGGGTTTCTTGCAGTGACTTCTTACCCTCAGTGGGTTGCTAATGTGGTGCCGGTACCTAAGAAGGACGGTAAGGTCAGGATGTGTGTTGATTACAGGGATCTTAACAGGGCCAGTCCCAAGGATGACTTCCCTCTACCCCACATTGATGTCCTTGTTGATAATACAGCTCAGCATAAAGTGTTCTCTTTCATGGATGGTTTTTCAGGCTACAATCAGATCAAGATGGCACCTGAAGACATGGAAAAGACTACCTTTGTTACTCAGTGGGGCACCTTCTGTTACAAGGTCATGCCGTTCGGGTTAAAGAATGCTGGGGCAACCTACCAACGTGCCATGGTTACCTTATTTCATGATATGATCCACCATGAGATCGAGGTGTATGTGGACGACATGATCGCTAGGTCCCAAACTGAGGAAGAGCACCTAGATCATCTGCAGAAGTTGTTCGACCGGTTGAAACTGTACAAGCTGAGATTGAACCCGAACAAGTGCACCTTCGGGGTAAGATCTGGGAAGTTGCTAGGCTTCGTGGTCAGTGACAAGGGAATTCAAGTGGACCCTGCTAAGGTCAAAGCCATTCAAGAGATGCCAGTTCCTAAGACAGAGAAGGAAGTCAGAGGCTTTCTAGGACGTCTTAATTACATTGCTCGGTTCATCTCACATTTAACTGCCACCTGTGAGCCAATCTTCAAGCTGCTGAAGAAAGATCAGGTAGTACGTTGGAATGATGAATGTCAGGCTGCTTTTGACAGAATCAAAGAATATCTCCAAGAACCACCCATCCTTATGCCACCAGTTGAAGGGAGACCTTTGATACTTTACCTGACAGTGCTTGATAATGCAATGGGGTGTGTGCTGGGGCAGCATGACGAGTCTGGCCGAAAAGAGCATGCCATTTATTACCTTAGCAAAAAGTTTACCGACTGTGAGACCCGATACTCACTGCTTGAGAAAACTTGCTGCGCTTTGGTATGGGCCGCTCGCCGGCTGAGACAGTATATGCTGACTCACACTACCTTGTTAATCTCAAAAATGGATCCTATAAAGTACATATTCGAAAAGCCTGCTCTGTCTGGGAGAATTGCAAGATGGCAGATGATCTTGACGGAATACGACATTCAGTACACGACCCAAAAAGCCATCAAGGGAAGTGTATTGGCAGACCACTTAGCACATCAAGCTGTGGATGACTACCAATCAATGAACTTCGAGTTTCCAGATGAAAGCATTATGATAGTAACTGACTGTGAAATACCTGGACCGGATGAAGGACCTGAACCAGGATCCCGATGGTCTATGCACTTTGACGGAGCCTCCAATGCTTTGGGAAATGGTATCGGCGCCATAATCGTATCTCCACAAGGTACTCATACTCCACTCACTGCCCGGCTGTGTTTCAACTGTACCAACAACATGGCGGAGTATGAAGCGTGTATCATGGGTCTTCAAGCTGCGATCGACCTGAGGATCAAATTTCTGAGTGTCTTCGGAGATTCCGCTCTTGTGATCAATCAGATCAAAGGAGAGTGGGATACGAAACATCCAAACTTGATTCCTTACAGAGAATGTGTGTTGGCTCTGATCCCCCACTTCACAGAAATAACGTTTGAGCACTTTCCAAGAGAAGAGAATCAGCTGGCAGACGCGTTAGCTACAATGTCTTCAATGTTCAAAGTTAAATGGGATAATGAAGCTCCCCGGATCACCATCTGGAAACTGGACGAACCGGCATACTGTTGTGATCTCGAAACTGAATTGGTGACTGAAAAGCCTTGGTACCACGAAGTGAAGAGATATCTGGAAGCTCAGGAATACCCTGAAGGTGCTTCTGTCAATGATAAGAAATTCCTGAGGAGGTTTGCAGCCAAGTTCTTTCTTAGCAATGGCATCTTGTACAAGCGAAACCAGGATTCAACTCTACTGCGTTGTGTAGATAAGACGGAAGCAGAAAGAATCATGGAAGAGCTACATGATGGGACTTTTGGTACACACTCCAGCGGACATACCATGGCAAAGAAGATCCTACGGGCAGGATATTACTGGTCTACAATGGAAGCTGACTGTTACCAACATTCCAGGACATGCCACAAATGCCAGATTTATGCAGACAAGGTGCATGTTCCTCCGGTTCCCCTGAATGTTCTGACTGCGCCTTGGCCATTTGCAATGTGGGGCATAGACATGATCGGTGAGATTAAACCTACAGCGTCCAATGGACATCGCTTCATCCTAGTGGCAATTGATTATTTCACGAAGTGGGTTGAGGCAGCATCCTATGCTACGGTAACCAAGACTGTTGTGGCACGGTTCATTCGGCATAACCTGATCTGTCGATACGGCGTCCCTGAGCGGATTATTACAGACAACGGTACCAATCTGAATAATAAGATGATCACCGAGCTTTGCGAACAGTTCAAGATACAGCACCACAATTCTTCTCCTTACAGACCGAAGATGAATGGGGCTGTAGAAGCAGCTAATAAAAACATCAAGAAGATTGTGCAGAAGATGACAGTAACGTATAAAGATTGGCACGAGATGTTACCGTTCGCTCTGCATGGGTATCGTACCTCAGCTAGGACGTCAACCGGGGCAACTCCTTTCTCTCTGGTTTATGGCATGGAAGCAGTCTTGCCGATTGAGGTACAAATTCCTTCTCTCCGGATAATGAAGGATGCAAATCTGAATGAAGATGATTGGATCCAGACACGACTTGATCAGCTCAACCTTATTGACGAAAAGAGACTTGCTGCTATCTGTCATGGTCAGACGTATCAGAAACGAATGATCAGGGCATTTAACAAAAAGGTCAGACCACAGGAATATCAAGTCGGGGATCTGGTGATCAAGCGAATCATCCTTCCTCAGAGTGATCCAAGGGGCAAATGGACCCCTACGTACGAAGGGCCATTTGTGGTTAAGCATGTGTTCTCAGGAGGAGCAATGATATTAACCAACATGGATGGCGACGACCTTCCTCACCCCGCCAATGCAGACATAGTTAAAAAATACTACGCATGAAAAAAGACCCGCTAGGCTGACATGCCTAGGCAAAAATTAGGGCTTCCCGTCGAACCAAAAGGGTTCGGGCAAAATGAAGGGATGAAAATGAAAAAATCTGTACACCCGGCAGGTCGAAAACCTGAAAAGGCGGCTTGGGCAAAAATGGGTATCCCGGTGGACTGAAAACCCGAAAAGGCAGTCCAGGCAAAAATAAGGGATAAAGCGTAAAACCATGTCTCATTGATCACTTTGCATTCAGAATCTGGTATCTACATCAAACGGCATCGATCAGTCAGCTTCACCTTCAACCAAGGTCACCAAGTGATGAGACGCTCGGAGTTATAAAGGCTATAGCAGAGTTGAAACCCAGTGGATCATTCATCTTTCACACAGCTGTTTTATTTTCTTTTGTATAAAACTTGTAATAAACTCTCTTGTTCGGCGACGTACCTCTTACTAGGACGCCAGCCTCTTGTACACAAAACGCCTATTCACAGGTTATTCAAAATCAATACAAATATACTTTTCAGTTAAACGTGCCAACTGTTTTTCTTTTTCCGTTTTGTTTTGCGAAGAACGTCCAAGGTTCAATTTGTGATATATGCATTTGACAATAATTTGCTAGCTCATAAATATTCGCATACGAAACAAAGAATTGATTGCAGGTGACACTAGAAACAGGGGCAATAAAGAGTTGTCTGAGCTGTCTGATTGTTCTATCTTCCAAGGTACCAAGGTAGGTTCAGCTAAAGAATCCAACCAGATATCTTAAGTTCCCCAGAGAGTGGGACAGCAAGTCAGTGCATTCTTCCCCAGCATATCAAAGCATATCTTAAATTCCCCAGGAGAGTCCCATCCAAGTTCCCTAGGAAAGATGGAATTCATCTCCCCAAGCAGTAAGCTTATCCCCAGTAAATTCTGGAAGCTCATCCTTCACAGAACACGAACGCGTCGTCCGGCTTTATTCAAAGAGTTATTTCCTTAACAGGATATAACTGGGTTATCCTCAGCCAAAAGCCAAGGGAAAGTCGTCGTCAACGTAGTTCTTTCCTATCCCCAGCGAAGTCTATTCACACTTCCAGTACAACAACGGTATCCCAACAGAGTTACTATCAATATTCAGCAAGGTATCACTCTCCCCACAGAGTATTGCCTCCCAGCATGGTCGCTAGAGCATCTTTTCTCCCCGCAGAGTCCTCCATTTGCCAAGTTTATTCCGCAACGGAGTCATCTTCTCCTACCGGTATCCTTGCAATTGTCATCCCCAGCGGAAGCAAAATCTATTCTTCAACATCAGCCCGGGATAGGACTTCCTGGCACCCGTCAAGGATTTACTTTCCTAGACGAAAACATACATAAAACATCACATACAGCATTATAGCATGCATAACGCACTGCATCATACAAATCTCATTTATGTTGAGAACATCATTGCTTGATTCATATCATGCATTGCACATGACTGACTTTTATCTTTCAGGAAAAACTCAGTTAAGTTCTCAAGCTACATTTCAAGACCTAGACTGGTTCAGTCAAAGGCCTCCTCTGGTTCAGTTAAATCGTCCCATGATTTTCCTGATTGCTTATCCAGTGGAAGACATTTCAAGACCTAGACTGGTTCAGTCAAAGGCCTCCTCTGGTTCAGTTAAATCGTCCCGAGATTTTCCTGATCGCTTATCCAGTGGAAGACATTTCAAGACCTAGACTGGTTCAGTCAAAGGCCTCCTCTGGTTCAGTTAAATCGTCCCAAGATTTTCCTGATTGCTTATCCAGTGGAAGACATTTCAAGACCTAGACTGGTTCAGTCAAAGGCCTCCTCTGGTTCAGTTAAATCGTCCCAAGATTTTCCTGATTGCTTATCCAGTGGAAGACATTTCAAGACCTAGACTGGTTCAGTCAAAGGCCTCCTCTGGTTCAGTTAAATCGTCCCAAGATTTTCCTGATCGCTTATCCAGTGGAAGACATTTCAAGACCTAGACCGGTTCAGTTAAATCGTCCCAAGATTTTCCTGATTGCTTATCCAGTCAAAGGCCTCCTCTGGTTCAGTTAAATCGTCCCAAGATTTTCCTGATTGCTTATCCAGTGGAAGACATTTCAAGACCTAGACTTATCCAGTCAAAGGCCTCTCTGGTTCAGTCAGATCGACCTTAAGATCTCCCTGATTCTTATCCCAGTAGAAGACACCCAAGATTTTTCTCAACGAGCGTTGTTGAAGTTAAAGTCACCCAAGGCTCTCTTACCATCCATGCTAAGAAGGTAATCATCCCTGGTTCTTTCATCGCCATTTGAAGCTCCAGACTCAGCTCCTGTAACTAGTCAGGACACATCAATACCAAGCATCTGAAAACCAGCGCTCCTGCGACGTGTCAGGTACTCATTTTCTTTTGCAGGTATGCAGGTTCTCTCTAAGGAATCTCCTACGCAATCAAACATCCAGATGGCATCTATAAGCCCATCCCCATCATTGCCAACATGTGAGCGCAAATTTCCGGGCACTCTAGTGTCCAATCTTCTTTTACCATCGGATTACGAAAGGCGCGTCAGCCAATCTACATCCTCAGGTCTAAGAAGATTGAACAGGGGCAACTGTTATACCCCAAAATTTGCCCTCCCATATTCCTCAAGAAATTGCCAAGTCAAGGTCACAAAATTCCCCAAGGGTTGTGCAGTGCAACAGTCCCCCATCCAGTCCAAATTAGGGTTTTGAGTTTGATCAAGAAAAGGAAGTTTTCAAAGGCCCAATCAAGTCTCACATGCTTACAAACATGGTCAAGCATCCTCATATCAAGTTTCAAGGCATTCAGCTCAAGATTGCACAACCAAAACCCTAAATTGCACTACAGTCAACTGTAGGGGCAAAATGGTCATTTGGCAGTCAAAAGTTCAAATTTTTGGTCAATATATCATTTTGAAGCCACAAACATCACTTGATCAATGCTTGATCATGATTCTCAAAGTTTGGCTCAGAAATCATCAAAGATGCAAAAGTTGCTATATTTGGACAGCTGGAAAAGTCAACTGAAATTGACCAGGGCATAACTTTCACATGGATTATCAGAAAAATTCCATCCAAAGCTCATTTTGAAGAGAAAGACATTTCCTACAACTCATCTTCATACTTCAAGTCCAAGAAATGCTCTCACAAAAAGTTATCAATCTCAACATTACAGGTCATTTTCAAAAGTCAACAAAAAGGGACTTTAAGTCAAAGACCATAACTTGAGATTGGTAAATCAAAATGACATGGGACCAAAGGCATTGGTTAAAGGACTCAAAGACCTTTCCAAAATGTCCAAGAACATGTGAAAAGCTTAAAAATTGAGCAAGTTGTGCCTTGTAGAAGTTGGGAAATTTTTGTGAAATGGCAAAGTCAATTATCATTGAAAATCCAATTTTGACAAAAGGGCCCCATTTTTCTCACTTTGTCCATCCTTGTCATGCCACACACGTGGCCCATGGTTGATTTCAAGACCAAATGTTGACTTTTTCATTTTTATTTAAGTTTTGATGATTTAATTCATTTTAATTCATTAAAAATTCAAATAAAATCTAAAAGTCAATGTAATGGTGTCAAATGAATTTGGACAAGTTCTATACATCATGAACCAACTCAAAAATCAGGCCAAGGTTCATTTTCATACTAAGTCTAGGTTTTGGCTAGAATTTAGGAAAAAATGGTTAATGAACAAACCCTAATGCCAATTCTTTCTCAAGCATGGATTAAGGGGAGTTAGCATGCCTATTCAATTCCATAAGGATCATTGAGTCAAACCCTACCAAGAACATAGCACAAAGCACGCTGAAAGTCCATTTGGCAATTTGAAATTTTGGACATAAAAGGCAAAACTGAAATCATAGCTAGGGATCTTCTCAAGCCATAATCTTTGTACCAATAGCTTCCTGAGACGATTTTGGACGTATCTCAATCAATAACAACAACAAAAACACCTTGTACTGGTATCTATGAGTCCAACCGTGCCTTGGAAATTTTGAAATCACATAGCATGATTCCATCACTTTTATGCATTTTTTTTCATGGATTCATGTTTATCTTGATGTTTCTGAACTAACCACTATATTTAATTGAGTTTTCATGCCCTCCACGCGATTCTGCCATTAACAAACATTAGGGTTTCTCAGCTTCGAAATTAGGGGTTTCCAAGAACGGCAAAATTGGACGTTCCTAATACCATGGTTGTGTTCGGGACATGGAGACGAAGAAAGATGCATCCTCGCGCTTAATTTATGTTAAGAAGAGAGCTATTCGCTATTTTTTGAATCACCCCTAACGCAACAGTATAAAAACCGTGGCCTCTGAGTTATGTTTTTGCAGGGACGAAGACGAAGGCATCGTGGCAAGACGTGATTCGTCTATTCGAATTGCGCGCGTTTTTAAGTGCTACGCGTTGTTTTGTTTTTTTATTATTTTCGTACCATAATATGTTAACTGATATTCGTTGGCTCAGTGGCAAGCGTGAGTTCCATTAGCCTTCATGACCTGGGTTCAAATCCCAGGTCTTGCAATTTCTAATATTATTTTTCATTTCAAAATTCCATGCAGCGCTGACATTAGTACATACCATGCACACTCCTCATCAATTGGCCACGCGTCTTGGAGATCTAATCCAGGGATCAGAATGCAAGCATATGGTGAAGACCAGTCAAGACATCTCACTGGATCAAAAAGTCAACAAAATGCTCACAAATAAATGGGCCAGGCTTGCACCTCCAAATTCAAGTCCATACCCCCTGGTTCTATTGTTTTTTTCTTTCTTTTCTAATTTTCTTTACATTTTATTTTTTTTTTAAATTCACTTGTGTTTTATTTTCTTATCTAATTAATTTTAACCAAAAATACAAAAAACATTAAAAATACAGAAAAGACAAAAAAACAATATAATTAATTTTGATTCTTTTTTTAATAAATTAAAATGTGACTCATTTAGTTTAATTAGGTTTTAATATTCATTTTAATTCTTTTTTCATAATAAAAAATCCAAAAAATATAAAATTAGGGTAATTGTTAATTTTCATATCCTTTTTAATTCTTTAACCTTTTTCTCACAATGTCATTTATTTTCTATAAATCAAAATTGTATATAAATTAGTTTAGAATTTAATTAGGTTAGAGATTAAATCTTTTTCATAATAAACTTAAAAAAATGATAGAACTAGGACTTTAATTTCAATTAATTTTTTCTTTTTTTCTTTCAAACCTAAAAAACACAAAAAACATTATGTTTCATTTAATTTTTTAATTTCCTTGATTAATTTTAATTATCTGTTAAAGGGTCCAACGCCCTAATTTTGTTTAGTCTTTATTTCGCGCATTTGTTTTATATTTATTAAATACCTCTGTATATGCCCCAAAGCCATGTAATTAAAAACTCTCGGACTTTTTATTCGCTTTATTTTATTTTCAGTCAAATCGGGTTCGGTTTTTTTGGCGATGTGGACCCGCGCCAGTTGTAATAGTTAGATTTATTTTCTCGCAAATATAACTGTTAATAAATATGCATGAAAGAATGAATGCCCGAAAAATAAAATTGAACCGTTAGATCACCAAAGCATGACAAGACAAAATAATTGAAACATGACACACGGATCGCACACACCACCCCTAGGGTACGCCTCACTGTTGCCTTTCGAAAGGTGGTCGTCGAGTAGAAAACGTCTTAGTAAGTCCTCATGGTCCGGGAACCTGGCATGAGGGTAGCTTCTAAGGTGTTTTCCCGTTGCTCCGGTGACCACCACGTCCCTAAAACTCGAATTGACCCGAATACCTCCAACGGTGGTGCTACCTACCTCTCAATGGTGGGATGGCACTACTTTAAAGGACTCTTACACAGACGAATTCCTTAGGGTAGGTAGGTTCTCGTAGGTACTTGCTCTCTTCAAAACAAAATTCAAACTCTTTTCACACCGACACACTTTCAAAAAACTTTCAAACAAACTTTTCAAACACTCTAACGTACGAGTTAAACTGAAACTTTTCAAAGAATATTTTTGAAACCCACATTGAAAAGCAAACAAATAATTTTGAAAACACATTGAGCAAGTACCTAAGAGCCCATGGATAAACCATGGATAGAAAGGGTGCTAATACCTTCCCTTTCTATAACCTACCTCCCGAACCGAGAGCAATCTCTTAAAAGGAATTTTTCTGTGCTTTTGTCCTTTCCTATTGGAGAAAATAAAAGACGGTGGCGACTCTTGCTTCCGCGACATTTCGCGAACCAGCGTTAAAACAGTCAGTTCCAGATCCACCGATCACACCCACTAACAAACTTCTGTCTTGCAGCGCATGGGAGTCAGAGCTTCTGACCTTCCCACTAACAGGTTTCTGTTTTACAGGGCACCAGAGTCAGAAGTTCTAACTCACACAGTTTCACTAACAGGTTGATATTCTGCAGCAGGCCTGGGTCAGAACTTCTGACTTCCTCTCAGCAGCGCGCTATCCCTCTCTCTCTTTCTCTTTTTCTTCCCCTTGTTATTTTCTTTTTTATCTATTTTTCTCGTTGAACCATCCCCGTGTACAAGTGTGTATCCCCCTCCCCCTAAATATTGTAATAGTGTAGGATTTTACATTTCCGCATTTTTATTGCTTTCAAATGTAAATGCTAGTAATTAGGATATGTATGGCAAGATAAAATCAATGAAATAGAAAATCCTAATTCAAGATAAAATCATGCATGCAATAAAACACACTTGCACTCAAACACCCCTTAAGGTATCTCCACTTGGTTGCCTAAACAAATGGCCATGGTATGCATGCTAGGTATCTTGGTAAAACAAAACAAAAGATCATAGTCCCTTGATGACGCTATCAAAAGGTTGCCTATACAAAATGATCTAGTCCCTCAAAAATTTGTTAAGATACTTAGCACAATTGCTATCATGGTCAATACGATGACCCGCACCTGTCTCATTTAAACGTCCAAATACAAGGTTGTTTACCAAATACAATGGTAAAACAACACTGTCAAAAGGGTTAAAAATGTGTAGGAAAGATCTTTGAGTAAAATAGGGTAGACAACTCTTAGTTACTTGATCAAAACTTGCAAAAACATCCTTGCTATTTTCAAACACACCTCACAACACAAAATTTAAAACAATTTCCCAAAACAAATTTCAAACATTGAAATATTTTCAAAATACAATACACCTTTGTATATATTCAAACAAGAATCATTACAAAGGTTTCCACAATGATGGCCTCTTTTCAAAACATTTTCAAAACCACACACACAAAGCACCATTTCAAACAATTGGAAAAGCAAAAGCAAGTGATCTAAACAAGTAACTAAGAGCCCGTGGAAAACCATGGATGAAAAGGGTGCTAGCACCTTCCCTTTTCATAATCTACCCCCCGAACCCAAGAAAACTGAAGGGGTGAAAAACACAAGAAGGGGGGGTTGAATTGTAAAAACTGGAAACTTAAAGCAAATGACAAGGTATTTTTATCCTGGTTCGTTTGATCTCAAACTACTCCAGTCCACCCGTCAAGGTGATTTCGCCTCTCTCCAACGAGGTCTTAATTCACTATATTCAACTGAATACAAATCTGCTTTAACAACTGCTAAAGCCTTCTTGATTCAAACCACAATCCAGTTTGTAAAGGCAACACTTTCTTACAAAGGTATAAAATAATGTGTGTGAATGTTTTCTACAAAACTATATCACAACTGTGATGTTTACACAAATGAAGCTTAGAAACTTAGAATGCTAAACACTAATGGAGTATCAGAGTTTGTTGGTTTAGCAAAACTGGTAGATGAAGATTATTGTTCAGCTTTGTGCGTGTAGAGAGTTTGGAAGCATTAGCCGTGATAATCTTCAAAGCTTGGTTTATATAGCATTTGAGAAGATGAACGTTGAAGCAAATATTCTTGATTCAATGCTAATAACAAGCTTTCCTTTTTGAGCAGATCTTGTCTGGAATGAGGCCGTTGGAATTGATTAGCGTTCAATGCACAGTACCGTTGCTTCTTCAATGCACGATCTGGCTTGGCTCATTCTGATTCTGCTTCGCTGCTGATGAACTATTTGATTCTGTATCAGAGTGTTTTACGCGCAGTTCTGTTCATCAAGCTTCAGCATGTGCAAGCGTTGATCATCTGATCTTGACGTTCTGATTCAGCAACTTCTGATGCTGGTGTACAAACTCATATTCTGATGCTGAATAAGTGATCTTGCTTATTTTAATCAGTATATCTGCAAGTCAGAGCATAGTAATTTTAGGCAGCATATAATTCAAACATGAAATATTTAAGTACTATATCTTTTCACTTTGTTATCATCAAAACTCAAATATAGGGTACTAGATTCAAACATTGTTCTAACAATCTCCCCCTTTTTGATGATGACAAAAACTTGATATTTTAAATGGAAAAATAACGTGAAAAGTTATCAGAGCTATGTATCAGAATAAGCAGTACGGAGAAGTCAGAGTTAAGAGATACTCCCCCTGAGTTTGTTACTTCCCTTTGATATGCGTGTTCTTCAGAGTCAGGTCTTTTTCTATCTTTGAGCATCAGATTATAGGTCTTTGACTTATCAGAAAGCAGAGCTTCAGAGCTTTTCCTGTCAGAGCTTTGCTTCGGATCAGAGTGTTAGGACGATCAGAGCTTCATATATCAGAACTTCATATTTGATCAGAGCAACATGAGCTTTTACATTTTGATCAGAGCTTCTAGTTCTTAGTCTTCATAATGTTCGGAGCTTCCTTGTGCCTGTAGACTTAACAACAAAACAGAAAAACATTTCAAGTAATAGAGTTAGAATGTTTGAGAATTTCTGTCTAGTTAGCCGTTATTGATTTTAAATATCATTCTTGTTCTCCCCCTTTTTGTCAGCAATCAAAAAGTGTTAGTGATGTGCTAAAACAATTTAGATCAGAAAAACAAGTTATATAAAAATAGTTCAGAGCAAAAGAACATTACACAAACATAGTCAAAACATAGTCAAAAGTACATCAGAAAATGAAGAAAATATAGAGAATGTCATGCATGAAAAAAATTTCAAGGTTGTGGGGGCATGCGTGAGAACAGGCTTTCCAGCATTGCTTGAATCTTTTCAGAAGTTTCATTCTGCTTCTGAACCATGGTGACAACAGTATCAATCTTGCTGTCCTGGACATTCATTCTTGCTTCCATCTTCTGATCATTTTCTTCCATCCGCTGCTGTAGACGCAAGTCATTCAGCCTGAGTTCTTCTAGAGCCTGCCTGTCCAAGGCAGCTTGAGAACTTTCAGCAGGAGGAAGCTTCTCAGAACTTTCAGCTACATCTTCTGCTGGATTTTCTTCCTGAAGAGTCTTGTCTTCTTCTGATGGTTGCACCTGTGCAGCTTGCTCTTTCTCAGACCAGGATTCACTGTCCAGAGGGAGCACAACTTCTTGAGGCAGCTGACTCTCAACTTCCTTCAGCAGCTTGCTAAAGTTCTGTTGAGCCTGCTCATAGTTGACGTCCTGCAGCTTGAGTGCTTCAGCACGAACCCATACTCTGAACTGTGACCAGAGCTGATCAGAAGCAGCTGGGTCGATCATCCCCGGACAGACTTGCTTCAAAGAAGCAATCCATTGCAGCATACCTGTTTCAAAGTCCAAAATACCAGAGCCAACATCTAGTTGCTTTGGTTTGGGAATGGCCAATTTGTGTCTTAAATCAGCAAGACGTTCAAGACTTGTTAAATCAATGAAAGTTTTGCTGGGGTTTTCAGAGGATTGGTCTTCAGAGGTTTGCTGAGGTGCTGTTTGTTTTGGTGGATGGTTATCAGAGTCAGAGGATATATCTATTGGAGTGGTTGGAGTTTTTGGAGGTGTTGATTCCTCTGATGATGGTAACTGGGGTCTGACAATGGTGGTTCCATATGGCAACTGTATTGCCAGCGGTGAAGGTTGAGGTGAGTGGGGATCAGAATGATGAGGAGATGGGGTTTCATAGCGATGAAACTCTGTTTGTGGTGAGGGTGGATTATTTTCTGGTTGAGGAGGTGGAATCTCTGATTGCTCAGGGATCAGAGGTTCTTCTGTGATTGGTTGTTGAGATTGTGGTTCTGGTTCTGGTTGATGTTCTGGTTGTATTTCTGGTTCAGGTTGAATTTCTGGTTCAGGTTGTGGAGGAGGAATATTTGGTGGTTCAGAGTGAGGTTGAACAGAAGCATGTTCACGCTCAATATCAGCTAGCACTCTATCAAGTGCTGGTGTTGTTGAAACAGTTGGTTGTTTGGTAATTTTAATGGGAATTTTAATTCTGGTTCTTCTGAGTTGTAAGGCCTCAGAAGGGTCTTCTGGTATGGTTTCATCAATAGTAGGGATTGGGATGGATATTCTGTGAGATGTTTGAGGAGGGGCAGCAGATGTTGGAATAGTAGATGAAATTGAAATAGGAGCAGCAGATGAATTACCTCGTTTCTTTGGAGTCTGATGAGATGATCCTTCTGCTTTCCTCTTCTTTGTCTTCTTCTGAGTCACTTCAGGTTGGACTTGACTCAGCTCTTTGATCTTCAGCTTTGAACCTGCATCTTCTTCCTTGTATGAATCTGGATACTTGAGAGACATATCAGGTTGGGATTCCATTTCAGAAAATCTTGGGAAATTACTCAGAGGCACTCTTCTTCTGGAGATGTCAGCAGTTGAAGAAGCTCTGGGTTCCTTCCTGATATTTTCTATCAGCTTCATCTTTTTCAAGTTCTTAGCGTTCAGCGGTTTTCCAACAGTTGGTTCAAAATTGCCCAGCACTTTAGCTTCGCTCAGATAATCTATCAGCTTATTCTCTGTCAGAATATCTGATATGAGCCTCCCAAACGGTATCCAGTCCCTTTTGGTCCTTTCTTCTTCTCTAGTCTCTTTCACACTAGTCTTCAGATGGTTGAACAGGAAGTGTGCCAGATTGATCTTCACCCTCTGATCAATAAAGTAGATCAGAAATTGCTGATCCACGTTTATATAATCAGGAGAGCTTGTTGGCTTCCTGTGATTGAAACAACCCAGAACAATCTTGGCCCATACTCTGCAGTGATCCTTCAGATCCTTGATTTTGCTGCTGGGAAATCCAAGAGTGAAAATGCAGTTGGCTACCACACCTATATCAGGGCATCTGCCAGCCATGTCCACACAACGAACTCCACCACCACTTTGACCAATTAACCTAGCAATGAGGTCTTCAGAAATTATTATCTTCTTTCCCATGACAGAAGAGATGACTAGATGTTTATGAATCTTGGCGTGAATCCAAAATTCCTTGACAAGCTCTGGGAAGGTTGGTCCAACCAGCCTGTCGAAATACCTCTCCCACTTTTGAGCCTTGATTTCATCAGTTAGGTCAAATCCATTATCCTTCAAACTTTCGAAATCGACGATTAACTCAGAGAGAACCTCAAGATTCTTTACCGGTGTGAGAAGAGTTCTGGTAGGCACCTGATACTGCTCAGAGGTTTCTTTCTTCTGATTTCCTGCAGAAATGCTGGAGGATGCCATTGTTCTCACACAAAAAAGCTTGAGAATGATTTGAGAGAAAAAAGGGTTTTAAGAAGATAACTCAGAAATATGCAGAGAATACTTAAGAGATTATGAGAAAGCATAAAGAATAAGATTGAAGAATAATGTGCTTAAATAAAGATTTCAAAAATTATTTTGAAAAATTAAACGTTTTTAAGAGAGAGAAAAAAAATAATGATTGCCATTAACAAGCGTGATTACTTTTGCATTAAATGCTTGCTGATTTTGGGGGATTTGAGAAAGATACTTAAAAACGGTTACCAGACATGTGTCTCAATGCACCCAATCAGCGCTTTCCTTTCTCAGAAGTGTGCACGCGTTCTGCTTCAGGGATTTGCTGATGATTGGATGACACTTGTTTGATGTAGTGATCAGCACGTCTGTCTTTGAGATTAGACTCTCAGATCTTTAGACTTGCCTCTGATACAATCTGCATGTTCTAACTTTCTGAAAGAAGATTGATCAGAAGTTCACAGTAATATAATTACATTCTGAAGATAAATACATGGAATTAAAACATTTTCATTCTGGGCATACTTTCATGCTGAGATGTTTCAGAATGAAATTAAACCTATCTTCTGAAAGGGGTTTAGTAAAGATATCAGCCCATTGATGGTCTGTATCTATAAATTTCAAGTTTAAAATTCCTTTCTGAATATAGTCCCTAATGAAATGATGTTTTATCTCTATATGCTTAGCTCTAGAATGTAAAATAGGATTCTTACTTAAGCAAATAGCAGAAGTATTATCACAAAGAATAGGAATGTTACTCTCAAAAATCTGGAAGTCTTCAAGCTGACTTTTCATCCAGAGCATCTGTGTGCTACATCCAGCTGCTGCTATGTACTCAGCTTCTGCTGTTGACAGAGCAATAGTTGATTGCCTTTTGCTAGACCACGAGATCAGATTTTCTCCCAGAAACTGGCAGCTTCCAGAAGTACTTTTGCGTTCCACTCTGTCTCCAGCAAAATCAGCATCACAGTAGCCTACTAAGCTGTAATCACTAGATTTTCTATAAAACAAACCCAGATTAGTAGTACCTTTCAGATACTTGAAAATTCGCTTAACAGCTGTTAAGTGAGATTCTCTAGGATCTGATTGGAATCTAGCACAAATGCATACGCTGAATAAGATATCAGGTCTTGAAGCAGTCAGATAAAGGAGAGAACCAATCATACCTCTGTAGACTTTCTGTTCTACGCTTTTGCTTACCTCTTCTCTTTCCAGAATGCACGTGGGATGCATTGGAATCTTTGATGGCTTACATTCTGAGAGGTTAAATTTCTTCAGAAGATCTCTGATGTATTTGCTCTGATGAATGTAAGTTCCCTCTGGAGTTTGATTAATCTGAATTCCTAGAAAGAATTTCAGTTCCCCCATGAGGCTCATCTCAAATTCTGCCTGCATACACTTAGCAAATTTTCTTCCAAGAGAAGGATTAGTAGAACCAAAGATTATATCATCAACATAAATTTGACAGACTAAAATGTCACTCTTAACTGTTTTACAGAATAGAGTAGTGTCCACTTTCCCTCTGGTGAATTCATTTTCAAGCAGAAAGTTACTTAGCCTTTCATACCAAGCTCTGGGAGCTTGTTTCAGACCATACAGTGACTTTTTCAGTTTGAAAACATGTTCTGGATGTTTTGTATTTTCAAAACCTGGGGGTTGGTGAACATAGACTTCTTCTTCTATATAACCATTTAAGAATGCACTTTTGACATCCATCTGATACAGAGTGATGCCTCTATTAACAGCAAATGAAATTAAAAGTCTGATAGATTCTAACCTGGCGACTGGGGCAAAGGTTTCTGTATAGTCTATCCCCTCTTGCTGACTATAACCTTGTGCAACCAGTCGTGCCTTGTTTCTGACGACTTCACCTTGTTCATTAAGCTTGTTTCTGAACACCCATCTTGTGCCAATGACGTTGAATCCTTTTGGTCTTGGAACGAGATCCCATACGTCGTTTCTGGTGAATTGATTCAGCTCTTCTTGCATTGCCAGAATCCAGTCATTGTCCAGAAGTGCTTCATCAATAGAAGAAGGTTCAATCAGAGACACAAGTCCCATCAGAGTTTCTTCAGAGTTTCTGAAGCTTGCTCTTGTTCTGATTGGATCTTCCTTTCTTCCTAGGATAGTCTCTTCTGGATGATCCAAACTGCTTCTGGGTAATCTCTTCTGAGGTTGATCAGCAGTTGTAGGATTTCTAGCATTGCTTCTTTCAGACGTTGAAGGAATGTCTGTGTTGAGAGCTTCTGATGACTTGTCTTCAGAACCTGCAAATTCAATTTCTATACCTGCAAGATTTTCATTCTGCTTTGACTTTTCAGAGTCAAGCTTGTCATCAAAACGAACACTGATTGATTCTTCCACAATCTGTGTTTCTGTATTGTATACTCTGTACCCTCTTGAGCGTTCAGAGTATCCTAACATAATACACTTCTGTGCCTTAGAATCAAACTTGTTCAAATAATTCTTAGTATTTAACATATAGCAAGTACATCCAAATGGATGAAAATACGAAATGTTGGGCTTTCTGTTCTTCCACAATTCATATGGAGTCTTTTCCAGAATAGGTCTTATTGAGATTCTATTCTGAATGTAGCACGCTGTGTTTATTGCCTCTGCCCAGAAAGTCTTAGCAACGTTTGTCTCGTTGATCATGGTTCTGGCCATTTCTTGCAATGTTTTGTTCTTTCGTTCTACAACTCCATTTTGTTCGGGAGTTTTAGGACAAGAGAAATCATGCAGAATGCCTTTGTCATTAAAGAATGACTCAAAATTTTTATTTTCAAATTCTCCACCATGATCACTTCTGACTTTAACGATTCTAAGATCTTTTTCATTCTGAACTTGGTTACAGAAGGTAACAAACACAGAGTGTGACTCGTCCTTGTGTCTTAAGAACTTTACCCATGTCCATCTGCTATAGTCATCTACGATTACTAACCCATACTTCTTGCCACTGACAGAAGCAGTCTTAACTGGTCCAAATAAGTCAATGTGCAGAAGTTCTAATGGCTTAGAGGTAGAAACAACATTTTTGGATTTAAAAGATGGTTTTGCAAATTTGCCTTTCTGACATGCTTCACACAGAGCATCTGAATTGAACTTCAAATTTGGAAGTCCTCTGACCAGATTGAGTTTGTTAATCTGAGATATTCTTCTCATACTAACATGCCCCAATCTTCTGTGCCAGATCCACTGCTCGTTGTTAACAGACAGAAGACATTTTACGTTCTGACTCTTTAGTTCAGAAAGTTTGATTTTGTAAATGTTGTTTTTCCTCTTACCATTAAATAGGATAGTCCCATCTTTCTGACTAACAGCTTTACATGATTTTTGATTAAAGATTATATCATAACCGTTATCACTTAATTGACTTATGGATAACAGGTTATGCATCAATCCATCAACTAGCAGAACATTATTAATAGAGGGAAGATTTCTGTTACCTACAGTTCCAGAGCCAATAATCTTTCCCCTCTGATTGCCTCCAAAGCCAACGTGGCCTCCAGGCTTAAGTTCCAGGCTTTGGAACATATGCCTTCTTCCCGTCATGTGTCGTGAGCAGCCAGAGTCCAGGTACCATGACTGGTGTTTCTGACTTGCTGCTAAAGATATCTGCAACATGTATTATTTTATCCTTAGGTACCCAGATCTTCTTGGGTCCTGATTTGTTAGTTTTACCAAAACTCTGGTTGAATTTTGGTTTCACAGAGTGATTACTGCTAGTATATTTGATGTCATGTGTGTGACCATACACAAAGTGTGAATTTAACGGAGTGTGTTTAATAGTTAAATCCATGACATTCTTAGGTGTAGGAACCTTACCTAGGTATCCTATTCCTTTCCTGCCGTTTCTGCTAACTCCATAGATCATTGAAGCCATTCTGCTTCTATCTATGCTTTTAGCAAGGAACTTCTGGAAACTATGATCATACTCCTTGATGATCTCATCAGCGTTGCTGGGAGTTTCAGCAATTGGTTCCTTCTGAGAGTTTTGTAAAGAGTTTTCTAATTTTAAAATTTTATCTCTCAGCTCAGAGTTTTCCAATTTGAGACTCTCAGACTTATTAGAGTCAGATTCAAGAGTCCTTTTCAGGTCTCTGAATTTAGCTCTAATCTGCTGATAACGTTCCAGAATTTCATTGAGGCTTTCAGCAAGTTCAGCCTTTGTAAAATTAACAGCGAAGTTAGGGAATACCTCTTCTGTGTCTGATTCTGAGTCTGAGTCAGAAGCTTCACTGTCATCTGGAATGTTAGCCATGAGCGCTATGTTCGCCCTTTCATCATCTGATTTTGAGTCAGCTTCAGACGAGTCAGAGTCATCCCATGTGGCCATGAGACTTTTCTTCTTTTCTCTTCCAAACTTCTTTTTGGGCTTTTCCCTCTGAAGCTTTGGACAGTCACTCTTGTAGTGTCCTTGCTCATTGCACTCGTAGCAGATGATGTCTTTTGTATTTGGCTTCTTGCTACCTGAGGAGCCTTCAGATCTTCTGTATCCAGAGGAAGAATATGTCCTTCTGTATCTGGAAGAAGACTCGTTCTGATCAGATCTTCTGGGATTCCTGAACTTCCTTTGTCTTTGCTTCCACAGTTGATTTACTCTTCTGGAGAGAAGGGAAAGTTCGTCTTCTTCTGATGAGGATCCGTCAGATGTTTCTTCAACTGCCTGCAAAACTTTAGATTCAGATTTTCTGTTAGATTTTAAAGCTATAGGCTTACCTTGCTTCTGAGGCTCGTCAGCTTCTAGCTCTATCTCATGACTTCTGAGGGAGCTTATAAGTTCCTCCAGAGTGATTTTGTTGAGATCTTTCGCCAGCTTCAGAGCAGTAACCATAGGCCTCCACTGCTTGGGTAAACTTCTGATTATCTTCTTGACATGGTCAGCAGTAGAGTATCCTTTGTCCAGAACTTTGAGACCAGCTACCAGAATCTGGAATCTAGAGAACATGGTTTCAATGGATTCAGAATCTTCCATTTTAAACGCCTCATACTTCTGAATGAGCGCCAGAGCTTTTGTTTCTTTGACTTGAACGTTGCCCTCATGCGTCATTCTGAGAGAATCAAAGATGTTCTTAGCTGTGTCTCTGTTGGAGATCTTCTCATACTCAGTATAGGAGATGGCACTGAGGAGGATGGTTCTGGCCTTATGGTGATTCTTGAAATCACGCTTTTGTTGATCAGTCATTGATTTTCTTTCAATCTTCTGACCAGTTGCATTCACAGGGTGTGTGTATCCATCTGTCACCATATCCCACAGATCAGCATCATGTGCTAGAAAGAAGCTTTCAATTCTGTCTTTCCAGTAATCAAAGTTTTCTCCATCAAAGACTGGAGGTTTGCCGCTGAATCTGTCTCTGTCCTCATTGGTGTCATTGCTGAAATGAGAGTTGTTTCCTGCCATTGTGTTTTTCTGACGCTGGATCTTGTACTGACACGGTTAAGTGTTTTAGCTCAGAACCAGGCGCTCTGATGCCAATTGAAGGGGTGAAAAACACAAGAAGGGGGGGTTGAATTGTAAAAACTGGAAACTTAAAGCAAATGACAAGGTATTTTTATCCTGGTTCGTTTGATCTCAAACTACTCCAGTCCACCCGTCAAGGTGATTTCGCCTCTCTCCAACGAGGTCTTAATTCACTATATTCAACTGAATACAAATCTGCTTTAACAACTGCTAAAGCCTTCTTGATTCAAACCACAATCCGGTTTGTCAAGGCAACACTTTCTTACAAAGGTATAAAATAATGTGTGTGAATGTTTTCTACAAAACTATATCACAACTGTGATGTTTACACAAATGAAGCTTAGAAACTTAGAATGCTAAACACTAATGGAGTATCAGAGTTTGTTGGTTTAGCAAAACTGGTAGATGAAGATTATTGTTCAGCTTTGTGCGTGTAGAGAGTTTGGAAGCATTAGCCGTGATAATCTTCAAAGCTTGGTTTATATAGCATTTGAGAAGATGAACGTTGAAGCAAATATTCTTGATTCAATGCTAATAACAAGCTTTCCTTTTTGAGCAGATCTTGTCTGGAATGAGGCCGTTGGAATTGATTAGCGTTCAATGCACAGTACCGTTGCTTCTTCAATGCACGATCTGGCTTGGCTCATTCTGATTCTGCTTCGCTGCTGATGAACTATTTGATTCTGTATCAGAGTGTTTTACGCGCAGTTCTGTTCATCAAGCTTCAGCATGTGCAAGCGTTGATCATCTGATCTTGACGTTCTGATTCAGCAACTTCTGATGCTGGTGTACAAACTCATATTCTGATGCTGAATAAGTGATCTTGCTTATTTTAATCAGTATATCTGCAAGTCAGAGCATAGTAATTTTAGGCAGCATATAATTCAAACATGAAATATTTAAGTACTATATCTTTTCACTTTGTTATCATCAAAACTCAAATATAGGGTACTAGATTCAAACATTGTTCTAACAAAAACATCTCAAAGGTCTTTCCTGTGCTTTTTGACCTTTCCTTTGGATAAAATAAAAAGTCGGTGGCGACTCTTGCTAAACTGAAACATTTGCAAACACAAACGCAAAACCTCAAGTCAGTTCTCCCACTGCATCACAGAACTGGCGACTCTGCTGGGGATTCTTAAAAGTGGAGTAACCTTAGGATTTAGATCACCTTTACATGCTTATCTTGTTTGCTTTAATTGCTTTACATTTGGTTCTCTTGTTTGGGTTTGAATCCTCCACCCGGATTTTTGGGAAACATTCATAGGTAAATAGCAATACGGGGCCGCTGACTGATGTCATGAAGCACTAATGGACTTTTAGAACCTTTACTTGACCATCTTGGCCTTATTAGGGGTAGTGAGATGACCGACTTTGGTGCAGTCCGAAGTTGGTAGATACTCGATACTACACTCATTGAGGGTTATTTTCTTGGAATATTTCGGTCGCCAGTTAAGTGGCTAAACTGAAACAATGAACACAGAAAATAACCCAGTGATATTGAGCTCCTTAGAACCCGGTTACTATTTATAAGATAGGTTTAAGCCAACTAAACTTCAAGAGGGTACTTACCTATGAAACCCCATGCAAGCCTGAAACTAGGATCTTGTGTGACTTGCTTGTACATATACTTGTGCATACATCATGAACATCATAAAGCATCATATGCATCCACTAACCATTTCAAGAGTTTGGATCTTCATATTTGTTCTTGTTTTGTAGGTTATGGAATCTCTTCGCAGGAAAACAATTCAAGTCAACCTTGTGAGGATCCCTCCTCAACTCAAGGAGCTTACTTCCAAGATTCCAGAGAATTCTCCCTTCAGTGAAAGACATGGCAGACTTCTCAACTTGGTCAACTCCAACATTAAAGAAGACATGGTGAAAGTTCTCTTCCAGTTCTTTGACCCCCTACACCACTGTTTCACATTTCCTGATTACCAACTAGTGCCTACTTTGGAGGAATTTTCTCAACTCCTGAGGATTCCTATTCTCCATCAAATACCCTACAACGGTACAGAAAGAGAACCAAAGCCTGAGGATGTTGCTCGAGCCCTACACTTGCAACCATCTGATATCAAAGGTCATTGGGAAACCAGAAGTGGCGTCAAGGGTTTTTTGGCAAAGTTTATGTTTGAGAAGGCACAAGACTGCTGGAATTCTCTAGATCTGCAAGCTTTTGAAGAGATTGTAGCACTTCTCGTCTATGGGTTGGTCTTGTTCCCAAACCCTGATCAGCTTATAGATGTGAATGCTGTCAAAGTTTTCATATCCCAGAATCCTGTGCCTACATTGCTTGGGGACATCCTCCATTCATTTCACACACGAACAATGAGGAAAAGAGGTGTTCTCATGTGCTATACTCCTCTTCTAGCAAGGTGGTTTATTTCTCACCTTCCCCAGTCAGTCTTGAAGAATGAGAAAGGCTTGAGGTGGTCACAACGGTTGATGACTCTTAGACACTCTGATGTGCATTGGTGTTCTCGGTCCAGAGAAAATGTCATCATCATTGATCGTTGTGGGGAATTCCCTAATGTCCCGCTACTTGGAATTAGGGGAGGCATTACTTACAAGCCCTGCTTGGCTCTGAGAAAATTTGGGTATACCCGAAGGGATGGCCCTCATGACATGATGATTCCATACTTAGTTTTTGACTTTGACAACGACACTCAAGGACTTCGACAAAGGTTTATCCGAGCCTGGAAGGTGCCCAACAAAGTGGACAGTAAGACACTGGGGCACAAGAATTCCACCCCCCTTGAGCCTTACCTCAAGTGGGTACGAACCCGCGCCCAGAGTCTTATGATTCCTTACCCCTACACTCTGCCTATGATCAAAGAGCATGTTATGGAAGGAGAGGTTCCATACACCCTCCTGCATCCTGACATGCCAACGTCATTGGAAGATTTGCAAAGGAGTTGGATACAACTCAAAGGAGAATGCGACACTTTTAAAGCTATCTTCTACGCCAGTGAGAAGAAGGTTTTGGAACTTACTCGCCAACTTCACGATGAGCAGAATCTCAACACCTACATAGCACCGAAAAGGATGCGCAATGTCTTTTTACATTAGAGTTTTGTACTAACAAGTTCTTCTTATTAATATGACGTGTGTCCTTTTTTGTTTGCAACAAATTTGAATTTCTGAATCCTTGAATGCATTACATGAATACATATCATTCATCATATGCATAAACAGGTCTTCACACCAGGTTTCCTTATCTCTCTGCTGTTTATTCAGAAAGATGGATATAGAGCAGACAGTCAAATATCTATAAGCGCAGAATTCACAGTTCCAACAACTCATCATGACCTTGGCAAAGGGTCAGGAGGACCTTAAAGAACTGTTAGAAAAGGAAAAAGAAAAGGAGAAAAAGAAAAAGAAAAGAGTTGGTGTGGCCACTATGGGAAGAAGATTTGAGAACCAAGCTAGAAGAGTCCTGGATTTCCCCTCATCATCTGAGGAAGGGGCAGGAAAGGGAGCTGCAGTACAACCCGAGTCTGAGGAAGAAGAAGAAGAAGAGGATGAAGATTACTCTGAGCAGCAGTACCCTCCTGCGGATGATAAGTATAAGAATCTGGAAGATCGGCTGGCAGCCATGGAGGTACAAAGGGTACCTGGGCTGGATTTCGAAGAGCTAGGGTTGATTGCCGGGATTGTGATTCCCTATAAATTCAAGGTGCCTACATTTTCTAAATACGATGGTTTGTCTTGCCCGAAGATGCATCTGCGGTCTTACGTCAGAAATATCCAACCTCACTCTTTTGATAAGGATCTGTGGGTCTACTTTTTTCAAGATAGTTTGTCGGGTACGCAATTGGATTGGTTCTACCAGCTTGAAAGATCTGATGTACATAACTGGGAGGATTTGGTTGTTGCCTTCTACAGACAATATCAATATAATGCAGATTTAGCACCTACTCGTACTCAACTACAGAATATGGGTATGGTCTCTAATGAAGGCTTTAAGGAGTATGCCCAGAAGTGGCGGGACTTGGCTGGAAGGGTGCAGCCACCATTGTCTGAAAGAGAACTTGTTGATATGTTTTGGGGGACTCTGTCAGGTCCATTTTTCAATCACCTGATCGGGAGCTCATCTGTCGGGTTCACCGAACTAATTCTTACTGGTGAAAGAGTCGAAGCTAGCATTAAGAGCGGTAAAATTCAGAAGGATGCATCTGCTTCCGCTGCTATCAAGAAAACTTTTCCAGCCAAGAAAGAGGTCTCAGCTGTTTACTCCCAGAGAAATCAAGGAAGAGTCGAGCATCGACCAGCGGTAGGGGCTGTGATGATTCAGAATTCCGCAGCTGATCAATCTCAAAGCATTCAACCCAGAACCAACCAACCAAGAGGGGGAAGGCCTGCTAGACAATTCACCAAAATAAACACGACGCCTGCCCAGGTTCTCCCCCATCTCTTGAAGTTAAACCTTACAACCTTGAGAGAGCCACCACAAAATCCGAATACAACTTCTCCTTTTTACCATGCCAACGCTAAATGCGCTTACCATTCAGACAACATAGGGCACGACACCAACAATTGTTGGGCCCTCAAAAACAAGATCCAAGATTTAATAGATACCAAGGAGGTGGAGTTTGATGCACCTGAAAAACCTAATGTGATATCCGCTCCAATGCCAAAACATGGTCACAATGTCCATGGTATTGTAGAAGATCTTTATGTTGCTGCTATTGAAGACTTAATGACTCCATTGCCAATGATCAAGATGAATCTGTTGAAAGTCGGGATTTTCCCAGGCTGTGAAAAAGATTGTTACCTTTGTTCGACCTTGCAATCCGAATGTCCGCTATTGAAGTCAGGCATCCAACGCCTGATGGATAGTCAAGAAATCCTCTTCAAGAAAACTCATGTTACTCCTGTTACTCCAATCAATGATGTTGCTATAATCACCATTTCCGACAATCTTTCCATGGTCTCCAAAAGACCTGTTAAGATTACACCCAATCCAAAGTTTGTATCTCTGAAGATAACAATGCCGGGGCCTATCCCATACAAGTCCAACAAGACAATATCGTGGAATTATGGAGGAGAGATCTTCTACCACGGTGTTAAGCAGATCGAATCAGTTAAAGAGAATTCCGATGAAGATGCTTCTGACGTAGGAAATATTGTGGGGACAAGTAAGATCACTCGTAGCGGAAGAATCTTCTCTCCGGAGATTGCTCCTCCAAGGGAAATCTTCGGACCCTCAAGTTCTCATGTGCCAGTCAAGATATTTGTACGAAGTCCAGTGATTGAAGAAATTGTTACTCCTGAAGTTGTACCCTCTACTGTTACTACTGATAAAGGTAAGGGGGTCTAAGAAGTGCCCGTCAGGATGAGGGCTCAGCCTTTGGTCATCCCCGAGACCACTCAAAAGGAAATGGAGGAGATTTTAAAAATAATTAAGAAGAGCGACTATGATGTCATAGAACAACTGGGGCAAACCCTTTCAAAAATCTCTGTGTTGGCCCTATTACTCTGTTCTGAGGCTCATGCCAAAGCCTTAATCAAATTCCTAAAGACGGAGCACGTGCCTCAAGAAACTTCTGCGGATCAGTTTCAAGAATGTGTAGCTAGCCTTACAGCCGACAATGGTCTTTGCTTCTCTGATGCCGATCTAACATCTAAGGGAAGAAAGCATAATGATGCGCTGCATGTCTCGGTGGAATGCAGAGGGACCACACTTGCTCACGTTCTGGTTGATATCGGGTCGTCTTTAAATGTCCTACCAAAGAAAGCATTTGACATATTGGACTGTGAAGGTTTGACCTTAAAGCCCAGCAATATTATTGTAAGAGCCTTTGACGGTTCTAAGCGGATGGTCCACGGGGAGGTGGACATCCAAATTAAAGTGCGTACTGAAACTTTCCACTCCACATTTTATGTCATGGATATCCGTCCCTCCTACTCTTGCTTGTTAGGAAGACCATGGATTCATTATGCTAGGGCCGTTACGTCCACTCTGCATCAGAAGCTTAAGTACCCAGTCCAGGGGAAAATTGTGACAGTTCGTGGCGAGGAGGAGTATATGATAAGCCATCTGAATTCATTCCGCTATGTTGAATTAGATGGTGAATTCATCGAGACCCCCTTTCATCACTTTGAAGAGGTTTCTCCTGAAGTTGCGGTAGCCAAGACAATGACTTTTGTGCCCATCATTACCAAATTTTCCTTACAAGACAGATAAGTTCGGCTTGGGTTTCACTGCTGCTAGTCAGAAGGTTGTGCGTCGCTCCTGGGATGGAGGGCCACCATTGAAAATCACCCATCATGGAGTTCATGCTTTGGAGGATGGTAAAGATAAGAGCAACTTTGAAGACTGGATCTTTCCAACTGCTGAAGGAGGACTATGTAATTGGGAGGCAAAGGATTTTGTTCCCATTACTTTCATCAATCAGTAATTTATCTTTCGAACATTTTTTGTTGGTCTGTAATAATTTTTAAACAATTCGTACACTTCTTGCCTTATGCCTTACCCGAGGCATATAGGTCCATTTGTAAGGGCTTGATTTTTCATCTTCATATGCCATTTAATGAATCATGGACGTTTTCATATATAAACTTTTGTGTTCATTGTCCTTTATTTGTTTAAAGGTGGCTATCCCTTACACACACCCACACTCACAAAATGCAGGTACCCGTCCACTCCGGATTCCATGAGTAACAATTCTGCTATGGCCTTCGTTGACTCTGAAGATCTGGTCAATCATGTCGAGTACGAAGCTGATGAAGACTGTGAAGTGCCTGGAGAGTTGGCTAGACTTCTACAACAGGAAGAAAGGGATATTCTACCTCACGAGGAGTTGTTAGAGACTATCAACTTGGGAACAGAGGAAGACAAAAAAGAGGTTAAGGTGGGTGCCAACCTAGAGCCAAGTGTCAAGGAGCGTTTAGTTCAGCTGTTGAATGAATATGTTGAGATCTTTTCCTGGCCCTATGAAGACATGTCGGGACTGGATACAGACATTGTGGTTCACCGTCTCCCTACAAGAGAAGACTGTCCACCAATCAAACAGAAAGTTAACCGAATGAGGCCTGGCATGTCCGAAAAGATCAAAGCTGAAGTGATGAAGCAGTTCAATGTTGGCTTTCTTGTTGTTACTTCCTATCCACAATGGGTTGTTAACATTGTGCCCGTGCCTAAGAAGGACGGAAAAGTCAGAATGTGCATGGATTACAGAGACTTAAACAGGGCTAGCCCTAAAGATGACTTTCCACTACCGCACATTGACATCTTGGTCGACAATACAGCTCATAATAAGGTATTCTCTTTCATGGATGGATTTTTAGGGTACAACCAGATCAAAATGGCCCCTGAAGATATGGAGAAAACTACCTTTGTTACACAGTGGGGTACGTTCTATTATAAAGTGATGCCGTTCGGACTGAAGAATGCCGGGGCAACCTTCAGCGCGCAATGGTAGCTTTGTTTCATGACATGATACATCATGAGATTGAATTCTATGTAGACAATATGATAGCCCGTTCGCAAACAAAAGAAGAACACCTCGACCATCTGCAAAAGCTGTTTATTAGATTAAAGGAATATAAGCTCAGACTGAACCCTAACAAGTGCACTTTCGGAGTCAGGTCCGATAAACTCTTGGGATTCATCGTCAACAACAAAGGCATTGAGGTCGATCCTGCCAAATTCAAAGCTATGCAAGAAATGCCGGCCCCTCGCACTGAGAAGGAGGTCAGAGGTTTCTTGGGACGCATAAACTACATTGCAAGGTTCATCTGTCACCTAACATCTACCCGTGAACCAATCTTCAAGTTGCTGAAGAAAGATCAGGTGGTTAAATAGAATGATGACTGTCAAGTTACTTTCGATAAAATCAAGGAGTATTTGTTGGAACCTCCTATCTTGACGCCACCCATCGAAGGAAGGCTGTTAATCATGTATCTGACTGTCCTGGAGAATTCAATGGGGTGCGTGCTGGGCCAACATGACGAGTCTGGCCGAAAAGAGCATGCCATTTATTACTTTAGCAAAAAGTTTACCGACTGTAAGACCCGATACTTACTGCTCGAGAAAACTTGTTGCGCTTTGGTATGGGCTGCTCGCCGGCTAAGGCAGTATATGTTGACACATACCACTTTACTGATCTCTAAGACGGATCTGATCAAGTACATCTTCGAGAAGCCTGCTCTATCTGGAAGAATCGCTAGATGGAAGATGATCCTCACCGAATATGATATACAATACACAACCCAAAAAGCCACAAAGGGGAGTGTGCTAGCCGATCATCTGGCCCATCAAGCTGTCGAAGATTACCAATCTATGAGGTTCGACTTCCCTGACGAGGATATTATGACTTTGAGCAACGTGGAAGAAAACAGACCGTATGACGGACCTGAACAAGGATCCCTATGGACTCTGTACTTTGATGGTGCCTCCAAAGCACTTGGAAACGGTATTGGCGCCGTGCTTATTTCTCCAGAAGGTTTCCATACCCCTTTCACTGCTAGGCTCTGCTTCAGCTGCACCAACAACATGGCCGAATATGAAGCTTGTATCTTTGGTCTCAAGGCCGCTATTGACTTGGGAATCAAATCTTTGATTGTATTTGGGGACTCAACTTTAGTTATCTGTCAAATCAAAGGATAGTGGGATACTAAACATCCAAACCTCATCCCTTACAAAGAACATGTCCTGACATTGTTACCACACTTCGAACAGATTACCTTAGAGCACTTCTCGCGAGAAGAGAATCAGTTGGCAGATGCGCTAGCTACAATGTCATCCATGTTTAAACTTAACTGGGATAATGAGGCACCTCAAATCACCATTGAACGAATGGACGAACCTGCACATTGTCACGAGATTAATACCGAAGAAGTGGTGGATCGACCGTGGTTTCATGACGTCAAAAGGTATCTCGAAGCAAAAGAATACCCTGAAGGAGCTTCAGTCAATGACAAAAAGTTCTTAAGGAGGTTTGCGGCCAAGTTATTTTTTAGCAATGGTATCCTATACAAGCGCAATCTTGATTGTGTCTTACTCTGTTGTGTGGACAAGGTTGAAGCTGAGAAGATCATGGCTGAACTACATAATGGCACTTTTGGCACCCACTTGAGCGGTCATACGATGGCTAAGAAGATTCTACGGGCAGGCTATTACTAGTCTACCATGGAAGTGAATTATCATCAACATTCCCGTACTTGTCACAAATTCCAAATCTATGCGGACAAGGTACATATTCCTCCAGTTACTCTCAATGTCTTAACGGCTCCTTGGCCATTCGCGATGTGGGGAATCGACATGATTGGAGAGGTCAAGCCTACAGCGTCCAATGGACACCGTTTCATCCTGGTGGCCATTGATTACTTTACCAAGTGGGTCGAAGCAGCGTCCTTCGCATCCGTTACAAAGAATGTTGTTGCCCGCTTCATCAAGCAGAACCTCATATGCCGGTATGGTATCCCCGACAGGATCATCACTGACAACGGTACAAATTTAAACAATACTATGATCACTGCTTTGTGTGAGTAGTTCAAGATTCAACATCACAATTCATCTCCCAATCGGCCTAAGATGAACGGTGTTGTCGAAGCTGCGAACAAAAATATCAAGAAGATCATTCAAAAGATGACGGTCACCTATAAGGACTGGCATGAGATGTTACCGTTTGCTCTGCACGGGTACCGTACCACGGCGCGTACATCAACTGGGGCAACACCCTATTCTTTGGTGTACAACATGGAAGTTGTCTTACCCATCGAGGTTCAGATTCCCTCATTGAGAATCATGAAAGATGTTGGTCTAAGTGAAGACGATTGGATTCAGACCCGGCTTGACCAACTTAACTTGATTGACGAGAAGTGACTTACTATTGTTTGCCATGGTCAGGCGTATCATAAACGAATGATTAAAGCTTTCAACAAGAAAGTCAGACGACAAGTGTATCAAGTCGGGGACCTTGTAATCAAGAAAATCATCTTGCCACAAAGTGATCCCAGGGGCAAATGGACTCCTACTTACGAAGGACCATTTGTGGTCAAAAACATCTTTTCTGGTGGGGCTATGATTCTAACCACCATGGACGGCAAAGATCTACCGCACCCTGCGAATGCAGACATAGTCAAAAGATACTACGCATAAACGACTCGACAAGTTGAAAACCCGAAAGGGCGACTTGGGCAAAAATGGGCATCCCGATGAATCGAAAACCCGAAAGGGCGGTTCAGGCAAAATTAGGGATAAACAAAAAAATCTGTACACCCGGCAAGTTGAAAACCCGAAAGGGCGACTTGGGCAAAAAAGGGTTTCCCGGTGGATCGAAAACCCGAAAGGGCGATCCAGGAAAAAGTTAGGGAATTAAAGCGTACGACTATGTCTCGTCGGATCAATTTAAGGATAATCTCTTCACGGACAAGCTCCAGGTTTCCGATCAATCCAATCATCTGCGGACGAAGCAACGAATGGACAAGATACTCATAGTTACGAAGGCTATAGAAGAATGGGAACCCCATGGAATTATTACACATAGCCATCTTTATTTGTATAAAAAATTTCTCAATTTTATGACAACATTCTTTTACTAGGATGTCTGTCTCCTTTGTACAAAAATACTTACACAAAGTTAATACAAAGATACTTCAAAGTGCAGAAAATTGTTTGACTTTTCTTTCTTTTTTACACTTGTGTTTTATTTGAAAACGTCCAATGATTTATTAAATGAGCATATGCATTTGAATATAATCACTGCTTATAAATAAAACGAAATGAGAAAGAATAATTACTGATAGGTTGAAAGTATAGGAAAACGTCTTTAGGCTATTCCAGGAAAAATCCCCTGCAGTACATCATCCAGATCCCCGATGGAACTAAAGCCTTGAAATACATATCCCCAGCGGAGTTAAGTTTCTAAATCCCCAGCAGAGTTAAGTTTCTAAATCCCCATCAGAGTTGAGTTTTCAAACTCCCAATCCCCAGCGGAGAAAAACTTTAAACTTTAAACCCTCCGAGAAGATGAAACTTTCTTCCTAAACGAAGCCAAACCTTCAGCCTTTGAACACGAGTGGAGACCATCCAGTTTCCTCCATTGTCCCTGAAGAGTCGCTTTAAAACCAGATAATTCCCCAGAGAGTTATTCTTCCCCAGTGAAGTCACCACGATCAAATCGGCACGTCATTAAGATCCCCAGTGGAAAGGAAACCCTGATCTACCAATCCCCAGCGGAAACCATTCAGTTTTCCTCTAATACCCCCAACAGAACGGAGATTCTCATTCTTGAAGTCCCTAGTAGATTGGCCTACAACCCAAACTCCTGATCTCCCCCAGCAGTTTGGCTTCTCCCCATAGAGGTTGTCAAAGATCTTGAATCTCCAGCAGTGGTTATGGATTTATTTTCCCCGACAGCAGTCAAAGATTTTATTATCTCCAGCTATCCAGGATTTATTTTCCTCAGCAAAATAGCTAATCAGCTTACATGCACATACATTACATTCATAAATCATGAACATTGATAAAACACATATATTGCATCATACATTTCATTCAACATAGAATTTGTGTTTCAGTTGACCTTTTACCCTTTTCAGGATAAAATTAACAGCTACCTAAAACAGATGATCAAAGCTCAGAAAACGTCTTAGAGAGGCTCCAGACATGGATGCTCTTCTGTTTGCTTATTCAAATTAAGGGGAAGATTCATGTTCCAGTTATGAAGCCTGGATTCGACCAGATTTTATCTTGACTATACTGAAGCCCAGAGATCGACCGGAAAATAGTAGAATCCCCTGCAAGTTCTTCTGAAACCTGGATGTTGACCAAATAGGAAGTAAGGTATCGTGAAGCCTGGATGTTGACCAGATAGCAATACAAGACTGTGAAGCCTGGATGTTGACCAGATAACAGTAAGGTACACTGTGAAGCTTGGATGTTGACCAAATAACAGTTTACTCGGCCAATTACTTTGAAGCCCGGATCCAACCGGATATTAGTAGGCCCCAAAATAAAAGGGAAAACCGGAGGCGACCGGATAACCATTTGATTTCCTTCTGAAGACTGGATGTTGACCAGATAGGAAGTAAGGTATCATGAAGCCTGGATGTTGACCAGATAGCAATACAAGACTGTGAAGCCTGGATGTTGACCAGATAACAGTAAGGTACACTGTGAAGCTTGGATTTTGACCAAATAACAGTTTACTCGGCCAATTACTTTGAAGCCCGGATCCAACCGGATATTAGTAGGCCCAAAAATCAAAGGGAAAACCGGAGGCGACCGGATAACCACTTGATTTCCTTCTGAAGCCTGGATGTTGACCAGATAGGAAGTAAAGACTATGAATCCTGGGTGTTGACCAGAGAGAAGTTCACTGTCACCTCCTCAACCAAGAGATGACTCCCTGGTAGAATAACAGACGACTGAAGTTCTATTTCTACCACGATAGAGACCAGCATTCCCCCGGTGTAGTTCTCCTCAATAACAGGCATACGGGCTCTCGCAAAGTAATCTCTTATGCGATCAACATTATTGGATGGCATCTTTAATCCCATCTCCGGCGAGATTCAATCACATCTCCAAACGACATCTTTAAGCCCATTCCCTTAACTACATTTTGACGAGTGCAAATTTACGGGCACTCTAGTGTCCAATCCTCTTTTACCTTCGAGTCACGAAAGTCAAACTCGCCAATCTAACTCTTCAGGTTCAAGAAGATTGAACAGAGGCAGTTGTTGTACCCCAAAATTTTCCCTCTCATCCTTCAGGAATTCATCCTGAATTCTCAGAGTTTCTCTTAAACAAATCCAAGCCCTGAATTATCATTCCTTTCCAAATAAACCATTTACAAGAGCAAAATGGTCATTCGCAAGCTCAAAAGTCAAAAAATTTACCTTGAAAAAGTTAAATTCTTAATACTTAGAATTTTTTCTAAAAAAGGTATTTAAGAAAAATGGCACTTCAGAACTTCTGAACCAACCTCCAGGCAGAAACGGTCAAAAGTTGCAAACTTGGCTCAGCACATAACATTCAGTCAGAAGGTGGCTCTTCAGCAGCTACACCAACTCAGTTAGGGGTAGTAAACGTGGTTCAACATGTAATTTTTAAACAGAACATGGCTCTTTCAGAAGTTACGCAAGTTCATCCAGAGTTTGCTAGAGAAATGCAAAGAAGGCAACAAAGCCTGAAACTCCTTCAGAATGTACTGGGATCAGAAGGTAATGGGATTAGCAAATTGGGTATAATACTGAAGCATAATCTCTAAGTCCAGAGTTTTCAGAGGCAGATCAAAGAAGCATGCTCGAAAGTCTGGAAAACTCTCAGAATTTGCTGAGGCAGTAAGAGGCCAAGGTCAGAGCTTGGTTTACGTTGTTTTTTGGTGAAGTAGAACTGTTGGCTCAGGTTTTAGGTAATGATGCAAAATCTCCTATTACAAGATTTCTGATTTTGACAAATCTCATCACCATTTAATGCTCATTAATGCTCACAACCACTTTTGAGCATTCATCCAAGGGGTCTCTCCACGTGTGGCATGGTAACACCCTCGTGCAGGCTTAGGCATGGATTTGTGCGCCACTTTTCTCCTATGGGTGTCACTTTTCCTTAATCCTCGCTTATTGTTCCAACCTAGGCTGAAAAGCTGTCCATCATCACAACTTTTCATGAACTTCCTTCAAGAACAAGTTAACCCCTAATGCATAGTATTGGCGCCATTTAACGTTTAAAAATTCACAAAGCCTTGCCTATAAATAGGACACCATTGTCCATTAAAAAAACCCGGTCAAAAAGAAAATCCAGAAAAAAAATTGCTAGAAGAGGAACAGAAAACTCTAGCAAGAAAACATTGTGAAACTCTGCCAAAATTCCTAGTGTTTCATAACTTTGAACTTCCTGCCTCCAAACTTCATTAATACCCAATTTGCTTCCTGACTAGAGAACACCCATACAATTTCTGACCATACATACATATATCTTCTCCATCCACCCATTCTAAAAAGAACCTGTCCAGAACACCATCAGAGCTAAAGCTAGCTCCAATTCACATATTTTCTTCCAACAGCAAGGTAAGCACCTGCTGACTCTCATCACGCTGCTAAGCATCATCAGCTTTGCATGCTCAATAAACACAATGTAGATATCATGTTGCTGTTGTACGTGTTCTGAGGATTTTCATGCCTCTGAATGCTTAAGTAGGAAGTGAATCAGTGTAGAACCTGCCTGTGACCTTTTTGGTTCTGTCTTCTGAAATGCTATGACCTGTTGAGACTGTGCTAGGCATGTCTTCTGTTTTGTGGAAAAATAATAAAATTGCAGATGTTCTGGCTAACACATGGGGAAACCAAGCTCTGACTTTGACGCCAGCACTTCTGAGGCCTGTTTTGCTATCAATAATATCAGAATTTCTAAAAATTATTGTGTTTCCAGCAGGGTCAGAACTTCTGACTTCCCCACTAACAAACTTTTGTCTTGCAGCATATGGGAGTCAGAACTTCTGACATTCCCACTAATAGGTTTCTGTTTTACAGGGCACCAGAGTCAGAAGTTCTGACTCACACAGTTTCACTAACAGGTTGATATTCTGCAGCAGGCCGGGGTCAGAACTTCTGACTTCCTCTCAGCAGCGCGCTAGCCCTCTCTTTCTTTCTCTTTTTCTTCCCCTTGTTATTTTCTTTTTTATCTATTTTTCTTGTTGAACCATCCCCATGTACAAGTGTGTATCCCCCGCCCCCTAAATATTGTAATAGCGTAGTATTTTACATTTCCGCATTTTTATTGCTTTCAAATGTAAATGCTATTAATTAGGATATGTATGGCAAGATAAAATCAATGAAATAGAAAATCCTAATTCAAGATAAAACCATGCATGCAATAAAACACACTTGCACTTAAACACCCCTAAAGGTATCTCCACTTGGTTGCCTAAACAAATGGCCATGGTATGCATGCTAGGTATCTTGGAAAAACAAAACAAAACAAAAGATCATAGTCCGTCGATGACGCTATCAAAAGGTTGCCTATACAAAATGATCTAGTCCGTCAAAAATTTGCTAAGATACTTAGCACAATTGCTATCATGGTCAATACGATGACCCGCGCCTGTCCCGTTTAAACGTCCAAATACAAGATTGTTTACCAAATACAATGGTAAAACAACACTGTCAAAAGGGTTAAAAATGTGTAGGAAAGATCTTTGAGTAAAATAGGGTAGACAAATTTTAGTTACTTGATCAAAACTTGCAAAAACATTCTTGCTATTTTCAAACACACCTCACAACACAAATTTCAAAACAATTTCCCAAAACAAACTTTCAAACATTGAAATCTTTTCAAAAGACAATACACCTTTGTATATATTCAAACAAGAATCATTACAAAGGTTGCCACAAGGATGGCCTCTTTTCAAAACATTTTCAAAACCAAACACACAAAGCATCATTTCAAACAATTGGAAAAGCAAAAGAAAGTGATCTAAACAAGTAACTAAGAGCCCATGGAAAACCATGGATGAAAAGGGTGCTAGCACCTTCCCTTTTCATAATCTACCCCCCGAACCCAAGAAAACATCTCAAAGGTCTTTCTTGTGCTTTTTGACCTTTCCTTTGGATAAAATAAAAAGTCGGTGGTGACTCTTGCTAAACCGAAACATTTGCAAACACAAATGAAAATCCTCAAGTCAGTTCTCCCACCGCATCACAGCAGGTCTGTATCTGAATCACTTGGGGCATTGAATAATGAATTCTAGCAAAGGGTTGTATACGGCCAAGCAAACATTTCAGGCAATGCTACAACACTTTCTACTAGGGGAAGTGACAAATCTCCATGAAATCCCCTTCATAAGGTGATCCCCAGTCAAGTCCCCACAAAGTTGGATTCATGCAATCCCTAGCTAGAGTTTCACTCTCCGAAAAACCTTCTTCCCAACTAATTTGGTCTCAAGAATCCTCGAGGGGTTTCTACTTAAGGAAAACACCTCTCCAATAGATTAGCAATAGGGTTTATTTCCCCAATAAACTACAGATTCCCCATCTTGAGTCTGCCTCTCCGACTACTATAAATCAAGGGACCACAACCCCTCTTCCCCCAATAGACGTTTCTACAATCCCTAGTGAGTTGCGGCAAAGCCTGGGAGACATCCAGATAACAGTTAAATCCTTTATCCCCAACAAGTTGTTAATTTCCTTCCTCTCCAATCAAGAGATAACTCCTCAATAGAGCAACGGACAACTGAAACTCCTGAACTTTTTTCCCCAAGAGGAAATCAACACTCTCCATAGAGTTTTCCCGCAAAGAAAGTTAATACTCCCCAGCAGAGTTTCTCTTCAAACAACAAAACAGGAATCCCCAATGGAAAAATTCTAAGACAAGGTCTGGAGAGGTGCATACCCTTCATCTCCAACAGCAGTTCGGGATTTAACTTCCCAAAGCTCCCCAACACTTGTCAAGGATTTATTTTCCAAGACAGAGATACATTTCAACAAATACTTCACATTCATGCATCATATTACATACATGATAAACGCATACAACACAATCTCATTTATTTTTGAGAAAATCATTACGCTATGCATTTCATACATCATGACATTGCATGCAGCTAATTCTTTACCTTTTCAGGAAAGATCAATCAACAGATAACTATCGTCAACAATTTTCAACAGTTCCAGATTAATACCTGTAACAAGCTAGGAAAACTATTTGTGGACGACCGATGGTAGATTAATACCTGTAACTAGCTAGGAAAACTATCTACATGAGCAGAATGAAGATTAATACATGTAACAAGCCAGGAAAACTATCTTTCTTTCTAAAGGTCAGAGATTAATACCTGAAACCATCCAGGACAACTATCTCAACAACCGACAAAAACAAGATCCAGATTAATACCTAAAACAAGACAGGAAAACTATTTGTGAACGACTGATTGTAGATTAATACCTGTAACTAGACAGGAAAGTTGTCTACATGAGCAAATTATAGATTAATACCTGAAACAAGCCAGGACAATTATCTACACGACCAGCTAAAGCAATCCTACACCCTTCTAGAAATAGTTCAAATGCGATCCAGATACGGCTGACATTCTGATACTTACTCCAGATTCTCTTCTAGAAACAGTTCAGATGCGATCCAGATACGGCTGACATTCTGACACTCATTCCATACTTCTTCTAGAAACAATTCAGATGCGATCCAGATACGGCTGACATTCTGATACTTATTCCATATTTCTCATAGAAACAGTTCAGATGCGACCCAGATACGGCTGACATTCTGATACTCATTCCAGACTTCTTCTAGAAATAGTTCAGATGCAATCCAAATACGACTGACATTCTGATACTTATTCTAGATTTCTTCAAGCAACAGTTCAGATGCGATCCAGATACGGCTGACATTCTGATACTTATTCCAGATTTCTTCTAGAAACAGTTTAGATGTGATCTAGATACAACTTACATTCTGATACTTACTCCAGATTCTCTTCTAGAACTAGTTCAGATGCGATCCAGATACGGCTGACATTTTGATACTTACTCCAGACTTCCCCTAGAAACAATTCAGATACGATCTAGAGATAAATATTATTCTAATACTTATTCCAGTCCAGATACGATCCAGATACGGATGTCATTCTAACACTCATTCAGCACATCTCTCAAATACAGTCCAGATACGATCCAGATATGGATCTCATTCTGACGCTCATTCAGTACAACTTTCAGATACAAGTCAGATATGATCCATTTATGGATATTATTTTGATACTCATCCCACTACATCTACCATTTCAGTATAAATCGACTAGAGATATATTATGATACTTTTTCTAATTTCTGTCAACAATCACCTTTGGATGGCATCTATAAGACCATCTCCGACGACTCTTCATCATCTCTCCAAATCATATCTCTAATGCTATTCCATATATAATCAACCACCACATCATCGAGTGCAAATTTCTGGGCACTCTAGTGTTCAATCATCTTCCACCTTCAAGTCACGAATGGCAGACTCGCCAATCTAACTCTTCAAGTTTAAGAAGATTGAACAGGGGAACTTGTTGTACCCCAAAATTTTCCCTCTCATTTCTCAAGGTATTTCTCACAAGCATTCTCAAAAATTCAAGCTTGCACAAGTACAATTGAATTTTTCAGTTAAAGAGGAAACTTTTAAAAAGGGAAAAGCAGATAAAAATAATCTTTTTGACAAAATTGAAGAAAAATACAAGTTTTCTTTGATTCACAAGGCGTCGATTGGATTTTGGTCTACTGCAAGCTTTCTTAGATTTCCCTTGCTTCGATTGGATAAATGGCTGCCAATATGCCTTCTTCGATTGGACATTTGATGCCTGCATGCCTATTTTGATTGGAAAAATAATTCCCTCCATGCTTGCTTTGATTCACAAAGTGATGGCTAGCTGCATTTAGCCTTTGATTTAGCAATAGTTTTCTTCTTGCATGCTTCAAAGAAAGGGACTCCCACCAGGCCAGCAGGCATAAGGAAATAAGCCTCCTGTTAGCTTCCTTCGATTCAGAAGGCAAAGGCCTCTTGTTTGGCTTCCTTTGACTCAGGAGGCAAAGGCCTCTTTTCTAGTTGCCTTCGATTGTGCCATTTACCTCCCGCATGCTTTCTTCGTTTGGGCGTGTGGCTTCCTTCAATACTAGCGTTGGTTTGTTTCTTTGTTTGGGCATGTGGCTTCCTTCAATACAAGCGTTGGTTTCTTTCTTTGTTTGGGCATGTGGTTTCCTTCAATGCAAGTTTGGGTTACATCATTCGTTTGGCCATATGACCTTTGGCAGGAAAGTTTCGTTTGGACAATGGCTCTTCATGCAAGCTTTCATTTGAGAAAAGGCCTCTTGAATGTTTGCTTGAAGTCACAAAGAAATGGCCTCCTGCAACATTCCTTCGACTCATAAGCCATTGGTTTTGCTTGTTTACCAAACTAACAAGGCACAATTTCTCGTTCATGCTAGCGCCCCCAAAGCAGGGACCTCCTGCATACACCCTTTTGTTTGGCCATGTCACCTCTGGCAGACAAGCCTTCGATTGGAGAAGATCCACCTTCACACAAATCTTCGATTGGAGTTTTGGTTGCCTTCGAATCAGCATACTTTGAATCCAATCTAAACCCTTCGAAGCAAGCTTGTTTGAAGAACTTTGAGCAAATCCCGTAGCCTTATCCTCCAAATCTCACTTGTTAGGCTATGTTGCTTCCAAATAATTACATATTCAGAGGCTTACACAAAGGTTCAAAGATTTCTCAACTGGATAATACTATTCTTAGATAAGATAGTAAAAAGCTACGTACCCTTTTTTCATAAAGAGTACTTTAGTCACAAAATCAGCTCCCAATCTGATTTTTGTCTGAACGCAAGCAGTGCCAAAGGTAAAAGTCCAATCTCCTGCCCTCAATAGACATCAGGCCCCCACTTGTACTTGAAACTTGGGAATAACGAAAAGGATGAATTTTGTTTTCATTTTAACCAAACCATGGTTTGTTATCCTCCAAACCTGGTTACTCCAACACCTCTAACACTTTCTCTATAAATAGAGAAACATTTGCAAGCTAAAAGGGGACTTTTGGGTGGTGTGGAAAGAATCTTCAAAAAATTATCAAACTCTAAAAAAACTCTTAAACTCTTACGATTCTCAAACACTAAACACAAACCCAGAATCTAAAGAAACACAACACTTATTTCTTTTTCTCTTTCGAATCTGAAGCAATCCCCACACTTTGTTTTCTTTCGAATCCAGTAGAAAGAACACTACACATGTTCTTCTCCTTCGAACCCAGAAATAACAAACACCACCCTCACACCTCCTGACCTTCGAATCCATTAAAAGAAACACCTCACATGTTTCTTTCCTCCAAATCTAGGAGCATCTAGTCCAACCACTCAAGGTCAAACACACGTTCCAACTTCAAGCAAGGTAAGTCACTCTGACCTTAAACTCTTTGTTTAAAGCATGTACATAACATTTGTTTCCTTTTCGTTTCCACCCTTTTAGTTTGTTTTCATTTCTAACCCTTTTGGTTTTGTTTCTTGGTTTATCAAACACTTTTAAGAACTAATCTGGTCATGAGACAATACTAGTATGGCTTCAGGCCATGTTGCTATTTAAACCCCAAACGAAAGAAAATAGGAGGAAGGAAGTATGAATCGAAGCTTTAGGCTTCCCCCTGGCTGGTTCACAGTTGCAAGCAGAACAAAGAGTGTGGCCTTAGGCTTCACCACACATTGACTTCCAGGCCATTTGAAGGAGCAAAAAGGGAGAAACGAAAGTTGTCCACACTGACTTCCAGGCCCAACCGAAGAAGGCATCAAGGATCTTGGGGTGAAGAGTGCACCTCATGCTGATTCCAGGCCCCAAACGAAGGAAGCAGAAAGGCGGAATTGAAGGCTGCATCTCATGCTTCATGCTAAGCCCAAATCGAAGGGAGTCAGAGAAGCAGAAGGGTTTTGCTGCCCAAATTGAAGCACTCATTTTTCCTCCTTTTATTTTGTTTTGTCTTTACATTTTCTTGCTATTCAATATGGTTGTAATAGTGTAGGATTTATTTTCTGCATTTTTATTGCTTTTGTACAAATGTTAGTAATTAGGATGTATGGCAAGATAAAACCAACAATTAGACAACCCAAAAAATCAAATACAAAATGCATGCAAATCAAACACATTATTCACACATGCACCTCTAGGGTAATCCCACTTGTTGCCTCGGAAAAATAGTCATGTCCATCGAATATGGGTGTTTTAGCAAAGACCCTCGATAAAAGACCATAGTCCCTCGATGTTGCCTTCGGTAAACGATCTAGTCCCTAAACTACATTGCTAAAACGTCCCAGAGGTTGCCTTATATGAATATACAAACGACCCACGCCCGTCCCTTCACATCCAACGATGGGGCTTCTTACCAAATCAATGGTAAGATAGCGACATCTAAAGGAGGAGGAAAAGAACATTATACCTTTTGAGTAGGTAGGACACTCATAGTTGCTCGCTATCTCACGATAAAATAAATTTTCACACCAATACTTTCAAATTGAAACATTTTCAAAAGACAGAGATCTTTGTACGCATTCTTATAGAGACGAGAATTATTACAAAGACACTTTTCAAAATCACTTTCAAAAACACATTCCACAAACACCTCTTTGAACTATTTTCAAAAACTCACGCTTTGTAGGCATTCTTATAGAAACGAGAATCATTACAAAGACGTTTTCAAAATACTTTCAAACCCACACCACAAGCACATTTTCAAAACAAAAGCAAGTGATCTAGCAAGCAACTAAGAGCCCGTAGATAACTACGGATGAAAAGGGTCATAATACCTTCCCATTTTATAACCTTCCCCCCGAACTCAAGAAATAATCTCGAAAGTTCTTTCCTATTCTTTTCAACCTTTCCTTGTTGGAAAAAAGAAAAGCCGGTGGCGACTCTTACTATCCGCAACAATTGCAATCAAACGCAAAACACCAAGTCAGTTTCCCCACATATTACAGTATGTGAATTTTCAGGGTTATATTATTCATCCTCTAGGTCGTGATGAATACATAAGCTTCCCCCTGTGTCGTTTATCCTCTAGGTCGTGATAAATGCACCGGCTCATCCTCGTATTGTTTACTCTTTAGGTTGTAGTAAACATAACGAAATATATGATATAATTCATTGTGTTAGCCTCTATGCCGTAATATATTATCAAGCTCTATTTTATTCATCCCCTAGGTTGTGATGGATAGACAAAATATGTATTAAGCTTACCATGTTAGTCTCAAAGTATTGGTAAATCGATTTTAAAACTTGTTGTTGTACCCCAAAATTTTCCCTCTCATGTTTTCCAAGATTTTTTCTTATATGGGTGGTCACAAGCATTTGATTAAAGAAATAAATAAATTTTTTTGAAGACAAACAAGGAGTCTTCGATTGGCATCTTAGCTAGGTCTTTCGATTAGCATGTTAAAGGCTTTTTGATTTGGTATTTGGACAGGCTTCGATTGAGCGCCTAACCTCCTCCAAGCTTGCCTCAAATTTCCAAGCTTCGATTGAAGCCTTGGCCTTCTGTTGGTTTGCTGCACACCAGCTTAGACTGGGCATGTTTTCCCTTTAAAACATCCTCCTTCGATCCAAAGGGGAAAGTCTTCTTGATAGTGCTCCCTTGATTGCACCATTATTTTTGCATGATGGCTTGACTCACAAATGCAATGGCTACCTGCATGCAAGTTGGATCCCTGCTTCGATTGGGCATTTGGTTTCCTTGGAGCAAGCTTGTTTCCTGCTTCTACTAGGAAAACTATCCCTCTGGGCGTGCCTTCAGCGTACAAAAGCAAGAACTTCTCCAAACTGACCTTCAACACACAAAGCTCCCATTGGGAAAAAGACCCATCAGCATGTCACCAGCGAACGTATCCCTCTTCAGTTTATCTTCAGCACAAGGCCAAAACTCCTTTAAAGTCGCCTTCGACCCACAAGGCACTGGATGCCTTTGTGCTAGATTCGCCTAGGCAGTGGCCCCAGTTTAAACAAATTGTACACACTTCAACAAGCATGATAGTCATTCGAAGGACACATTTTGGTATCCCATTTGAAGAGGACCAAAGCATACATAGAAAGTCCATTCATAATTGCCATGCGAAGGACACACCAAAGTCCCATTCAAAGGGTACTCCAGAAGGACCATCTAAAGACCCGGTCGAAAGAGGCAACTTGAGCCTAGTCGAAGGCTACACAAAAAGGCCCATTCGAAGGGTGCATGAGAGATCCAATCAAAGGATAGAGACTGGGGATATTCGAACACCAAAAATGTATACATTTATTCAAATTTCAAAAAGAGGACAAGATCCCATGTTTTTGGCCACAGTTACAAACCTTTATTCATGGCCTTGAAAACGTTTGTTTATGGAAGTTAAACTTTTGTCTTCTTGTACCCTCCCTCCTACTTTATATAAGAAGCACGCTTGCAAGCTAAATGGAGGATTACACACACACATTGGAGATACGCTGCCTATAAACCCACTAAAGTTATCAAAAAGTCTCATAAGTAATCCAAGTCAAAGCAACCCTTAAACAAAGGTTCCCACGTCCAGAAGTCAAATCGAAGCAATCCTCAAACAAGGATACCCACGCCCATCACCACAGATTTACCCATCAATTGTTGGTAAGAATTGGTAAAAAGATCAAACTCTAAATTTGCATGACCCATTGGTTGTTTCATTTGATTTGTCATTCAAGACTAAAGACTTGGGTTCGACCCCATGTCTACTTTTGTTTTGTTGCTAACACCTGCTGTAGATATAGCTTGAATAGACCCAGCCTGTGCAGGATCGAAGGACCTGGGTTTCGATACCCAGGTCCTGCTTCTTTGTTTTTGCTAACATACCTTTGCAGATTCAATACCCTCACAACATCCACCCCCTGGATCGAAAGCCATAACATATCACTGGATCGAAGGGTAGCACCCTTCACAAAATCAAAAGACAACACCCCTCTAGATCGAAAAGTCCATTTCTCTCTGCAATCGAAGGATTTTCCCTTTTTTTGTATTTTATTTTCTGTTTCGTTTCTTTATTGACCTTTGTTTTTTCTATTTTAATTGACATTAAATCAAAAAAATCACAAAAATTAGGCTTAGACATTTTAATTAAATAATTAATTTTTTAATTAAATAATTAATTTATTAATTAATTGATTAATTAAATTTTAACCATTTTCTTAACTTAAAACAAATTAGAATTTAGGACTTAATTTAGATTTAATTTTCTTTTCATAATAATAAAAAAAATCAAAAAGAGCTTATTTAATTTTATTTTCCAAATAGACTTTAGGATAATTTCAATTATTTTTCTTAAAATAAAAACAACCAAAAATATTTTCATTTATTAGGATATTTTTAGACGTTATTTTCAAATTCACGCACGTTTATTTAATTTTGTATTTTTATTATTAATGTACCTGCCCACTGGATGTAATAGATTAAAACTAAGATATTTATTACTTTATCCCCCTCCTTTTTGTACTGTGTAAATTCCCTCCCCAAAGCATTGTAATAGCATAGATTTAGAATTCCTGCACTTTAATATTCTGCAATATATATTAATTGCTAGTAATTAGGTGAGTATGATAAGACTAATAATCAAACGTTAGCAAACTTAACAAAAAGACAAAAATAACTGAACATAACACACTTGCACATGCACACCTCTAGGGTTCCCCCTTTGGTTGCCTTTAAAAATAAAACAATCACGAGGCAGGAATGCTTTAGCAAATACCTGCGAATCAAAAAGATCATAGTCCCTCGATGATCCTACAGTTGCCTTCTCGGTAAATGATCTAGTCCCTAAACAAAATTGCTAAAGCATCTCCAAAAATTGCCTTAGTGACTGTAACGTCCCTTTTGAATGTCACTCATACATCCAATGATAGGGATACCTACTCACTAATAGTAGGATAGCACTGTCTAAAGGATAGGAGGAAAAGAAATCCTTTTCGAGTATAAAAGTAGATAGCTGTTAGAAGTTTGCTCAAAAAACATTTTGCACTAACATAAATACTACTTTTCAAGAACATTTTCAAGACACTTTGTATACTTTCTCCACATTCCCGAGAAACATTACAAAGTTTGCCATAATAAAGCAGTTTCAAAACATTTTCAAATACACAAAGCATAAAGTACTTCCAAAATGAGCAAACCTCTAAGAGCCTGTGGATAACTACGGATGGAAAGGGTTCTAACACCTTCCCTTTCCATAATCTACCCCCCTTACTCAGAATAATTTCGAAAAAGGTCTTTTCTGTTCTTTTCACCCTTTCGTTAATTTAGATAAAAGAAAAGTCGGTGGCAACTTTTGCTTAACGCAACATTTGCAAACACAAACACAAAATTAGTATTAAACAGTCGGTTATGCCACCGTATCACAGAATTGGCGACTCTGCTAGAGAAAAATAAAAAGTGGGGTTACCTTAGAGCTTAGTTCACTTTAAAATTGCTTTCATTGTGTGTTTTTATGCTTTACTTTTGAGGGCTTGTTTGGGTTGTTACTATAGATCCTACACCCGGATCTGGGGCACCTTATTAGGTAAGTAGCAATAAATCATGGAAGCTGTATAGCGTAGACCGATATAGACAAAGTGATAGCTATGTTAGCATGATACTTTGGTTTGTACTAATGTTCCTTGAGTCAGTCAAGGATAACATTAGGCTTCCTTAGTGTCATTAAGCGATAACTGACCTTTAGAACCTTTAATTGACTCATCCTAAGCCATTAGAAAGTAATTGGCCGTCTTTGGTTTCGATCGAAGATTGGTTGATACTCGATACTACACTCATTGAGACTAGAATTTTGGGATATTCTGGCTGCAATACTTTGGTGCTTGAGCTAGAACAAAGCCTAAAAGAAAGGTCAGTGATATGAGACTCCTTAGAACTCGGTTACTATTAATAGGACAGGTTGATCCAAATGAAACTTCAAGAGGGTACTTACCTTTAAAACTCATGCAAGCCTTTAAACCTAAGGTCTATGTGTGACTTGTTTGTGTTTGATATACTTGTGATTTCAAAGCATAATCATAATATCATAAACAACATAACATGTCATGTACACTAACCATTTCAAAGGCCTATGGATTTATCTCTTATCTTTTTTATAGGTCATGGATTCAGCTCGCAGAAAAACCATCCGAATTAATTTTGTAGAGATCCCTCCCAAACTCAAAGAATTGGTTTCAAAGATTCCTGAGAGTTCCTCATTCAACAAGAGATATGGCTACTTGCTCAGTTTGGTTGCTACTGGTTTTGACGAAGGTTTGATGAGTGTCTTATTCCAGTTCTTCGACCCTAAGCACCACTGCTTCACATTTCCATACTATCAGTTGGTGCCTACATTGGAAGAATTCTCCAAAATACTCGGTTTGCCTATATTGGAGCAGATACCCTTTACCGGTTTAGAACAAGATCCAACTGCTGAAGATGTTGCCATAGCTTTGCATTTGAAACCATCTGAAATTGAGTCCAGTTGGGAAAAGTGGAGTGGAGTTAAGAGCCTCCTCACAAGTTTCCTGATGTATAAAGCCCAAGTATTCCTAGACGCTATGAGTTACCATGCCTTTGAAGATGTGTTAGCTCTTTTAATTTGTGGATTGGTTATGTTCCCCAATTCATACCAGTTTGTAGATGTCAGTGCCATCAACGTTTTCCTTACTCACAATCCAGTGCCTGCATTACTCGGGGATATTCTGCACTCACTCCATACACGCAGCATGAAGAAGCGAGGGACTCTTATGTGTTGTATACCTCTACTCTATAGGTGGTTTATTTTGCACCTTCCTCTGTAAGTGATGGAACTAGAGATTAATGTCTCTTTCATTGATAGCTGCGGAGAATTCCCCAATATGCCACTCCTTGGCATAAAAGGCAGCATCACCTAAAACCCCTCTTTAGCTTTACGTCAGTTCGGTTACGCTCGGAGGGATGGTCCTCATGATATGCTAATTCAAGATATTGTGTTTAACTATTCAAACGATCTATAAGGCTATCATCAGAGGTTCATCCGCGCTTAGGGAATGATTAAAAGGACTGATATCAGGACTCTAGGGCACAAGAACTCCATCCATTTGGAGCCATGCCTCAAATGGGTACGAACTCGTGCTCAAAATCTTATGATATCGTATGCTGCTATCCTACTAGTGATTTCAGAGCCTATTGTTCAAGGGGTTGAGTCTCGCATCATTCTTCATCCTGGTATGCCAACAAACATCGAAGAATTGCAAAAATCTTGGATACAGCTCAAAGAAGAACGAGATACCTTTGAGTCCCAATTCTATGCCAGTGAGAAGAAGGTGTTGGAACTGACAAAGCGGCTTCACGAAGAGCGGAATCTCAATGCCTACCTTGGCACCAAAAGGAAGCTTCCTTGGGAGACTTAGAATTTTTAGAAGTTTCTTATTTTTTATTCCTTTGTAAACTTTGATTTCATTTGCGATTACTAATAAAAAGTCTTTGTTTCTATTTTGGTTTAAAGAGTTTAAATCCTATAAATCCCTTGAAAACATTGTATACATATATCATACACATCATTGCATGAACAGGTTTTTAGGACAGGTTTCTTATCTTCTTCACTGTTTATTTTAACAATGGCTCTTGAACAAATAGTCAAGGAACTTCAGGCATAAAATGCCCAATTCCAAGAAATGTTCCTGAATCTGGCCAAGGGACAAGAAGACTTGAAAGCTCTAATCCTCGGGGACAAAAAGAAGAAAAAGAGGCCAGTGGGTGTTCTGAATTTGGGAAGAAGGTTTAAAGGACCAGTGAAGCCAGTTTCAGAGCTTGCAACTCCATCAAGAGAGAGAGAGAGAGACAATTAGGATGGAGAGCCAAGAGAAGAAGACCACAGTACAAGGGAGTCTAAAGAAGATGAACTTGACTATTATGAGGCGCGGTATCCTCCTGCAGATGATAAATACAAACAACTGGAGGATCGGCTCAATTCCATGGAGATCCAAAGGGTTCCCGGGTTAGACTTTGAAGAACTAGGACTGGTCCCAGGGGTGGTCATCCCACAGAAGTTCAAGGTCCCTACATTTTCTGAATATGATGGTGTCTCCTTCCCTAAGCTACATTTAAGGTTGTATGTCAAGAAAATTCAACCCCACACTACTGATAGGGATCTGTGGGTACACTTCTTCCAGGAAATTTTGGCAGAGACTCAGTTGGAATGGTTCTATCAACTAGAAAGAACTAATGTGCGTAATTGGGAAGATCTGGCTACTGCTTTCTATAAGCAGTACCAATATAATGCTGACCTCGCCCTGACTCGTACACAGTTACAAAGCATGTCTATGGGTTCCAGCGAGGGTTTTAAGGACTATGCCCAAAAATGGAGAGAACTTGCGGGAAGAGTCCAGCCTCCATTGTCTGATAGGGAGCTGGTGGACATGTTCTTGGGAACATTATCCGGGACATTCTTTAACCACCTGATCAGAATTTCTTCTGTTGGGTTTACAGAATTAATCTTGACAGGTGAACAAGTAGAGGCTGGCATTAAAAGTGGTAAGATACATAGGGATACATCCTCTAGCACTTCAAAGAAGACATTCACAGGGAAGAAGGAGGTTAGTGCTACTTATGGCCAAAAGAATCTTTAAAAAATTGAGCGTCGTCTGACAGTAGGGGCTATTATGATTTCCAACTCTGCATTAAACCTGCAACAGAATAATCAGTCTAGAACGGATAAGCCAAGGAGACAGTTTACCCGGATCAATATGACCCTATCTTAGGTTTTACCACACCTGCTGAAGTCCAATTTGGTTACCCTGAAAGAGGCTCCCAAGAATCCCAACACTACATCTCCTCACTATAATGCAAATGCTCGATATACTTACCATTTTGAAAGTCCGGGCCATGATACAAACGACTATTGGGCTTTAAAGAATAAGATGCGGGATTTTATTGAAGCAAAGGAGATTGAATTTGACGCTCCTGAGACTCCTAATGTTCTTACTGCCCCTATGCCCAAGTATGATACAGTGGCAGAATCGACTGTTATACTAGTTTGCATTTTGTATTTGCAAATGTCACGGTAAGCAAGAGTCGCCACTGACTTTTCTTTTATCCAATAAAGGAAAGGGTGAAAAGAACAGAAAAAGACCTTTTTTGAGAGTTTTCTGAGTAAGGGGGGTAGATTATGGAAAGGGAAGGTGTTAGCACCCTTTCCATCTGTGGTTTTCCACGGGCTCTTAGAGGTTTGCTCATTTTAAAAATACCTTTGTGCATTGTGTTTAAAAATGTTTTGAAAATGCCTTAGTACGACGAACTTTGTAATGTTTCTCGGGATAGTGGAGAAAGCATACAAAGTGTTTTGAAATTGTTTTTAAAAAGTAGTGTTGGTGTAAGTGCAAGATGTTTGAGCAAACTTCTAATAGCTATCTACTTTATTACTCGAAAATGTTCATTCTTTTCCTCTTTTCCTTTAGACAATGTTATCCTACTATTAGTGAGTAGGTAGCCTTATCGTTAGATGTTGAGGGACAATTGAAGGGACGTTTTACAACCATAAAGGAAACATATGGAGACGTTTTAGCAATTTTGTTTAAGGGACGAGATCATTTACCGAAAGGCAACACCGTAGGGTCATCGAGGGACTATGATCTTTGATTTTACGGGTCTTTGCTAAAGCGTCTCCACCCTCGAGAGACATGACTGTTTTATTTTCCGAAAGACAACCGAAACGGGGATGCCCTAGAGGTGCATATGTGCATATGTGTTGAAATTCAGTTATTTTTGTCTTTTTGTTAGGTTAGATAATGTTTTAATATACAGTCTTTTGATACACGCCTAATTACTAGCAGTTAATATATATTGCAGAATATTAAAGTGCAGGAATTTAAATCTACGTTATTATAATGTTTTGGGGAGGGAATTTACATTGTATAAGAATGAAGGGGATAAAGCAGTAAATGTCCTAATTTAATCTATTACATCCAGTAATCAGGTACATTAATAATAAAAATGTGAAATTAAATAAACGCCCATGAAATTGGAAATAACGTCTAAAAATATCCTAAGAAATAAAAATCTTTTTGTTTTGTTTTTATCATGAAAAGAAAGTTAAATCTAAATTAAGTGCTAGATTCTAATTTGTTTTAAGTTAAGAAAATGGTTAAAATTTAATTAATCAATTAATTAAGAAATTAATTATTTAATAAAAATGTCTAAGCCTAATTTTTTGTGATTTTTTGATTTAATGTCAAAGTAAAAAAAAAAAGATCAATAAAGAAATAACAAAAAAAGAACAAAAATAAAATATGAAGGAGTGAAGGGATCCTTCGATCCACGAAGAATCATGGCTTCGATTCAGATAAAAAGGTTGCCTTCGATCCTGAGGAAGGCGGCTTTCGAACCAAGGAAAAAGGTAGCCTTCGATCCAAGGGAGAATGTTTGTCCTTCGACCCAGGGAGAGATAATTGTCTTTCGACCCAGGGGAGGAAGATGTCTTCTTCGATCCAGGGGAGAAGTTATTCCTTTCGATCTGGGGAAGGAATGGATTCTCAATCTAGACCTGCAAGACAAGTATTAGCAAAAAAATGACCTGGGTGTCGAACCCGGGTCCTTCGATCCTGCGTGCATTGGTTTATTTAGGCCAGATCTGCAGTATGGGCGTGGGAGGAAAAGGAAAACAAAATGTGGACCTGGAGTTGAACCCAGGCCCTTAGCTATGAATACAAATCAAACAGAGTTACATGATATCCTGAGCGTGAATCAAACAATGAACAAACATTAATACATTATGAAATCATAAACATGAATTTGAAAGTTTACCAACAATGGGAGGCTTCGATTTGGCACTTCTTGGCGTTTGTTGGCTAGTGTTTGGGAATGCTCCCTGCACACTTCAGGGAGTGATTGGGAACATTGTTTAAAGTTCCTTCGATTGGGATTGCTTATGAGAATTTTGATGTGTGTGTGTGTATAATCTCTTTGTGTGCAATGTGTGATCCAATGATACAGTATGTGTGCGTTCGTCCCCCTGGATTTGTTCTCTTTTTTTCGTCCTCTTGAAATGTGTCCTTGGCCTCGTATTTATAGGAATGTGAGGGTGCATGAAAATGGCAAGGGACAACCATTTAACCAGACCTTTAAAGCTATTGACAAGAATCAGACATCGCATAAAACTGATTTTACCTTTTCAGGTTAAATTAGAATACAGACAAATGCTATCAACTTTTACAACAGGTCAAAGATTAATACCCAAAACCAGACGGGAAAACTATTTGTATGACCAAGTGGTATGAACTCCTGAAACAAGACGGGTTTACTATTATCTACATGAACATATTGAAGATTAACATCTGAAACCAAACAGGGAAACTATCTTTCTTTGTCTAAGGTCAAAGATTAATACCTGAAACCAGACAGGACAACTATCTCAACGACCAACAAAAGAAAGTTCCAGATTAATTCCTTTAACGAGCCAGGACAACTATCTGTGGACGACTGACAAATTCCACATTCCAAATTCCAGATTAATACCTGTGTTATACCCCAAAATTTACCCTCTTATTTTTTACAAGATCTTCTCTTACATGGTGTTGTACCCCAAATTTTGACCTAAGATACCATCTCCCATCTGCATCATTACATTGCAAGTGTTTTGACCTTTTTTATCAATTTTCAAAGCAGAGTTTAAATTCATAACTTTTTCAAATCGAGAGCTGGTTATTTTTGAAACGCCCAGTTCGTTAATTGATCAATGCTAAAACAATGTTTATTTAATTATTTATTATTCTGAGTTTAAATAATTGGAATTTATTTTCAGTTATTATATAATTTAAAGAATTATAAATAATAAAGTAAATATTTGAAAAGAAGTTTATTAATTGATCAATGATGTTCATTTAATTATTTATTATTCTGAGTTTAAATAATTGGAATTTATTTTCAGTTATTATATAATTTAAAGAATTATAAATAATAAAGTAAATATTTGAAAAGAAGTTTATTAATTGATCAATGATGTTTATTTAATTATTTATTATTCTGAATTTAATAGTTGGAATTCATTTTCAGTTGTTATAATTTAAAGAATTATAAATGATAAAGTAAATAATTGCAAAGAAGAAAAGAATTAACTGGTAAAATATTGGAGTTTTATTCATTTTATTCTAATTGTTACAATTGTTGTTCAAATACCGTATTTATTTACAAAGTAATTACAATGATAATTTTACAAATGTTTAAAGTGAAATAAAAACTATCCTATTTTTTCTAAGTTCTAAATCTTCATCTTCTATCCAATACTTCTTTGATGCTCGTTTGATTTTACCTGCAAAGAATTGAAAGAAAAAGTCAGAAATAGATATGTAATTAAAAGCAGGCAATTAATTTAGAGTTCATCATTAAAAGCAAACGGCTGGAATCAGTTTTTTACCCTCTTTGCAAATCACGGGATTTCTCCCGGTTCACAAAAAGGGATGAATATTTATTTATAAATATGAATGCACAAGTTAAAATTATGCACAAATTCAATTTTGCCAAAAACCAACTGCATATTTCAAAACCAACTGCATATTTCAAAACCAATTGCACATTTCAATTGTCAAAACTGCACATTTCAAAACCCGCAGCATATGCAAATAACCAAGTCAAAGTCACATTTTCAAAAAAAACAAAATCCAACGTAAACTGTCAAGTATGGAAGTATGGAGATACAAAGGCTCCATACTGTAACAATGCAGATGGCAAAGAAGAAATGTGCAGATCAAAACCATATATGCAAGCTAATATTCCTAAACTCATCATTTTCCAGCCTTTGCTTTTTCAGAACACAAGTACATAACATCATTTTAATGTTTCAAACTGTACTAAGGAGAGAGAAGAGAGAAAAGAGTGTGGGTTTACAGGTTTTGGCCTTAGGCAGAAAAGGGATATAAAACAAAACTGTTGTAACACAGTAAAAAAGGGAAGCATAGAAAAAGATACAAAGCAAACTGAATGGAACAGTAGAGTGCAGAAGTATCAAAGGCAAAAAATGGTTAAATAATACAAGAACCTGAACCATCAGAGCCAAGCAAACCAACTAATATAAAACAACACAAACTCTTCAAGAAGAAGAGAGAGTTCATAACCTGTTGGAAGCCTAAAACAAAAACTGAGTTCAAGTACCACAAGCCTATTCTCAAAGTAAGAAAAAAAGCTTGAAGAACCTGCATTCCAAAACAATATACAACCTGCTATCTCAAGCCAAAAAACCAATAACCATGGCCTGAAAAACCAGTAAACACTAAGCTGTCCAGCCAAAGCCTTAAGCCTTTTAAAACCATAACCTGTTGAAACCTATAAAAGCCTTAACCATCAAACGATACAAGCTATCACCAACAAAACAATACCTTGTCAAACATACTGTCAAGCCATCATTCCAAATCTCCCATAGACCAACAAATCATGCCAAGTCAAAAACCAGTAAACACAACCTGTTAAGCTCAACAAACCTGCTAAGCTTCACAAAAAAACAATAAAGCCTTAAACTCAACAAACCTGCTAAGCCTCACAAAAACCAGTAAAGCCTTAAGCTCAACAAACCTGCTAAGCCTCACAGAAACCAAGTTCAAGCCAATAACTCAAAGCCCTCAGACAGTCTCATCACTGGGCAAACGTTCATATCAAGCTAGGCAACAGAAGACAGCCAGAAGAAGAAGAAAAGAAGTGTCTTAACCAAGCACAGAAGGGGTAAGCATTCAAAGGCAACAGCATTAAGCATGTAAGCGAGGCAAAGTCAGAAGAGGAAAAAGCATACCCATAAATTTACAAGGCATCAAGCATACAAACAAAGGCGACATAAGCATACAAGGCAAAGCAGGCAACGAGGCAGAAGAAGAAGACAAAGGGGTTTTCAACATGCATCTTTCAGCAATCATCATCAAAACATAAAAGTCAAAGGCGAGATAATAGACAAACCGGAGCAAGCCCAGCATCAAGCGTTTCGTCCCCCACCACCTTGGCCGCCACAGCTCTTCTCAACCTTTTCCTCCTCCGTCTCCAAAGGTAATGTTTCCCCCTCTCTTTCTTTCATGTACCTCAAATAACCATAACGATAGGAAGTCAGAATCAATAAGGAGCGAGATCATAACATGCAATAATAAAACCCTAATGAGTTTTAAAATGAAGATTACCTTGAATCTGTCGCCCTAGCGTTTCGTTGGAGGGAAGAGGAAGTTTGAAGATGCCGGTGGCCATGGGCAAGGGAAAACTCAGAGGCGAGGGCATGAGAGCAACGAAGAAGATGAACAAAGGATGAACGAACGACGCTGTAAACCCTAAGCGTATCCAAATGAAACAAATTCTCATAACCCTAAAACGTTTGTTTCAGAAGACAATGGGCCTTGCTCATTTTAAAACACCTAAGCCCAAAACGTTTTCCTAAGATTAACACCCCCATCCTGCTTCTGAGTGTTTTTTTGGTTTGGGCCTAAATCCCCTTTGAGCCCATTTGCCTCTTTCTTTTTTTTATTATTTCATTCAAACTAAAAAAAAATAATTTCTATTCCATTTTCTTTTATAATTTAACTCTGTTTAGTAATAATATTGTTAATACTTTCATGATAACTAAAATACTCTAACATTAAATATTATTAAGATTAAATCTTTTTCTTTCTTGTTTTTTTTCTTTCATTAAAACTATTTATTTAAATGCAAACTTTGTATATTAAAACAATAATACATAATATAATTAAAAGTTTAAAACTTTTTTATTTAATTTTGTTTTATACACATACTTACTCTTTTTATATTAATTAAGACTTTGTATATAAAAAAAAGGTTTAGTTAAAATATTTGAATTAGTATAAGGCATTAGTATATTTTATTATTTGCATATTAATACTAAAAAATACATAAAAAATAGAAAAATTAAAACATTTTCTTTTCTTTAATTAATATTAAATAAAAATATAAAAATGCATGTTCACACCATTTAGTCTGTTATTTAATCATTGTTGTGGTTATATATCACTTAGCTACTTAATCAATATTTATCTAAATTTCTGTTTGATTATTCAGTCTTTACTTGGTTATTCTGTTTACGTCTAAATCCAAGAGAAAAATGATTAAATTTGTTGACTTCATGTCCTCAAATCCAATCACGCGAATATCTTTATTTCATTAAAACTTAAGATAATTTTTTCCCAAATATTCAATTTTTCAAAACTCGTACCTTTTAAGTCAAAACTTCGACATTAGGTCGTCGTATCTTCAAAAACCCGTCCGTACCCCTTTTCGGCTAAAACAATTTATTTTTAATCAAACGAACATTTTAATAAACAGATATTTCAAAAGGTTCCTATAGAATACAATAGATACATTGGGTGCTAATACCTTCCCATTGTATAACCAACCCCCGAACTCTAGACCTCTTTTCAAAAACGCCTTGTATTTTCATTACTTTTAAAGTATTATTTTACATTGCATATTTTAGGGGTTTTATTTTGCTCTTTTCCCTTTTCCCTTGGAAATAATAAAGCGCGGTGGCGACTCTTGCTTTTGTGAGACGAATTAATTGATAATTCGATCTCCGATTTACCCCGCTACATTTTTTATCGCTACAGAATTGGCGACTCTGCTGGGGATAGATTGACCTCTTGCTGGTCCATCCCTAAGTGGGTTAAGCCTAATTTGTTTTATCTGTTTTATTATTATTTGTTTTGTTTGATTATGTGTTTATATTGGGGTTGTTTGGGTTTTTTTGCAAAGGACGAATCCTATACCCGGATTAAGTTACATTTAGGAATAGGACGGGCGGTATAGTCATGTTAACTTTAAGGGAGTAATCCCGAAGAAGGAGGCATGAAATCCCCCACTCAGTGGAAGGCCCTTTTGAGCGTAATATTTGTTTACCGAGTAATCGGGAAGACATTATTATTTTCGACCTGGGAGCCAGAGAAGCTGGGAACCGTAGAACCCTGAGCCATCTTGGCCTTTTAGGTGTAGCGCGGAGACTATAACGGAGTAATTCGGAAGTAGTTGTTACGCGATGCTACGCTCGGATGAGTTTCTCTTGAGAATATTGCTAATTATTGAGTAATCAAGATGTTGGTAATATCCGAAGGAGGAATGTAGACTCTGGGAACTCTTAGAACCTTGTCTTAGAGGTGTGATTAAACCGTTAGTACATACCTTGGGGTGGGCTTTACCCTTGACTCCATGCTCGAAACGTTGAACCTTTGAACCCCATGTTTATGAACTTGTGTGTAACTGTTGCATTATCATTCATTCATGCATTCATCAATATTTTTTTTGTAAAAAAACTTGTTTTTCAAGGAACTTAGGAATGATTTTTGCAGACATCTCAGGTACTATTATTATGGAATTCGGAAGGAGAAACACTCGAAGTTTTAGTTTTAAGGAGCCCGAGATTGAAGAACTGGAGAGTTTAATTCCTAAGATCAAGAACCCGACGGATTTTCAGAAAAAGTATGGGTCCATTTTACCTCTCATGAAGCGCAAGATGAAGGAAGGCATCCTTAATACGTTGGTCCAATTCTACGATCCTTTGTACCGATGCTTCACCTTTCCGGATTACCAGTTAATGCCCACCTTAGAAGAGTACTCATACATACTCGGTTTGCCGATCACCGACTGTGTTCCTTTTTCTGGCTTAGAAGAGGAACCCAAATCTCACGAGATAGCGACCATCATCCACTTGAAGAAGTCAGAGATAGAGGAGAACATGACTACAAAAGGGGGAATCTGAGGCTTGTCTGCGCAGTTTTTGTTGAGGAAAGCTCGTCATTTAGCTGAGATAAAAGATACTATTGCCTTTGAAGACGTCTTTGCTTTACTCACTTATGGTCTATTCTTGTTCCCTAACGTTGATAAGTTTGTGGATATCAACGCCATCAGAATTTTCTTGCTTGGAAATCCGGTCCCTACGCTGCTAGGAGATACCTACTACTCCATCCATCTTCGAAACTCTTATCAAGGAGGGATGATTATTTGTTGTGCACCATTGTTGTATCAGTGGTATGTTTCTCATCTACCTAGGTCTGATGTTTTCTGGGATCTCGAGAAGGAGCCGCGATGGGCGCCAAAGATTATGGCTCTCACTCATTTCGACATTGATTGGTATAATCGAGCTTACTATGACGTGAAGATCATCGATAGCTGTGGTGTTTTTCCTAACGTGCCTCTTCTTGGTACGAAAGGTGGAATTAATTATAACCCTGTTCTCGCGCGCCGTCAGTTTGGATACCCGATGAGGGACAAGCAGAACAACATCCATGTGAGTGGTTTCTTTTTACAAGAAGGACAAGATCATCGGGCAGCTAAGAGGGAGATCGAAGGAGCTTGGCGCCACATCCATAGGAAAGGGAGAGACATGTTAGGACATAGGGGTGCCGTTTCGTTGGAGCCTTACCTTTAATGGGTTCGTGCTAGAGCTTGTGCTCTCAAGATGCCCTATAAACCTGAGAAACCTTTATTCCCTACTGTTGCATCATCATCTGTTGATATCCCTATCGAGAATATGGGAGAATACCAAGGAAATCTGGCTAGGATGAAGTCCGAGAGAGATGCTTGGAAAGAAAAGTATAATATGTCTTAATATGAGAATCGGGTCCTGGCTCGACAACTAAAGGAAAAGGAGGATTTGCTATTTATTCAAGACGGCTGGTTCATTGATCATGATGAGAAGCTTCGTCAAAAGGATGCTTTACTGAAGAAATATGCTAGTGAAAGGAAGAGAAAGAAGGAAAGTTCGATAAGCGTTGCTCTCGTTCCTAATCCACAAAAGGAAATCATTGATCGACTGGTAGCTGAGAAGAAAGAGATGGAAGATTTTTATGAAGAGAAGATCAGGAAGCTCCAGTTATAGTTGGCATTTGGTCCTTCATCTGATGATTCTGAGTGATCTTTAGCTTTTAGTTTTATTTTACTGATGTCATTTTGTAAAACTCTGTAAAAGGGCTTCATGTTCTGAAGTTGTAATTTACTGCTTTTATTATGGGCTTCATGTTCCAAAGTTGTAATTTACTGCTTTATTATGGGCTTCATGTTCCAAAGTTGTAGTTTACTGCTTTATTATTGGGTTGTTATCCCAAAGTTGTAATTTATTGTTTTGTTGTTCCAAAGTTGTAAGTTGTAATTTACCGCGTTTGATTAATGAAAGGAGTTTTTGTTGTTCCAAATTCCTTTACCATTGATGTGTGCAAAATTATTGAAGTTCCTTGAAAAACTATTAAAATGAATCATCATTTGCATCATATATCATGCATCATTCAACATTCCGCTTCACATGTTTTCTAGAGTCTTATCCTTGTTTCTTTTTCCACTCCGATAGATTGTCAAGCTGTCTCATCGATACGATACTCGAGCCAATCGTCAGAGGAAGATGGAAGATCTGGAACAGGAAAACCACGAGCTTCGTGAGGAGGTCGCTACCCTTCGTGTCGGTATGGAAAAGTTAACTGCGCTAGTGGAAAGTTTGATGGCTGCTCAGAATCAGCCATCGACTACAGCTGCTGAGATTCAGACTTCAACTACTGTGGTTTCCGAGATTGCCACCGTTCCAACATCTGTGACTCAAATCAACTCTCCGCTTCAACATCAGATGCCAAAAGGTTTTCCGTGGGGAATGCCTTACAGCTTTGTGCCAGAGGGGTATCAGCCTGTCGTACAGCCTTTGATTCAACCTACTATGTCTTTTCCTCAACCAGAGACAACTGCCATGCCGCCTGTAATCCCGTCTGTAACACCTTTCCCGCAACCGGTGATGACAACTGTCGCTCCTGTGGTTCACTCCGTGCCATACTTGAATGAACCTACTTATCCTGCCGAGCATGCTGAAAGTATGGGTCTTTTTGATAGAATGGAAGATTTTAAAGACCAATTCCAAGAAATGCAGAGGGAGCTCAGAGCGTTAAAGGGGAAGGATTTGTTTGGAAAGAACACTCATGACCTTTGTTTAGTTCCGAATGTCAAGATTCCAGCAAAATTCAAGGTGCCAGACTTTGAAAGATATAAGGGTGATTCGTGTCCTCGGAGTCATTTGACTATGTACGTGAGAAAGATGTCTACATATTCTAATGATCATGACTTGTTGATTCACTATTTTCAAGACAGTTTGACGGGTGCTGCTCTAAAGTGGTATATGGGTTTGGACAGCATTCGGATCCGCAACTTCAACGATCTTAGTGAAGCTTTTGTTCACCAGTATAAGTACAACGTTGACATGGCGCCGGACAGGGATAAACTTCGGGCGATGTCCCAGAGAGACAGAGAGTCTTTTAAGGAATACGCCCAGAGGTGGCGCGAAATTGCTGCTCAAATCTATCCTCCTCTTGAGGAGAAAGAGATGACGAAGATATTTTTGAAGACTTTAGGTTCCTTTTACTATGAAAGAATGATTGCCAGCGCACCCAGTGACTTCACCGAAATGGTGAGTATGGGCATGCGGTTGGAGGAAGGGATTCGTGAAGGGCGTTTGGTTAAAGAAGGAAGTCCGTCTAGCAGTACCAAGAAGTTTGGAAGTGTTTTCCCAAAAAGAAAAGAGCAGGATGTCAGCGTGATCTTCCCAGGGAGACCAAGGAGAGGTTACTCACATGTTGCGGCAGTCACTCCGGCTGTCCGCCCAGCATTGATGACCCCAACTCATCAAACCCCACCAACTCAACAACGGCCATTTCTGCAGCAGCCTCGACAATAGGCTTATCCATTCAACAACCAGAACCGTTCACCAAGGAAGCCGCAATTCGATGCCATTCCCATGACTTATACTGAATTGTTCCCTGCTCTTATCAGAAAGAGCCTCATAACGATGAAGCCTCCTCCTGTCGCACCAAATAGTATTTCTCCGTGGTACAAGGCGGATCAGTTTTGTGAATATCATCAAGGGTCGCCGGGGCACAACATTGAAAATTGTTTTGCTCTAAAGGCGGACGTGCAGAGGTTGATTAAGAATGGTATCTTGTCTTTCAAGGATGTTAACCCAAATGTTAGAGATAATCCTCTGCCTCGACATGGGGAAGCATCAGTGAATATGGTGGAAGGTTGTCCGGGAAAGTTTCGAGTTTTTCAAGTTGAACACATAAGAGATTCGTTGATCAGGTTACATCAGAGCTTAAGAAGACTTGCCTTTGTTAGGCATCAACATGATTATGATGTCTGTGAATTTTTTTCAAGAGAGGTTGATTGCCCTATTGTGAAGGAGGATATTCAAAAATTGTTAGACCAGAGGGTTATCACTATTACATATGACAGAGATCCGGAGGATGAAGTGAATGTTATAATACCACAATTCAATTTGCCTGAATCAGTAGAGATCGTTTACGACAGTCAGACTGCACCTGTTGCTCCTTTGATCATTTACCCACCTGGTCCCGTGCCTTACAACTCAGACCAAGCTATATCGTACAAGTATAATGCCACAATGATTGAGAATGGGGTAGAAGTCCCTATACCAACAAGGTCGTCTTTTGTTAACATTGCTGATGTGAGTAGAGTTACGAGAAGCGGACGTGTCTTTGCAGCAGTACCTTTGAAGAGACCAGAAGTTCAAGTTAGGAGGCCCATATCGGCAGAAATTCCAGCGAGAAATGTTGAACCAAGGGTTGAGATAGGCCGATCCAATGAACCTATCCCACATCCCGATGATGATGAGATTCTGAAGCTTATCAAGAGAAGTGAATATAAGATTGTGGACCAACTATTGCAAACTCCTTCCAAGATTTCTTTGCTTGCTTTACTGAGAGATTTTGGTGCCCATAGAGAAGCTTTGATGAAGGTCTTGGACCAGGTATTCGTGGATCATGATGTGACGGTTGACCAATTTGATGGAATCGTGGGAAATATTACTTCGTGTTACAATCTTGGTTTCAGTGATGAAGAGCTTCCGGAAGAGGGGAGGAACCATAATATGGCTTTGCATATCTCAATAAGTTGTGGAAATGATACTTTATCAAGTGTGTTGGTAGATACAGGTTCGTCGTTAAATGTAATGCCCAAGACTACATTATCTCGACTCTCATATCAAGGTGCTCCCATGAGACCTAGTGGGGTAATTGTCAAAGCGTTTGATGGCTCTAGGAAGACTGTCATTGGTGAAGTGGATCTTCCTATAGTAATTGGTCCTCATACTTTTCAGATCACTTTTCAAGTAATGGATATTCGTGCCGCCTACAGTTGTCTATTGGGTCGTCCATGGATCCATGATGCAGGGGCAGTCACTTCCACGCTCCATCAAAGATTGAAGTTTGTAAGGCATGGAAAGTTGGTAATGATTGGTGGAGAGCAGGCTATGGTGGTAAGCCATTTGTCATCTTTCTCTTTTATTGATGCTGATGAGGATGTTGGAACCCAATTCCAAGCTCTATCTGTTGCTAATAATGAAGTGAAGAAGCAAGGGACATCTATTTCTTCTTTTGAGGATGCGCGACGAGTGGTTGAAAGTGGTTCGGCTGAAGGTTGGGGCCAGGTGTTGACTTTGCCCGAGAGCAAGTCTGGAGAAGGTCTTGGTTTTCATCCCGTGTCTACAAGAGTCAAGCAGGAAGTAGTTACTCGTCCGATACAAGAAGTTTTCCGAAGCGCAGGTTTTATCCATCCGACTCCTCCTGAAGTTGATGCTATAATAGGAGACGATTCTGAAGAGGATTTACCCGATTTTGTAACGCATGGAGTGGTTTGCCAGAACTGGATTGCTGTTGATGTTCCTGTTGTGATGCACATTTCTGAGTAATGTTTTGTTTTATTTTTGAAAAAAAAATTCGCTCTGCCCAAGGCGAAAAGTATTTGTGTCGGGCTATGTTGAAAATAAATCCTTTTGCTCTGCCCAAGGCAAAAGAGAAGATGTCTGGGCTCTTTGTTTCAAGTATTTCCCCTCATGAATAAAAATGTTATTTTGTCCACTACTGTTTTATTTTTCACTTTTTCTGGGAAATAGTAATGGAAATTAATTGGTAGTAATAGGAAAATATAATAACTTTTTGTTTTATTTGTACAAATCGATTTCTAAAATAAAGCATAATCATATGTGCAGATTAATCCATGACTTAACCATTGAAAACAATGATCCTATGCCCTCTCCCAACTTTGAATTCCCTGTGTTCAGAGCCGAAGAAGAGGATAGCGAAGAGATTCCTGATGAAATTTCCCGTTTACTTGAGCACGATGAAAAGACTATTCAGCCGTTTGAAGAACCTATAGAGATGATCAATTTGGGTGATGAAGAAGATAAAAAGGAAGTCAAGGTCGGAGCATTGCTTATCCCAGGGGTCAAAGAGAAAATGTTGGAGCTTCTCAAAGAGTATGTTGATGTGTTTGCTTGGTCCTACCAAGATATGCCAGGTTTGGACAACGATATTGTGGAGCATCGTTTACCGTTGAGACCTGAATGTCCGCCAATTAAGCAGAAGTTGAGAAGGACTCGTCCCGATATGGGTGACAAGATCAAAGAAGAAGTTCAAAAACAAATTAATGCAGGTTTCCTTGTTACATCGGTCTATCCTCAATGGTTAGCCAATATAGTGCATGTTGCTAAGAAAGATGGCAAAGTTCGAATGTGTGTAGACTATAGAGATTTGAATAGAGCTAGCCCAAAGGATGACTTCCCATTACCGCACATTGACGTTTTGGTCGACAGTACCACAAAGTTCAAAGTCTTTTCTTTCATGGATGGTTTCTCTGGTTACAATCAAATCAGGATGGCACCAGAAGATATGGAGAAGACAACTTTCATTACACCTTGGGGAACATTTTGTTATCGGGTTATGCCGTTTGGTTTGAGGAATGCTGGTGCAACATACCAAAGGGCCATGACTGCTTTGTTCCATGATATGATGCATAAAGAGATAGAAGTGTATGTAGATGACATGATTGCCAAATCACAAACTGAAGAAGATCATTTGGAACATTTATTGAAGTTATTCCAGCGTTTGAGAAAGTATAAACTCCGTCTGAATCCCAACAAGTGCACTTTTGGTGTTCATTCTGGAAGACTTCTGGGTTTCATTGTCAGTCATAACGGTATTGAGGTAGATCCTGATAAAGTCAAAGCTATTCGAGAAATGCCCGCACCCAAGACGGAAAAACAAGTAAGAGGATTCCTTGGGAGACTGAACTATATTTCTAGATTTATATCTCATATGACTGCTACCTGTGGGCCGATTTTCAAGCTTCTCCGAAAGAACCAAGGATGTGTGTGGACAAAAGATTGTCAGAGAGCTTTTGATAGCATCAAAGAATATTTGCTTGAACCTCCCATTTTGATTCCTCCGGTGGAAGGAAGACCTTTGATTATGTACCTGACTATATTGGAAGATTCCATGGTGTGATCGGTGGATCTGGAACTGACTGTTTAACGCTGGTTCGCGAAATGTCGCGGAAGCAAGAGTCGCCACCGTCTTTTATTTTCTCCAAATGGAAAGGACAAAAGCACAGAAAAATTCCTTAAAGAGATTGCTCTCGGTTCGGGAGGTAGATTATAGAAAGGGAAGGTGTTAGCACCCTTTCTATCCATGGTTATCCATGGGCTCTTAGATACTTGCTCATTGTGTTTTCAAAATTGTTTGTTTGCTTTTCAACTGTGGGTTTTAAAAAGTTTCTTTGAAAATTTCAGTTCGACTCTTGTATCGGTCCTCAAGAGTGTTTGAAAAATTGCTTTCGAAAGCTTTTTGAAAAGTGTCGGTGTGAAAAGTATTTTTTTGATTTGTTTTGAAGTTTAGAGCAAGTATCTAGAGTCGTCTACCTACCCTAAGGAATTCGTCTGTGTAAATGTCCTTTAAAGTAGTGCCATCCCACCATTGAGAGGTAGGTAGCACCACCGTTGGAGGTGTTCGGGTCAATTCGAGGTTCGGGACATGGTGATCACCGGAGCAATGGGAAGACACCTTAGAAGCTACCCTCATGCCAGGTTCCCAGATCATGAGGACTTACTAAGACATCCTCTACTCGACGATCACCTTTCGAGGCAAGGCAACAGTGAGGCGTACCCTAGGGGTGGTGTGTGCGATTCGTGTGTCGTTTTCATTTGCATTTATCTTGTCATGTTATTGGCGTTCTATGCTTGTTTTTATTTTTGTCCATACATTCTTTCATGCCTTTATTTACAGTTAAAAATTGCGAGAAAAGTAAATTCTAAGCTATTACAAAAGGCGCGGGTCCACATCGCCAAAATTAAACCAGGACCCGATTTGACAGAAAATAAATAAAGAAAAGAAAAGTGCGAGAAAATTAAAAGGTTACATGGCCTTGGGAGAGATACACAAATATTATACAGAAATAAAATAAATATGCGAATTAATAAGAAATTAAGAACGAGGGCGTTGGACCCTTTCGCAAAAATTGAATTAATGATGGAGTTAATTAATTAAAAAAAAAAGAACTTGTTTTTTGGTATTTTTTAGTATTTTAGGATTTAATAGAAAAAGGAATTAATTGAAATTAAAACTAATCCTAATTCTAATGGCTTTTAATTTATTAAGAAAACATTGAATTTTAACCTAAATTAACCCTAATTTTTATATACAAACTTAATTATAAAAATAAATGTTTGATTATTTAATTATTATGAGAGAAAAAGAAAAAAAGGATAAAAAATTAATATGAACCCTAATTCTATGTTTTTTTAGATTTTTATCAAAAGAATTAAAATTACAACCTAATTTAAAACTAAATAATTATATACAATTTATTTATGGAAAATATTAAAACAAAAATATTTATTATATTTTTCCTCTTTTTCTGATTTTTTTGATTTTTAGGTGTTTTTGATATTTTGTGGAAATAATAAATTAATTAAACAAATAATAAATAAAAGCAAATAGAAAATAAAAAATAAAAAATATTATGGCAAACCTAGGGGGGTTGTAGTCCCCAACATGGAGGTTAAGTCCAAGAATTCTGGCCCATTTAGCATGGTCCGTTTGACTTTTCCAGGCAACGTGCTGGCATGTTGACTCATGTTTATGGTGTTCCTCCAATCTATGCCTTTGGATTGACCCTGATATGCACGTGGATGGTTTGATCTGGAGGGCGTATGGTACGCTTTGATGTTGGACCTGCATGGAATCAATGAATACAAAATAATATGAAGAGGGTGAAGACCTGGGGTTCGAACCCAGGTCATGTGCTTTGCCAACAATTACGCTTGCCACTGGATCAACTCACGCGTGTTTAATATATAACAATCAACAAATATTATAAAAAGAACAATTGCGTTAGTGGACTTTGCGCGCGAACTTTCAAACCAGCCACCCACCGCTTGCCACGAATTCATCTTCTTCGTTGGATTTTATTTTCCTGAAACATAAACAACATAAGCAACGGTTTTCATGTGTTCTCTTAGGCTAGCTTCTGAAAAATAGCGACTAGCCCTGTGACGCTCATAAATTGAGCGCGAGAGTCCCATTGTCTTCGTCCAAGTCCCCTGAATCCATTCCTGGCGTCGTGGTTTGCTAATTTTACAAGACCAAGAAACCCCCAATTCGAAATCCTGTAAACCCTAAAAAATAATAATGGCATCTTTGCGTATAATGCATAAAAATATAATCAAAGTTCACGATTAGCTTGCAAACATTGTTCTAAACACAAAAATAACAACAAAATATGTTAACAATGCATGTATGAGAGAAACCGATTCAGAAATTCTCTTTACCAACTTCAATGGTGGTCTTGCGTTTTCTTGAGTATGGGGCTTAGTTTTTGATTGGAATATGTCCTATGATCCTTGAGGAAGCTAATGAGATGGAAATCCTGGCTTGAAACCACCTACAAATTAGTTTTCAGTATTGAGTTTTTTAGACCAAATTTCAAGTTTTCAATGGAGTTTCTAGCGCAGCTTTATGGTCCATCTCATTAGGTTTGTATTCAGGCTTATGTAATGAACCAATTAGGTCAAGAATTCTGATCAAAATCTCTTGCATTCATGGATTTTGAGATTTGATTTTCAAGATCTTTTTTCAAATATTTTCCATGTGTTTTTGTACAAATTATGATCCAATCAATCCAAATCTTTCCATATTGGGTCATGCACGAGTTATTGAGTGGATTTCATGCAAAAAAAGATTGTAAAACTTAGGTTACATATTTTCCATGTATTTAATTTGATTTAAATGAATTATTATAAATAAAAATTCAAATAAATAAATAAAAAATGAAGAAATACTTCCCTTTGGGCCAAGTGGTCGTGCACATGCCATGGATGATGAATTATGGAAGAAAAATGGGCCCATTAGCAATTTTAGGTCATTTGAATCAATGTTGACTTTTCAAAATATCCAAAAATTTCCCAACTTCTACAAGGCATAACTTGCTCAATTTTTAAGCTTTGCTCATGTTCTTGGACATTTTGAAAAGGTCTTTGAGTCCTCTAACCAATTCCTTTGGTCCCATGTCATTTTGATTTACCACTCTCAAGTTATGGCCTTTGACTTAAAGTCCCTTTTTGTTGACTTTTGAAAATGACCTATAATGTTGAAATTGATAACTTTTTGTGAGAGCATTTCTTGGACTTGAAGTGTGAAGAGGAGTTGTAGGAAATGTCTTTCTCTTCAAAATGAGCTTTGGATGGAATTTTTCTGATAATCCATGTGAAAGTTATGCCCTGGTCAATTTACAGTTGACTTTTTCAACTGTCCAAATAAGGAAACTTTTGCATCTTGATGATTTTTGAGCCAAGCATTGATCAAATGATGTTTGTGGCTTCAAAATGAGATGTTGATCAAAAATTTGAACTTTTGACTGCCAAATGACCATTTTGCCCCTACAGTTGACTGTAGTGCAATTAGGGTTTTTGACTGTGCAATTTTATGCTGAAAGCCTTGAAACTTGATATGAGGATGCTTGACCATATTTATAGGCATGTGGGACTTGATTGGACCTTTGGGAACTTCATTTTCTTGATCAGAACACAAACCCTAATCTTGACTGTTTAGGAGACCCTTGACTGTGCAACCCTTGGGGAGATTTTAAAGCATGGCTTGGCAATTTCTTGAAGAATATGGGAGGGCAAATTTTGGGGTACAACAGTTGCCCCTGTTCAATCTTCTTAGACCTGAGGATGCAGATTGGCTGACGTGCCTTTCGTAATCCGAGGGTAGAAGATGATTGAACACTAGAGTGCCCAGAAATTTGCGCTCACATAGTAGCAGTGTGGTGATGGGAATGGGCTTATAGATGCCATCTGGATGTTGATCGCATAAGAGATTCCTTAGCGAGAAATTGTGTACCTGCAAAAGAAAAATGAGTACCTGACATGTTGCAGGATCTGGTTTTTAGATGCTTGGTGTAGATATGTCCTGACTGGTTACAGGAGCCGAATCTTTAAACTCTTCAGACGTGCCCTGGCGAGATACAGGAATCGAGTCTGGTAACGTTAGTCTTCAACGGATACACCCTGGCAAGATTCAGGCATCGGACCCTCGAACTCTTCAGACACACCCTGGCAAGATACAGGAATCGTATCTGGTAATGTTAGTCTTCAACGGATACACCCTGGCAAGATTCAGGTATCGGATCCTCTAACTCTTCAGACACACCCTGGCAAGATACAGGAATCGGATCTGGTAATGTTAGTCTTCAACGGATACACCCTGGCAAGATTCAGGTATCGGATCCTCGAACTCTTCAGACACACCCTGGCAAGATACAGGAATCGGATCTGGTAATGCTAGTCTTCAACGGATACACCCTGGCAAGATTCAGGTATCGGATCCTCGAACTCTTCAGACACACCCTGGCAAGATACAGGAATCGGATCTGGTAATGCTAGTCTTCAACGGATACACCCTGGCAAGATTCAGGTATCGGATCCTCGAACTCTTCAGACACACCCTGGCAAGATACAGGAATCAGATTTGGAAATGTTAGTCTTCAACGGATACACCCTGACAAGATTCAGGTATCGGATCCTCGAACTCTTCAGACACACCCTGGCAAGATACAGGAATCGGATCTGGAATCGATCGTCAACAGATACACCCTGGCAAGATACAGGAATCGGATCTTTAGTTGCGACCGTCGATAGTAATCATTTTTGTACTGACTTTTGTCCTGAAAAGACAAGCGTTAGTTGTATGCGATGTCATGTGGTATGACATGCGAGATGCTCTTTGAGTACGTGAGATTGTATGTTCATGATGCGTATATGCATGCTTTAATGTATGAAAGATGTTTATGAATGTATTTTTTTTCGTCTAGGCAAGTAAATCCTTGACGGGTGCTGGGAAGTCACTCCTGGGCTGATGTTTGAAGAATGGATTTTGCTTCCGCTGGGGATGATAATTGCAAGGATACCGGTTGGGAGAAGATAACTCCGTTGGGGAATAAACTTGGCGAATGGAATAACTCTGCGGGGAGGAAAGTACTCTAACGATTTTGCTGGGAAGCAATACTCTATGGGGAGAGAGATACTTTGCTGAGTTGTTGATAATAACTTGCTGGGGATACCCTTGTTGTATTGGAAGTGTTACTAGACTTCGCTGAGGATAAGAAAGAACTATGTTGACGACGACCTTTCCGTGGCTTTTGGCTGAGGATAACCCAGTTATATCCTGTTAAGGAAATAACTCTTTAAATAAAGCCGGACGACGCGTTCGTGCTCTGCGAGGAATAAGCTTCCAGAATCTACTGGGGATAAGCTTACTGCTTGGGGAAGATGGATTCCCACTTTCCTGGGGAAGCTGGTTTGGACTCTTCTGGGGAAGTTTGGAATTGCAGGGGAAGTGATTCCTTTGAATGTTGATATGCCACCGGGGAACAATCTTTAGACCAAGACTGCCGGGGATGCTTGTTAAGAACATATATGCTGTTTGGGGAGATGTTGAGATCTGCTGGAGGATACCCAACTTCTTTAAGGTTTGATAGTAGCTTTGCTTGAGGAGAGTGCACTGACTTGTTGGCTCACTCTCTGGGGAATTAAGATGTACTGGTCATGTTCTTTAGTTGAACCTACCTTGGTACCTTGGAGGACAGAGCAATTAGATTGCTTAGACAACTCTTTATTGCCCCTGTTTCTAGTGTTACCTGTAATTAATCCTTTGTTTCGTATGCAAATATTTATGAGTTAGCAAATTATTGTCAATGCATATATCACAAATTGAACCTTGGACGTTCTTCGCAAAACAAAACAGGAAAAGAAAATAATTGGCACATTTAACTGAAAAGTATATTTGTATTGATTTTTGAACGGCCTGTAAATAGGCGTTTTGTGTACAAGAGGCTGACGTCCTAGTAAGAGAACGCCGCCGAAAAAAAGAGTTTATACAAATTTTGTACAAAAGAAAGTAAAACAGCTGTGTGAAATGGATAATCCCACTGGGTTTCAACTCTGCTATTGCCTTTATAACCCCGAGCGTCTCATCACTTGATGACCTTGGTTGAAGGTGAAGCTGACTGATCGATGTCGTCTGAACTTGATATAGATACCGGATTCTGATGCAAAGTGATCCAATGCGACATAGTATTACGCTTTTATCCCTAATTTTTGCCTGGACCTCCCTTTCGGGTTTTCAGTCCACCGGGATACCCATTTTTGCCCAAGCCGCCTTTTCAGGTTTTCGACTTGCCGGGTGTATAGATTTTTTTCATTTCATCCCTTCATTTTGCCCGAACCCTTTTGGTTCACCGGGAAGCCCTAATTTTTGCCTAGGCATGTCAGCCTAGCGGGTCTTTTTTCATGCGTAGTATCTTTTTACTATGTCTGCATTGGCGGGGTGAGGAAGGTTGTCACCATCCATGTTGGTCAATATCATTGCTCCTCCTGAGAACACATGCTTAACCACAAATGGCCCTTCGTATGTAGGGGTCCATTTGCCCCTTGGATCACTCTGAGGAAGGATGATTCGCTTGATTACCAGATCCCTAACTTGATATTCCTGTGGTCTGACCTTTTTGTTAAATGCCCTGATCATCCGTTTCTGATACGTCTGACCATGACAGATAGCAGCAAGTCTCTTTTCATCAATGAGGTTGAGCTGATCAAGTCGTGTCTGGATCCAATCATCCTCGTTCAGATTTGCATCCTTCATTATCCGGAGAGAGGGTATCTGCACTTCGATTGGTAAGACTGCCTCCATGTCGTAGACCAAGGAGAAAGGAGTTGCCCCGGTTGACGTCCTAGCTGAGGTACGGTACCCATGTAGAGCGAACGGTAACATCTCGTGCCAATCTTTATAAGTCACTGTCATCTTCTGCACGATTTTCTTGATGTTCTTATTTGCCGCTTCTACAGCCCCATTCATCTTCGGTCTGTAAGGAGAAGAATTGTGGTGCTGTATTTTGAACTGCTCGCAGAGCTCAGCGATCATCTTGTTGTTCAGATTGGTACCGTTGTCTGTAATGATTCTCTCTGGGACGCCGTACCGACAGATCAGATTATGCCGAATGAACCGTGCCACGACAGTCTTGGTTACCGTAGCATAGGATGCTGCTTCGACCCACTTCGTAAAGTAATCAATCGCCACCAGGATGAAGCGATGCCCATTAGATGCCGTAGGTTTAATCTCGCCGATCATGTCTATACCCCACATTGCAAACGGCCAAGGCGCAGTCAGAACATTTAGAGGAACTGGAGGAACATGCACCTTGTCTGCATAAATCTGGCACTTATGGCATGTCCTAGAATGTTGATAGCAGTCAGCTTCCATTGTGGACCAGTAATACCCTGCCCGCAGGATCTTTTTAGCCATAGTGTGTCCACTGGAATGCGTACCAAAGGTCCCTTCATGTAGCTCTTCCATGATCCTTTCTGCTTCAGTCTTATCCACACAACGCAGTAAGGTTGAATCATGGTTTCGCTTGTACAATATGCCGTTGCTCAGGAAGAACTTTGCTGCGAACCTCCTCATGAACTTCTTATCATTGACTGAGGCCCCTTCAGGGTATTCCTGAACTTCCAGATATCTCTTCACCTCATGGTACCAAGGCTTCTCAGTCACCAATTCGGTCTCGAGATCACAACAGTATGCCGGTTCGTCCAGTTTCCAGATGATGATCCGGGGAGCCTCATTATCCCATTTAACTTTGAACATAGAAGCCATTGTAGCTAACGCGTCCGCCAGCTGATTCTCTTCTCTCGGAAAGTGGTCAAAGGTTATCTTCGTGAAGTGGGGGATCAAGGTCAACACACATTCTCTGTAAGGAATCAGGTTTGGATGTTTCGTATCCCACTCTCCTTTGATCTGATTGATCACGAGAGCGGAATCTCCGAAGACACTCAGAAACTTGATCCTTAAGTCTATCGCAGCTTGAAGACCCATGATGCACGCCTCATACTCCGCCATGTTGTTGGTACAGTTGAAACATAGTCGGGCAGTGAGCGGAGTGTGAGTACCTTGAGGTGATATGATGATGGCGCCGATACCGTTTCCCAAAGCATTGGAGGCTCCGTCAAAGTGCATAGACCATCGGGATCCTTCCTCAGGTCCTTCATCCGGTCCAGGTACTTCACAATCAGTTACTATCATGATGCTTTCATCTGGAAACTCGAAGTTCATTGACTGATAATCATCGACTGCCTGATGTGCCAAGTGGTCTGCCAATACACTTCCCTTGATGGCTTTTTGGGTCGTGTACTGAATGTCGTATTCCGTCAAGATCATTTGCCATCTTGCTATTCTCCCAGACAGAGCAGGATTTTCGAATATGTACTTTATAGGATCCATCTTTGAGATCAACAAGGTAGTGTGAGTCAGCATATACTGTCTCAGCCGGCGAGCAGCCCATACCAAAGCGCAGCAAGTTTTCTCAAGCAGTGAGTATCGGGTCTCACAGTCGGTAAACTTTTTTCTAAGGTAATAAATGGCATGCTCTTTTCGGCCAGACTCGTCATGCTGCCCCAGCACACACCCCATTGAGTTGTCCAGCACTGTCAGGTATAGTATCAGAGGTCTCCCTTCAACTGGTGGCATAAGGATAGGTGGTTCTTGGAGATACTCTTTGATTCTGTCGAAAGCAGCCTGACATTCATCATTCCAACGTACTACCTGATCTTTCTTCAGCAGCTTGAAGATTGGCTCACAGGTAGCAGTCAGGTGTGAGATGAACCGAGCAATGTAATTCAGGCGTCCTAAAAAGCCTCTGACCTCTTTCTCTGTCCTGGGAACTGGAATCTCTTGAATAGCCTTGACCTTAGCAGGGTCCACTTGAATTCCCTTGTCACTTACCACGAAGCCTAGCAGCTTCCCAGATCTTACCCCGAAGGTGCACTTGTTCGGGTTCAATCTCAACCTGTACAGTTTCAATCGGTCAAACAACTTCTGCAGATGATCTAGGTGCTCTTCCTCAGTCTGGGACCTTGCGATCATGTCGTCAACATACACTTCTATCTCATGATGGATCATGTCATGAAATAAAGCAACCATGGCACGTTGGTAGGTTTCCCCAGCGTTCTTCAGTCCGAATGGCATGACCTTGTAACAGAAGGTGCCCCACTGAGTAACAAATGTAGTCTTTTCCATGTCTTCAGGTGCCATCTTGATCTGATTGTAACCTGAAAAGCCATCCATGAAAGAGAATACCTTGTGCTGAGCTGTATTGTCAACGAGGACATCAATGTGAGGTAAAGGGAAGTCATCCTTGGGGCTGGCCCTGTTCAGATCCCTGTAGTCGACACACATTCTGACCTTACCGTCCTTCTTTGGTACCTGCACCACATTAGCAACCCACTGAGGGTAAGAAGTCACTGCAAGGAACCCAGCATCAAACTGCTTCATAACCTCGGCTTTAATCTTTTCAGACATCTCTGGACGCATCCGACGGACCTTTTGCTTTACCGGAGGGCAGTCTTCCTTAGTTGGCAAGTGGTGGACTACAATATCGGTATCCAACCCGGGCATGTCTTCGTAGGACCAGGCAAAGATCTCCATATAATCATGCAGCATTTGAGTCAACCGTTGCTTCACGCTGAGCTCTAGGTTGGCACCAATCTTTACCTCTTTCCTGTCTGCCTCAGTACCCAAGTTTATTGTTTCCACTGGCTCTTCATGGGGTTGGATTGCCCTCTCTTCCTAAAGTAACAGTCTTGCAAGCTCGCCAGGCACTTCGCAATCATCTTCACCTTCGTCTTCGGCTAAGTTGATCGGATTTTCGAAGTCATAACTAGCAGTAGCAGAGTCGTTACCGGTGAGATCCAGAGTGGATTGAAACCTGTATGAGTGAGTGTGTGTGTAAATACAGCTGTTTTGAAAAATATGTAAAGGAAAGAAAGGACAGAAAAGGAGCACAAGATTTGAAATGCGAGAAAACGTCCAAAATTTTCATTCATGATATATGAAATGACAATTTATATGCCCTCACAAATAGAACCACGGTGCCCCGGGTAAGACACCGGGCCATAAAGTTCAATTTATTGTTTATTACAGATACCAAAAACATAGGAATTCATTACTTAGTAATAAGAGAAACAGGTAGATTGTCCTTTGCACTCCAATTGTTAAGTCCACTGTCGGTTGCCGGGTAGATCCAGCTATCAAACTCAGCTTCATCAACCTCCTCTTCGTCCCTAATAGCATTTACTCCATGAGCAGGAAGGGGAGCTGTCACTACATTAGGCTTCTCAGATGCCTCAAACTGTACCTCCTTGGCCTCAATAAGATCCTGCAGCTTGTTCCTTAATGCCCAACAGTCGTCAGTGGCATGCCCCGGGCTATCAGAATGATAAGCACAACGAGCATTCGGGTTGTACTTAGGAGATGTAGTATTTGCAACCCTCGGAGCCTCTCTGACGGTTACCAAGTTGGTTGAGAGCAACTGTGGTAAGATCTGCGACAAAGTCATACTCAAGCGGGTGAATTCCCTTCTGGGTCTCTCAGCCCTTGGTTGGTTAGCTTGCCGAGGAGCGGCTGCAGGCTTGGCAATCATTAATGCACTGACAGATTGACGGCGCTCTGGTTTATCCTGCCTTCTAGGCCCATACACCGCACTGGCCTCCTTCTTGAAGGGTTTCTTCTCAGAGCTAGACGATGCACCCTTTGGAATCTTTCCAGACTTCATCCCAGCCTCAATTCTTTCTCCAGTCAAGATAAGATCAGTGAATCCCGCAGACGAATTCCCGATAAGATGGTTGAAAAACGGCCCAGATAGGGTCCCCAAGAACATGTCTACCAGCTCCCGATCAGTCAACGGAGGCTGCACCCTGCTAGCAAGGTCTCTCCACTTCTGAGCGTACTCCTTAAAACCTTCACTTGAACCTAACGACATACCCTGGAGTTGGGTACGTGTAGGGGCAAGGTCGGCATTATATTGATACTGCTTGTAGAAAGCAGTAGCCAACTCCTCCCAGTTACGAACCTTGGTCCCATCCAACTGATAGAACCATTCGAGATGAGTCCCTGAAAGACTCTCCTGGAAGAAGTGGATCCATAAATTCTTATCCGCTGAGTATGGTTGAATTTTCCGAACGTACGACCTGAGATGTAGCTTGGGACAAGACGCCCGTCGTACTTAGTAAAGGATGGTGCTTTGAACTTATGAGGAATGATTACACCAGTTGACAAACCCATATCTCCAAAATCCAGCCCAGGTACCTGTTGTATTTCCATAGCATTTAACCTATCCTCCAGTTGCTTGTAACGGTCTTCTGCCGGAGGGTACTGCTCTTCATCAAAATCAGTCTCGTTGTCGGAGACTACCGGACTAGGAACCCTTGCTTCTTCCTGAGGAGTACTCTTGCCAACAGAAGAACCAGCCTCTTCATGCTGCAGAGTATTGCCGAACCTTCGGCTCGAGTTGAACAGAACAGTCCTTCTCTTCTTCTTCTTCTCCTTTTTCAGGAGCATAGCCTTCAGCTCTTCTTGGCCTTGAGCCAATCCTTTGATTAATTCCTGAAATTGCGCATTCTGCGCCTGAAGAGCTTTGATGGATGTCTCAGTTGATGAAGAGTCAGGATTCATGATGCTGAAATAAACAGGGAAGAACTGTAAGCAACCTGAAAAGAGGAAAAACCTGCTATGCACATGATGAATGAGATGTGTTTATGCAATGCATTCAAGGGTTCGAAAGTTCAAATTTGTTGTAGACAAAAAGGAACACACGTTATCATTAAGGAAATCATTGTTTAATACATCAAAGCCTCATGGGCAAAATAATACAAAAGCAAATTAATCCCAAAATACACTGCGCATCCTCTTTGGAGCTATGTAAGTATTGAGATTCTTCTCCTCATGCAACAGGCGGGTGAGCTCCAAGACCTTCTTTTCACTGGCATGTAGACTGGTCTCAAGAGAATTCCGTTCTTCCTTAAGCTGGATCTAGTTCTTCTGCATCTCTTCCCAGGATGTGGGCATATCAGGGTGCCGAATAGTATAGGACACTTCCCCTTCCAAGACTGGCTCTTTGATCACAGGGAGCATATGGGGATAAGGCATCACTAACTTCTGGGAGCGGGCGCGTACCCACTTGAGATAAGGTTCCAATGGGATGGAGTTCCTGTGCCCCAGTGTCTTTCTGTCTGTCCTACTGGGCATCCTCCAGGCTCTGATAAATCTCTGGCGAAGTCCTTGAGTATCGTTGTCGAAGTCAAAAACTATGTCAGGAATTAACATGTCATGAGGACCATCCCTCCGAGCATAACCAAACTGTCTCCAAGCTAGGCATGGGCTGTAAGTAATACCTCCTCTGATTCCAAGTAAAGGAACATTAGGGTACTCCCCGCAACGATCAATGATAGTGACATCTTCTCTGGACCTAGGGCACCAATGTATATCTGCATGTGTAAGAGTCATCAACCGTTGTGACCATCTCAAACCCCGCTCATTCTTCAAAACTGATTGTGGAAGGTGCGAAATAAACCACCTTCCCAGGAGAGGAGTGCAACACATAAGGACACCTCTTTTTCTCATGGTTCGAGTGTAACATGAGTGAAGGATGTCCCCCAGCAACGTAGGTATAGGATTCCTGGACATAAAGATCTGGACAGCACTGATATCAATAAGCTGATCTGGGTTAGGGAACAACACCAAACTATAGACAAGGAGGGCCACCACTTCTTCAAAACTTGCAAGTCAAGGGAGTTCCAACATTCATAGGCCTTTTCAAACAGAAACCTGGCTAAGAACCCTTTGATACCACTTCTAACTTCCCAATGTCCCTTGAGGTCAGATGACTGTAGGTGCAAGGCTTTAGCAATCTCTTCAAGCTTAGGTTCCTTTTCCGTACAGTTGAAGGGTAGCTGATCAAGGATAGGGATCTTCAGGAGCCGGGAGAACTCCTCCAATGTAGGTACCAGCTGATAATCCAAGAAGGTAAAACAGTGATGCAGAGGGTCAAAGAATTGGAACAGGACCTTGATCATATCTTCCTCAATGTTGGTGTTGACCAAGCTGATGAGGCTTCCATGTCTTTCACTGAATGATGAGTTCTCGGGAATCCTGGATATAAGTTCCTTAAGCTGAGGAGGGATCCTTACAAGACTGACTTGAATTGTCTTTCTACGAACAGTTTCCATGTCCTACAAAACAAGAACAAAGATGAAAATTCGAACCCCTGAAATGGTTAGTCAATGCATATGATGCTGGATGATGTCATGATGCTATGATTAAACACACCACAGATATTTACAAAGACAAACATGTAAGGCACACAAGGCACACAAGACAAGCCCTTAGGGTTTAAGGCCAGCATGGGGTCTGGGTAGTACCCTCTTGAAGTTGGTGGGTTCAACCTGTCCTATCAAAGTAACCGGGTTCTAAGGTTCCCAATATCACGGGATTGCTTTCATTGTTCATCGTTCCGATTTAGCCACTGAACTGGCGACCGAAATATTCCAGGAAAGCAACCCTCAATTGAGTGTAGTATCGAGTATCAACCAACCTCGGACTGCACCAAAGTCAGTTATCTCACTACCCTAAAGAGGCCAAGATAGTTCAATTAAGGTTCCTAAGGTCTGTTGATGCTTCACGACACCACGCGGAGGCCCCGTACTCTCCTTGACTGAACTCAAGGGTTACCGGTACACACCAAAGTGCCACATCAACGTAGCAGACTGTTTCAACCATGTCGGTATACCCCGCACAGTTCCCTCACAGCCTTGTTGCTACTTTCTAAGAAGGTATCCCCCAGATCCGGGTTAGGATCTATAGAACTCCCAAGCAACCCACAATTTAAAGCACACAAGGAAAACAATTGAAAACATAGTTATGAACTAGACCTAAGGTACACCTCACTTTAAAGTTTTCCCCAACAGAGTCGCCAGTTCTGTGATCGGTGGATCTGGAACTGACTGTTTAACGCTGGTTCGCGAAATGTCGCGGAAGCAAGAGTCGCCACCGTCTTTTATTTTCTCCAAATGGAAAGGACAAAAGCACAGAAAAATTCCTTAAAGAGATTGCTCTCGGTTCGGGAGGTAGATTATAGAAAGGGAAGGTGTTAGCACCCTTTCTATCTATGGTTATCCATGGGCTCTTAGATACTTGCTCATTGTGTTTTCAAAATTGTTTGTTTGCTTTTCAACTGTGGGTTTTAAAAAGTTTCTTTGAAAATTTCAGTTCGACTCTTGTATCGGTCCTCAAGAGTGTTTGAAAAATTGCTTTCGAAAGCTTTTTGAAAAGTGTCGGTGTGAAAAGTATTTTTTTGATTTGTTTTGAAGTTTAGAGCAAGTATCTAGAGTCGTCTACCTACCCTAAGGAATTCGTCTGTGTAAATGTCCTTTAAAGTAGTGCCATCCCACCATTGAGAGGTAGGTAGCACCACCGTTGGAGGTGTTCGGGTCAATTCGAGGTTCGGGACATGGTGATCACCGGAGCAATGGGAAGACACCTTAGAAGCTACCCTCATGCCAGGTTCCCGGATCATGAGGACTTACTAAGACATCCTCTACTCGACGATCACCTTTCGAGGCAAGGCAACAGTGAGGCGTACCCTAGGGGTGGTGTGTGCGATTCGTGTGTCGTTTTCATTTGCATTTATCTTGTCATGTTATTGGCGTTCTACGCTTGTTTTTATTTTTGTCCATACATTCTTTCATGCCTTTATTTACAGTTAAAAATTGCGAGAAAAGTAAATTCTAAGCTATTACAAAAGGCGCGGGTCCACATCGCCAAAATTAAACCAGGACCCGATTTGACAGAAAATAAATAAAGAAAAGAAAAGTGCGAGAAAATTAAAAGGTTACATGGCCTTGGGAGAGATACACAAATATTATACAGAAATAAAATAAATATGCGAATTAATAAGAAATTAAGAACGAGGGCGTTGGACCCTTTCGCAAAAATTGAATTAATGATGGAGTTAATTAATTAAAAAAAAAAAAGAACTTGTTTTTTGGTATTTTTTAGTATTTTAGGATTTAATAGAAAAAGGAATTAATTGAAATTAAAACTAACCCTAATTCTAATGGCTTTTAATTTATTAAGAAAACATTGAATTTTAACCTAAATTAACCCTAATTTTTATATACAAACTTAATTATAAAAATAAATGTTTGATTATTTAATTATTATGAGAGAAAAAGAAAAAAAGGATAAAAAATTAATATGAACCCTAATTCTATGTTTTTTTAGATTTTTATCAAAAGAATTAAAATTACAACCTAATTTAAAACTAAATAATTATATACAATTTATTTATGGAAAATATTAAAACAAAAATATTTATTATATTTTTCCTCTTTTTCTGATTTTTTTGATTTTTAGGTGTTTTTGATATTTTGTGGAAATAATAAATTAATTAAACAAATAATAATTAAAAGCAAATAGAAAATAAAAAATAAAAAATATTATGGCAAACCTAGAGGGGTTGTAGTCCCCAACATGGAGGTTAAGTCCAAGAATTCTGGCCCATTTAGCATGGTCCATTTGACTTTTCCAGGCAACGTGCTGGCATGTTGACTCATGTTTATGGTGTTCCTCCAATCTATGCCTTTGGATTGACCCTGATATGCACGTGGATGGTTTGATCTGGAGGGCGTATGGTACGCTTTGATGTTGGACCTGCATGGAATCAATGAATACAAAATAATATGAAGAGGGTGAAGACCTGGGGTTCGAACCCAGGTCATGTGCTTTGCCAACAATTACGCTTGCCACTGGATCAACTCACGCGTGTTTAATATATAACAATCAACAAATATTATAAAAAGAACAATTGCGTTAGTGGACTTTGCGCGCGAACTTTCAAACCAGCCACCCACCGCTTGCCACGAATTCATCTTCTTCGTTGGATTTTATTTTCCTGAAACATAAACAACATAAGCAATGGTTTTCATGTGTTCTCTTAGGCTAGCTTCTGAAAAATAGAGACTAGCCCTGTGACGCTCATAAATTGAGCGCGAGAGTCCCATTGTCTTCGTCCAAGTCCCCTGAATCCATTCCTGGCGTCGTGGTTTGCTAATTTTACAAGACCAAGAAACCCCCAATTCGAAATCCTGTAAACCCTAAAAAATAATAATGGCATCTTTGCGTATAATGCATAAAAATACAATCAAAGTTCACGATTAGCTTGCAAACATTGTTCTAAACACAAAAATAACAACAAAATATGTTAACAATGCATGTATGAGAGAAACCGATTCAGAAATTCTCTTTACCAACTTCAATGGTGGTCTTGCGTTTTCTTGAGTATGGGGCTTAGTTTTGATTGGAATATGTCCTATGATCCTTGAGGAAGCTAATGAGATGGAAATCCTGGCTTGAAACCACCTACAAATTAGTTTTCAGTATTGAGTTTTTTAGACCAAATTTCAAGTTTTCAATGGAGTTTCTAGCGCAGCTTTATGGTCCATCTCATTAGGTTTGTATTCAGGCTTATGTAATGAACCAATTAGGTCAAGAATTCTGATCAAAATCTCTTGCATTCATGGATTTTGAGATTTGATTTTCAAGATCTTTTTTCAAATATTTTCCATGTGTTTTTGTACAAATTATGATCCAATCAATCCAAATCTTTCCATATTGGGTCATGCACGAGTTATTGAGTGGATTTCATGCAAAAAAAGATTGTAAAACTTAGGTTACATATTTTCCATGTATTTAATTTGATTTAAATGAATTATTATAAATAAAAATTCAAATAAATAAATAAATAATGAAGAAATACTTCCCTTTGGGCCAAGTGGTCGTGCACATGCCATGGATGATGAATTATGGAAGAAAAATGGGCCCATTAGCAATTTTAGGTCATTTGAATCAATGTTGACTTTTCAAAATATCCAAAAATTTCCCAACTTCTACAAGGCATAACTTGCTCAATTTTTAAGCTTTGCTCATGTTCTTGGACATTTTGAAAAGGTCTTTGAGTCCTCTAACCAAATCCTTTGGTCCCATGTCATTTTGATTTACCACTCTCAAGTTATGGCCTTTGACTTAAAGTCCCTTTTTGTTGACTTTTGAAAATGACCTATAATGTTGAAATTGATAACTTTTTGTGAGAGCATTTATTGGACATGAAGTGTGAAGAGGAGTTGTAGGAAATGTCTTTCTCTTCAAAATGAGCTTTGGATGGAATTTTTCTGATAATCCATGTGAAAGTTATGCCCTGGTCAATTTACAGTTGACTTTTTCAGCTGTCCAAATAAGGAAACTTTTGCATCTTGATGATTTTTGAGCCAAGCTTTGAGAATCATGATCAAGCATTGATCAAATGATGTTTGTGGCTTCAAAATGAGATGTTGATCAAAAATTTGAACTTTTGACTGCCAAATGACCATTTTGCCCCTACAGTTGACTGTAGTGCAATTAGGGTTTTTGACTGTGCAATTTTATGCTGAAAGCCTTGAAACTTGATATGAGGATGCTTGACCATATTTATAGGCATGTGGGACTTGATTGGACCTTTGGGAACTTCATTTTCTTGATCAGAACACAAACCCTAATCTTGACTGTTTAGGAGACCCTTGACTGTGCAACCCTTGGGGAGATTTTGAAGCATGGCTTGGCAATTTCTTGAAGAATATGGGAGGGCAAATTTTGGGGTACAACACATGGGATGTGTGCTTGGTCAACAAGATGAGACTGGAAGAAAGGAACATGCCGTATACTATCTGAGTAAGAAATTCACATATTGTGAGTCTCGATACTCAATGCTTGAGAAAACCTGTTGTGCTTTAGCTTGGGCTGCTCGCCGTCTGCGCCAGTATATGATTAACCACACCACTTGGTTGATCTCCAAAATGGATCTGATCAAGTATGTCTTTGAGAAGCCCGCCTTATCTGGAAGAATAGCCCGTTGGCAGATGTTGTTGTCCGAATATGACATTGAGTATCACACTCAGAAAGCAATCAAAGGGAGTATTTTAGCCGACCATTTGGCTCACCAACCAATTGACGATTATCAATCTATCAAGTTTGATTTCCCAGATGAAGATGTTATGTACTTGAAAGCTAAAGATTGTGAAGAGTCGTTACCTGAGGAAGGACCTGATCCCGAATCGCATTGGGGTTTGATTTTTGACGGAGCTGTAAACTCTTATGGAAATGGAATTGGGGAAATCATCGTCACTCCCCGAGGTACTCATATCCCGTTCACGGCGAGATTGAAGTTTGACTGCACGAACAACATGGCTGAATATGAGGCATGTATTATGGGTCTCGAAGAAGCAGTGGATCTAAGGATTAAGATTCTTGAGATTTACGGAGATTCGGCATTAGTAATTAATCAAATCAAAGGAGAATGGGAGACTCGTCATCCTGGTTTGATCCCTTACAGAGATTATGCTAGAAGATTGTTAACTTTCTTCAACAAAGTGGAATTACATCATATCCCTAGAGATGAAAACCAAATGGCTGATGCTTTAGCTACTTTGTCTTCAATGTTTCAAGTGAATGGTTGGAACGATGTGCCTACAATCCGGGTTATGCGCTTGATAGACCTGCTCACGTGTTCTCAGTAGAAGAGGTTACCGACGACAAACCGTTGTTCTATGACATTAAACGTGTTCTTCAAACTCAAGAGTACCCGCCTGGGGCATCAAATAAAGATAGGAAGACGTTGAGAAGATTAGCAAGCAGTTTCTTCCTCAATGAAGAAGTTTTGTATAAGAGGAATTATGACATGGTCTTGCTCAGATGTGTAGACAGACATGAAGCAGACATGCTGATGCAAGAAGTACATGAAGGATCCTTTGGCACACATGCCAACGGACATGCGATGGCTAAAAAGATGTTGAGAGTTGGTTACTATTGGATGACAATGGAATCTGATTGCTGCAAATATGTGAAGAAATGTCATAAATGCCAGATTTATGCGGACAAGATACATGTGCCACCGACCCTCCTTAACGTTATCTCTTCACCTTGGCCTTTCTCTATGTGAGGCATTGATATGATTGGAATGATTGAACCCAAAGCCTCAAATGGTCATCGTTTCATCTTGGTAGCGATCGATTATTTTACTAAATGGGTGGAAGCAGCATCTTATGCTAATGTAACCAGACAGGTGGTAGTTAGATTTATCAAGAATCAGATCATTTGTCGATACGGTATCCCGAGCAAGATCATCACTGATAATGGTTCGAATTTGAATAACAAGATGATGAGAGAGCTTTGTGAGGAGTTCAAAATCGAACATCATAATTCTTCTCCTTACAGACCGAAGATGAATGGGGCAGTTGAAGCTGCTAACAAGAATATCACGAAGATTGTCCAGAAGATGGTGGTAACTTATAAAGATTGGCATGAAATGCTTCCGTTTGCTTTACATGGATACTGTACTTCAGTTCGAACTTCGACAGGTGCAACCCCATTTTCCCTAGTTTATGGTATGGAAGCAGTACTCCCCGTGGAGGTTGAGATTCCGTCTATGAGAGTGTTGATGGAAGCTAAACTTTTTGAGGCTGAATGGTGTCAAAGTAGATATGATCAGTTGAATTTAATTGAAGAAAAGAGATTGACAGCTTTGTGTCACGGTCAATTATATCAGCAGAGAATGAAGAAGGCTTTTGATAAGAAGGTTCGACCACGCGAGTTCAGAGAAGGTGACCTTGTGCTCAAGAAGATATTATCTTTCCAACCTGGTTCTAGGGGCAAGTGGGCTCTGAATTATGAAGGACCGTATGTCGTTAAGAAAGTTTTCTCTGGAGGTGCCATGATTCTCACCAATATGGACGGTGAAGAGCTCCCGCGCTCCATGAACGCCGATGCAGTCAAGAGATATTTCGCTTAGGTTTGAGTTGACAGTTTGCTAAGTTGAAAACCCGAAGGGGCGGCTTATGCAAGCTTTTTGTCAGACCAGTCTTGGCATTTGAACACATTTCGGAATTCGAAGTTGTTAGGGAGAATAGTGATCATTGTTTTTGTGTAACCTTTTTCTTTCATGTACTATTTCCCAAACTTTTGTAAACCGTTGGAGTCGCGTTGTTAGCGAACTACCATCTTATTAATGAAATTTGAGCATTTACCTTTTGTGGGCAAAATTTTAATTTTTACAGAAAAATTTGAAATAAAGGTATTTAAAGTACTCTTATTTTAAAGATGTGTCGTGAATAATGAAAGGAATATTAACAGTTGTTCCGAGGATGGTCAAGCCATGAAATGCAAAACAATACAGTATTTTATCCTTGCATGATGAACATGTTTCGTTTCAAAATCGTCATGAGGTGTTGGTTGTGTAAACTTGCGTTTCTCGTGGTACTAAGTTTGGTGACTCCCCAGCTGTTCCAGTTAAGCGTTGTTTTGGTTACCTTATTTGGGCGATTTCTAAAGTGTGGTACGCTTTGTCTCATGCCAGTAATCTATTGGTATTAGAAGATTGGATTTGAGTACTTTTCTCCTTAGAAGATTTGAGCCTTGTAGCGTGGTAAGCTCCAACGTTGCTCTGTGGTTCCAGTTCCAGTTATTTTCCGTCTTTTTTAAGATTGGTCGAGTATCTATTATGTCGTGACATCTTATTGTCTTCAAGTTATTCCATATGTTCGTTTTGTCAGCATAACATTCATTTACTCATTTACACTTACATCAGTATGCATATTCACATTTGCTGTTGATTTTGGGTTGTATACTTTATTTTTAATACAATGTACAGTTTCTTTCCAAGTAGAAGGTTAGCTTAGGCAGAAAATGTGCTTCCTTCCTAAATTCCCCAACTGAGCTAATCCTCGTGGATGGTTTTTTGATTTAGCCTACCTTGTCCATTTCTGGATAGGATTAATCCCCCAATCAAGTTACTTTCTCATTGGGTGGAGTCTTGTTTGACTGTTTTCTCTCTGGTTTATTCCTGGAGGGAGTTGTTGCCTCTTGCATAGGCTATCTCATGATTTTCCCCGGTGAAGTCGCGACCTAGACGATTGGTGCATTTATTTTGCACATTTAAGTATGTGATCTCCTCGGGAAGGATTGATTCATGGTTCTCTTTGACGAAGATTTTATTCTCTGCCAGTGTCATCGCAATTTCCTTCTGAGTTATTTTTTGGAAAACGGCAAGCGGCGGTCTCTTCATGAGCAACTTGTACGTTATTATTTTTTGGAAAACGGCAAGCGGCGGTCTCTTCATGAGCAACTTGTACGTTATAGACATCGTTGGAAAACGACAAGCGGAGGTCTCTTCATGAGCAACTTGTACGTTATAGACATCGTTAGAAAACGACAAGCGGCGGTCTCTTCATGAGCAACTTGTGCGTTATTATTTGTTGGAAAACGACAAGCGGCGGACTCTTCATGAGCAACTTGTGCGTTATTATTTTTTGGAAAACGACAAGCGGCGGACTCTTCATGAGCAACTTGTACGTTATTATTTTTTGGAAAAACGGCAAGCGGCGGTCTCTTCATGAGCAACTTGCGCGTTATTGATATTTTTTCTGGAATACAGCAAGTGGCGGCTTCTTTATTTGAGCAGCTTGTATGTTATTGACATCCCTGGACGACAGCAAGTGGCAGCTTCTTTATTTGAGCAGCTTGTATGTCATAGTATTTTTGGAAGACAACAAGTGGCAGCTTCTTTATTTGAGCAGCTTGTATGTCATAGTATTTTTGGAAGACAGCAAGTGGCAGCTTCTTTATTTGAGCAGCTTGTATGTCATAGTATTTTTGGAAGACAGCAAGTGGCAGCTTCTTTATTTGAGCAGCTTGTATGTCATAGTTTTTTTTGGAATACAGCAAGTGGCAGCTTCTTTATTTGAGCAGCTTGTGTATCTACAACCGTATTATTATTTCAGCATTAATTGGTATATCTCCGGAAATCTCGCAGAGAAGTTTGTTATGAATCTTTACCTTCAGAAGTCGGTAATCCGTCGCCAGCAAAATGGACACTTTTTGTCTATCTTTGACCTTGAGTTGTGAACTCACTGTTATTTTTGGGTCAATAATCTGTTTTATGGCCTATGCAAGATGCCTTCTTTGTTAGGGTCAGAGGTCGTATTCCCTCAAATTTTTATTCGCCGTCAAGAGTCTATCACTTGAAGTCGATGGTTTATTTCCCCAGTATTGTATAATCCATGTCCCTGTGTTTTGTTGGTGTTTGATTTCTCCAGCATTGTCTTGTTTCATACAAAATCTTTCTCTGTGAATTCAATCACTACATTCATATCAAACATAATGGCGGTATCTTAGGGCAAAAATTTGCATATTATGTATTTAAGTACCTTCAATCTCGTCGAGACGAAGATTTTAATCTTCATATCTCCGGATAGAAGAAACTTAAATAGGGGCAACTGTTGTACCCCAAATTTTGACCTAAGATACCATCTCCCATCTGCATCATTACATTGCAAGTGTTTTGACCTTTTTTTATCAATTTTCAAAGCAGATTTTAAATTCATAACTTTTTCAAATCGAGAGCTGGTTATTTTTGAAACGCCCAGTTCGTTAATTGATCAATGCTAAAACAATGTTTATTTAATTATTTATTATTCTGAGTTTAAATAATTGGAATTTATTTTCAGTTATTATATAATTTAAAGAATTATAAATAATAAAGTAAATATTTGAAAAGAAGTTTATTAATTGATCAATGATGTTCATTTAATTATTTATTATTCTGAGTTTAAATAATTGGAATTTATTTTCAGTTATTATATAATTTAAATAATTATAAATAATAAAGTAAATATTTGAAAAGAAGTTTATTAATTGATCAATGATGTTTATTTAATTATTTATTATTCTGAATTTAATAGTTGGAATTAATTTTCAGTTGTTATAATTTAAAGAATTATAAATGATAAAGTAAATAATTGCAAAGAAGAAAAGAATTAACTGGTAAAATATTGGAGTTTTATTCATTTTATTCTAATTGTTACAATTGTTGTTCAAATACCGTATTTATTTACAAAGTATTTACAATGATAATTTTACAAATGTTTAAAGTGAAATAAAAACTATCCTATTTTTTCTAAGTTCTAAATCTTCATCTTCTATCCAATACTTCTTTGATGCTCATTTGATTTTACCTGCAAAGAATTGAAAGAAAAAGTCAGAAATAGATATGTAATTAAAAGCAGGCAATTAATTTAGAGTTCATCATTAAAAGCAAACGGCTGGAATCAGTTTTTTACCCTCTTTGCAAATCACGGGATTTCTCCCGGTTCACAAAAAGGGATGAATATTTATTGATAAATATGAATGCACAAGTTAAAATTATGCACAAATTCAATTTTGCCAAAAACCAACTGCATATTTCAAAACCAACTGCATATTTCAAAACCAATTGCACATTTCAATTGTCAAAACTGCATATTTCAAAACCCGCAGCATATGCAAATAACCAAGTCAAAGTCACATTTTCAAAAAAAATAAAATCCAACGTAAACTGTCAAGTATGGAAGTATGGAGATACAAAGGCTCCATACTGTAACAATGCAGATGGCAAAGAAGAAATGTGCAGATCAAAACCATATATGCAAGCCAATATTCCTAAACTCATCATTTTCCAGCCTTTGCTTTTTCAGAACACAAGTACATAACATCATTTTAATGTTTCAAACTGTACTAAGGAGAGAGAAGAGAGAAAAGAGTGTGGGTTTACAGGTTTTGGCCTTAGGCAGAAAAGGGATATAAAACAAAACTGCTGTAACACAGTAAAAAAGGGAAGCATAGAAAAAGATACAAAGCAAACTGAATGGAACAGTAGAGTGCAGAAGTATCAAAGGCAAAAAATGGTAAAAATATACAAGAACCTGAACCATCAGAGCCAAGCAAACCAACTAATATAAAACAACACAAACTCTTCAAGAAGAAGAGAGAGTTCATAACCTGTTGGAAGCCTAAAACAAAAATTGAGTTCAAGTACCACAAGCCTATTCTCAAAGTAAGAAAAAAAGCTTGAAGAACCTGCATTCCAAAACAATATACAACCTGCTATCTCAAGCCAAAAAACCAATAACCATGGCCTGAAAAACCAGTAAACACTAAGCTGTCCAGCCAAAGCCTTAAGCCTTTTAAAACCATAACCTGTTGAAACCTGTAAAAGCCTTAACCATCAAACGATACAAGCTATCACCAACAAAACAATACCTTGTCAAACATACTGTCAAGCCATCATTCCAAATCTCCCATAGACCAACAAATCATGCCAAGTCAAAAACCAGTAAACACAACCTGTTAAGCTCAACAAACCTGCTAAGCTTCACAAAAAAACCAGTAAAGCCTTAAACTCAACAAACCTGCTAAGCCTCACAAAAACCAGTAAAGCCTTAAGCTCAACAAACCTGCTAAGCCTCACAGAAACCAAGTTCAAGCCAATAACTCAAAGCCCTCAGACAGTCGCATCATTGGGCAAACGTTCATATCAAGCTAGGCAACAGAAGACAGCCAAAAGAAGAAGAAAAGAAGTGTCTTAACCAAGCACAGAAGGGGCAAGCATTCAAAGGCAACAACATTAAGCATGTAAGCGAGGCAAAGTCAGAAGAGGAAAAAGCATACCCAAAAATTTATAAGGCATCAAGCATACAAACAAAGGCGACATAAGCATACAAGGAAAAGCAGGCAACGAGGCAGAAGAAGAAGACAAAGGGGTTTTCAACATGCATCTTTCAGCAATCATCATCAAAACATAAAAGTAAAAGGCGAGATAATAGACAAACCGGAGCAAGCCCAGCATCAAGCGTTTCGTCCCCCACCGCCTTGGCCGCCACAGCTCTTCTCAACCTTTTCCTCCTCCGTCTCCAAAGGTAATGTTTCCCCCTCTCTTTCTTTCATGTACCTCAAATAACCATAACGATAGGAAATCAGAATCAATAAGGAGCGAGATCATAACATGCAATAATAAAACCCTAATGAGTTTTAAAACGAAGATTACCTTGAATCTGTCGCCCTAGCATTTCGTTGGAGGGAAGAGGAAGTTTGGAGATGCCGGTGGCCATGGGCAAGGGAAAACTCAGAGGCGAGGGCATGAGAGCAACGAAGAAGATGAACAAAGGATGAACGAACTGCGCTGTAAACCCTAAGCGTATCCAAATGAAACAAATTCTCATAACCCTAAAACGTTTGTTTCAGAAGACAATGGGCCTTGCTCATTTTAAAACACCTAAGCCCAAAACGTTTTCCTAAGATTAACACCCCCATCCTGCTTCTGAGTGTTTTTTTGGTTTGGGCCTAAATCCCCTTTGAGCCCATTTGCCTCTTTCTTTTTTTTTATTATTTCATTCAAACTAAAAAAAAAAGATTTCTATTCCATTTTCTTTTATAATTTAACTCTGTTTAGTAATAATATTGTTAATACTTTCATGATAACTAAAATACTCTAACATTAAATATTATTAAGATTAAAACTTTTTCTTTCTTGTTTTTTTTCTTTCATTAAAACTATTTATTTAAATGCAAACTTTGTACATTAAAACAATAATACATAATATAATTAAAAGTTTAAAACTTTTTTATTTAATTTTTTTTTATACACAAACTTACTCTTTTTATATTAATTAAGACTTTGTATATAAAAAAAAGGTTTAGTTAAAATATTTGAATTAGTATAAGGCATTAGTATATTTTATTATTTGCATATTAATACTAAAAAATACATAAAAAATAGAAAAATTAAAACATTTTCTTTTCTTTAATTAATATTAAATAAAAATATAAAAATGCATGTTCACACCATTTAGTCTGTTATTTAATCATTGTTGTGCTTATATATCACTTAGCTACTTAATCAATATCTATCTAAATTTCTGTTTGATTATTCAGTCTTTACTTGGTTATTCTGTTTACGTCTAAATCCAAGGGAAAAATGATTAAATTTGTTGACTTCATGTCCTCAAATCCAATCATGCGAATATCTTCATTTCATTAAAACTTAAGATAATTTTTTCCCAAATATTCAATTTTTCAAAACTCATACCTTTTAAGTCAAAACTTCGACATTAGGTCGTCGTATCTTCAAAAACCCGTCCGTACCCCTTTTCGGCTAAAACAATTTATTTTTAATCAAACGAACATTTTAATAAACAGATATTTCAAAAGGTTCCTATAGAATACTATAGATACATTGGGTGCTAATACCTTCCCATTGTATAACCAACCCCCGAACTCTAGACCTCTTTTCAAAAACGCCTTGTATTTTCATTACTTTTAAAGTATTATTTTACATTGCATATTTTAGGGGTTTTATTTCGCTCTTTTCCCTTTTCCCTTGGAAATAATAAAGCGCGGTGGCGACTCTTGCTTTTGTGAGACGAATTAATTGATAATTCGATCTCCGATTTACCCCGCTACATTTTTTATCGCTACACATGGGTGGCTACAAACACTTGCTTGAAGAAAAATAACAAATTTTGAAGTTGGTTAAATTGTCCTTTAATGGGGTGTATTTCGAAGGCATGTTGACGTGACGTCTTTCGAGTGGAACCTAAACAAAGTCATTTTTTATTGGCATTTTAACGTCACTTCAATTGGTCCAAACTGAAGGAAATCGAAGAGAGCAGAACGAAGTTTTCGATCGATCAACAAAGTACTTTGATTGGCGTCTGAGCAAGGCACTTCGATTAGTATCAGAATAAAGTATCATTCGATTAACACCTGAACAAGGCCTTTCGATTGGCCTCATGGCCAAGCCCTTCGATTGGCATTATGGCTAAGCCTTTCGATTGACATTCCAAAAAAAGCTTCGATTGGCATTGTGTCCAAGCCCTTCGATTGGCATGGATACAAGGCCTTTTGATTGACCTCATGGCCAAGCCCTTCGATTGGCGTGGATACAAGGCCTTTTGATTAGCCTCATGACAAGCGTTTCGATTGGCATGGTGTCAAGGCCTCCGATTGGCATTCTGAAAGACCCTTTCGTTTGGCAACCTAGGTCCGTCCTTTCGATTGGCATGGCAAGGAATCCTTCGATTTATCATCTCAAACAAGGCAGCTTCGACAGGCATGTGAACCAAGTACCCTTCGATTGGCCTTTTGGAAAGGCCCTTTGATTGGCGCTTCAACAAACACCCTTCGAGTGGTATTTGGGCAAAGGATTTTTAAATGACAGGAGAACGTTCGAAGGAGGCAAATGTCCAGGTTCATCCAAGATTTCAAAAGGGGCGTGAATATTCCAAAAAGGAAACCTTTCAATTTGTCTGACTCTTGTCTCATAGCTTTAAAGGCCTGGTTAAATGGATCTCTTACCGTTACTATAGCACACTCCTATAAATATGAGGCCAAGGACACATTACAAGGGGGGACGAAAAGAGGAGAAATCACACATATTGAATCACACGCGCAGATTGCCCATCGAAGCTCCCCAAAATCTTAAAATCTTCACCAGGTTCTAGGAGACGTGTCCAAGCATTAGGAGGATCCAACCCGCCCCCCCCCCCCCCCCCCCCCCCCCATCCGTTTGGTAATCCGTTCGATCTCACGCTCCCTCCGTTTGGTAATCTGTTCGATTTCAAATTAGCTAAATATGTAGTTTTCTTTAAATCCATATTAATCATTACATGCATGTTATTGTTGATGGTTGTGTGTGATACGGTGGCCAAAACCGGGATCGTGGTTTCCCTATTTCATTAAAGAAATTTTGCTAGTTTGTGTTTTGCGTTTGTGTTCGCAAAATGTCGCGGTAAGCAAAAGTCGCCACCGACTTTTATTTTATCCAACAAGGAAAGGAAAAAAGCACAGAAAAATTCCTTTTTCGAGATATTTCTGAGTACGGGGGGTAGATTATAGAAAGGGAAGGTATTAGCACCCTTTCTATCTGTAGTTATCTACGGGCTCTTAGGTACTTGCTCATCATTTTCAAAATTGTTTTCTTTGTGTTTGTGGGCTTTGAAAAGTTTTTGTTTTAACTTCGATTTAACTCTTGCTTCTGTCTTCAAGAGTGTAATGAAGTGTTTTTGAAAATTTTGTTTGTAAAGAAGTGTAAGTATGAAAAATTTGTTTGGAATGAGCAAGTACTTAAGAACTAATCTACCTACTCGAAAAAAGAATTATTCTGTATTCGTTTCCTTTAGACAATGCTATCCCACTATTAGTGAGTAGGTAGCACCGTCGTTGGAGTTTGAGGGTCAATTCGAAAGGGACGTACGGTCACTAAAACAATGTTAGGACGTCTTAGTAGTAACCCTATTGTCTTAGATCATTTATCCGAGGCAACAATATCTGAGGCAACCATTCCGAGGCAACTATGATCTTTGGACAAAAGGACGACCAGTAAAATATCCTATACTCAATGACCGTTTACCGAAGGCAACCAAGTGGGAGTGTACCCTAGGAGTGCGCATGTGCGAGTGTTTCAATTTCAGATTATTTTATCTTTGCGCATTTAGGGTGATCTAACTGTTTTAAATTCAGTCATACATTCTTGTCATACAAACCCTATTATCAAACATCTAACAGTTAATAATTTGCGGAATTTAAAAGTGCGGAAATTAAACTACGCTATTACAAGGATTCAGGTATTTACATATCCAAAAACAAACCCTTTGAAATTAAAAGCGGTAAAAATAAATAAATGTCCTAATTAAATTATTACAAACCGGGAGCAGATACAATAATTGGATAAAAATAAAATGCGCGAGAAAATTAGATCGAATGTGAAATTAGGGTTTTGACCCTTCTATCCTAATTAAAAGAAAATTTGCTTTTTTGTTGTTTTTAAATATTTTTTTTAAAGAAAAGAAATTAGGTTTTAAAAATAAATGTTAAATTAATTAGTTATTAAAATAATTAAATGACATATTTTTGGTTTTTTGGTTATTTTAGGAAAAAAATAAAATGATTAAGTTAGTAATAAAAACCTATTGATTCTAATTGATTTTAATTATTTACAAAAGGAAATTAAAATTGTCTAATTAATCAAACCTAATTTAATTAATTAATTTATTGCTAAAAATAATATTCTAATTTTAATTGGACATAAAAATATTTTTGGTGATTTTTTGGATAAAAAAGAAAATTAATTTTGGTTAGTAAAATAAATAATATAAAATAAATAAATGAAATAAAATAAAATATAAAGAAAGATAGAGGTTGGGCCTGATAATGGGGTGTGCCAATAGCAATTTTTTGGGCCCAAATATGAAATCCGTTTTGACTTTTGGAATCCAATGTGGCACGCTGACTTTGGCTCATGGTGTTCCTTCCTGGATGGCCATCAGATCTGGCCACCCAGGCACTTGGCATGATTGATGATGAGGACTTACGGTAGATCTCCTGGCTTTGCACGCACTGAATCGCCTGAAATAAAACAAGAAAATGGCTAATGCTGGAGGCAGGGATCGAACCCCTGACCTCCAGCCTCTAAAGCCTTAAGCACCTACGTGGCCACCACTACACCATTTGTTTTTGTTGTAATAGTAACACAAAATAATAAATAAATAAGAAACAAGCGCAATAATGGAATTTCAGTGCAAAAATTCAAATGGCCAAATCAGACATGGCCACGTCTTTGTCCCTGTTCTTGCACCGTCGCTAAAAGTTTGTTAGACTATACCTACGGACAAATGTTCGTTGCTACAGACTATGCATTCTCAAAATCTTCCACAGGCCATGGAAATAACATCCAATGCCATGGTTGTGTCTGTCTCGTCCTTCTGATCACAACCGTACCAATTACGAAGGCCAATTGTTCCTGAAATCAAAAACCCTAAAGCAAAGCTCTGAAACCTAACAATGGTGATTTGCAATATAGGCCATACAAACAAAATTAAATAATGCAGGAAGCTTACAAATGCTTCATAGATCAATAATATGCCATTAATTCAATCTAATAATGCTTAAAATATGATATTCGAATTCAAGAACAGGGCGAAGTTGTGAACGACTTACAGCGTGTTCTGGGACTGGAATGGACCGGTTCTTGATTGCTTTAGCTTCTAGAGAGTGCCAGGAATTGATTGGGATAGGTAACGAGCTTTGAGGATGCCTCTAAGTTGGATTTCTATCTCACACTTTTTCTTGGTTTTTTCAGATTTTGTTCTTCCTCTCACGCCTGTCTCTAACTTTCTTTTAGGTCTGGCCTCGTTCTATATGTATGAGTGAATGGATTAGGGTTGCAAAATTGGTACAAATCTTTCTTCTTCAATGAGTTTTGATTTGATTTGATTCACTTTCAAGATCTTTCCAAACATGGCTTTCTAGCTGTAATTGGAACCTGAAACAATCACAAAATCTCTTGTTATCAATGTTTTGGATTTTATTTGATTTTATTTGATTTAAATCAAATTAATTCAAATAAAAATCAAAATAAATAATTAAAATAAGATATGGACAAGTAGAAAAGTCTAGAGCTCGTGGTCTATGTTGCCAACTCAAAACAAGTGAAAAAGATTGGGCTCATTTGGTAAAATTTGAAGTTTTGGGCATAGTTGACTTTTGGTAATTTTGCAAAAAAGGTCAACTTCATCAATGCATGACTTACTCAATTTTGACTCTTTGGAGGTGTTATTGGACTTTTTATAAAGCTTGATATGTCCTCTAATCAACCCTTTTGTTCTCATCTCAATTTGATATTCCATGCTCATGTATGAAGCTTTGACAAAAAAAGGTGTTTTTGTTGACTTTTCAAAATGACCTATAATGTCCAAATTCATACCTTCTTGTGAGTGCATATTTTGAACTTAGGAGATGAATATGGATTGTAGGTAATTTCATCCTCTTCAAAATGAGCTTTTGATGGGTCATTTCTCATAAAGTATGATAAAGTTATCCTTGGTCAAAGTTGAGTTGACTTTTCCTACAAAACCCTAATTTAGCAACTTTTGAATCTTGATGAATTATGAACAATCCTTGATGAATCATGATCAACCCTTGATCAAATTATGAAATATAATTCAAAATGAGGATGTTGGCCAAAAATCTTGAAGTTTGACTGTATGTGGGTCACAGTTGACTTTTGCCTTAGCACAGTCGATTTTCAGGCTTTTGAGCAATTGACTGAGCAAACTTTCTATGCAAGGCTTGAAACTTGACATGGATGATCTTGGGAACATATTAGGACATTGGTGAGCACTTGGGATCACTTGGACTCAAGTATCTTGATGCAACATGAAACCCTAGTTTGAGGTAGACTGCCTTAGGAGAGAGCTTGTCTGGCCAACCCTTGGACTACTTTGAGCAACTTGAGGATCTTTCTTGAAATGTTTTGACAAATATGGGAGGGTAAATTTTGGGGTACAACAGTGTGCTTGTTCAATGCGTTGTATACAAGTTTGAGTTCAGGGAGGATATCATGCCGTTACTAGGGCACGATCTGTATCTTCTTTCGAATCTCAGGATTCATGGTGTTATAGGACAAAGGGATTTTCGATTCAGATACAGGAGAGTCGAATTAAGGATGACACAACCACGATATGTCGAATCCAAGACCAAGATTTGACTCAAATTTGATATTTTGTTTTTATCTTTCTAACGTATTTTGCAAATCCAGCACCCCAGATCAAAGGAGACACCTTCTCTGGATCGAAGCCGCCCATTGCCTTCCTGGATCGATGGCTTTCTAGATCGAAGAAGACATTTCCTTCCTGGATCGAAGGGCATTCCCTTTCCCCGGGATCGAAGGTCAATCCCTTTCCCTGGGTCGAAGGCTATTCACACCCACTCCCTAGCCCAATCGAAAGGAGGCATCTCTCCTGAATCGAAGAGACCGTTCCTCTCCCAGATCGAAAGAGCCTCTATTCATTTTCTTATTTTTTGGTTTTTGCTTGTTTCTTTTATTTTCTCACCCTTTTTTATTAACATTGAAACAAAAATCACAAAAACTTAGGTCTAGTTTGTTTTTTTTATTAAAATTATTTTTGTTAACTAATTAATTTAATTATTTTAACATCTTTCAAAAATTAAAATTAAATAGACTTAGACTTTATTTTCTTAGAATAAATAAATAAAAAGAAACAAAATATTTCTTTCATTCTTAGGATTTTTAGACGTTATTTTCGAATTCGCGCGCGTTTATTTTATTTATAACTTCCTGCTGGTCTGTAATAGCTTAATTAGGACTTTTACACTTTAATGCTTTATTCCCCCAATTTTGGACATGTAAATCCCCTCCCCAAAGCCTTGTAATAGCGTAGGATTTAAAATTCGTGCACTTTAAATTCCTATACATATATTAACTGCTTAGATGTATGCCAACTAGGATTGCATGACAAGATCTGAAAATAAACGGTAGAACACCTAAATGTTTAAAGATAAAATAACTGAACACAACACAATTGGACACAAGCACCTCTAAGGTACGCCCACTTTGGTTTCCTTTAAAAAACAGTCATGAGGCAGAAACGCTTTAGTAAAGACCCATAAATCAAAAAATATCATAGCCCCTCGATGACCCTATAGTTACCTTTCGGTAAATGATCTAGTCCCTAAAAGAAAATTGCTAAAGCGTCTCCACAAGTTGCCTTCATGATTGTAAAATGTCCCTTCGATTGTCCCCCAACATACGACGATATGGCTACCTACTCACTAATAGTAGGACAACACTATCTAAAGGAAAGGAGGAAAAGAACATCCTTTTTTGATTAGGTAGACTGTTCTTAAGTACTTGCTCAAACCTGAAATTTTTACACTTACACACTTTCAAAAAAATCTTTTCAAAAACGCTTTATCACACTCTTGAGGACTGATACAAGAGTTACCATAAAGCAAACAAAAACTTTTAAAACCACAAACGCACAAATAGTTTTCAAAATTGAGCAAGTACCTAAGAGCCCATGGAAAATCATGGATGGAAAGGGTGCTAACACCTTCCCTTTCCATAATCTACCCCCCTTACTCAGAAAATCTTGAAAAGGCCTTTTTCTGTTCTTTTCACCCTTTCCTTTGATAGATAAAAGAAAAGTCGATGGTGACTCTTGTTTACCGTGACATTTTCAAACAAAAAAAATGCAAAAACCAATATATAACAGTCAGTTCTGCCACCATATCACATAACTGGCGACTCTGTTGGGGACATAAAAAAAGTGGGGTTACCTTAGAGTTACTTCATTATTTAACTGCTTTGTGTGCTTTGATTGCTTTAATTTTGAGGGTTTTGTTTGGGTTACTATGATCCTACACCCGGATCTGGGGCACACTTTTAGGTAAACATCAATAGATCGTGGAGACTGTACGGCGTAGACCGATATGGTTGAAGCGATGGCTGTGTTGGTGTGACACTTTAGTTGGTACCGGTATCCCTAGTGTTGAATCAAGGAGAATACAGGGCCTCCACGTGGTGTCGTGAAGCACTAACGAACCTTAGAATCTTAGTTGAAAAAACTTGGCCATTAGAAAGTAGTGAGACAGCCGGTCTCGGTGTAAAGCTGGGAATCGGTTGATACTCGATACTACACTCATTGAGATTGGACTTTCGGGATGTTTCAGCCACAAGAAAAGATTGCTAAGCTGAGATAATACCGCTAAAGGAAGATCAGTGATATTGAGACTCCTTAGAACCCAGTTACTATTTCTAAGACAGGTTGAGCCAACTAAAACTTCAAGAGGGTACTTACCAACAAACCCCATGCAAGCCTAAACCTAGGGCTGCTTGTATGACTTGTTTGCCTTAATTGTCTAACAACTTGAATTATTTGCAGGTTTGTGTTTGTCACCTTACATTTTTGCTTAACGCATAGCATACACATCATAACATCATGCCACAACATTTCCTTAACCATTTCAAGGATCTCAAGGGTTTGTGATGCAGGTTATGATAAATCAGACGTCTAGCAAGGGGAAAGGGGATTTATTTTCCTCTAGCCAATGTCGTGAAAAGATTAAAACTTGACAACTTGAGTTAGGGGCTATGACCCACTCGATATGGTGAGCTTGACTCTCGTAGAAGGACCTTCAATGATACGAAGTTCTTCAATCAAAGATGCAAATTTCAACGCCTAACATCTTCTTGTTTACCTCGCGAGATCCTTGAAAACATTGCATACATATATCATACATGCCATTGCATAATAGGTACTTCAGGTATAAGCTTCTTATCCCTTCGCTGTTTATTTCAGCAAGAAGAAATCACTCTTGAACAAATGATCAAAGACCTTCAGGCTAAAAGCGATCAGTTCCAACAAATGTTCCTGACTCTGACCTAGGGGCAAGAAGACCTGAAAGCTCTTCTTGTCAAAAAGAAGGCTAAGAAGGCAAAGAAACCAGTCCGTGTTTTGGGTGTGGGAAGAAGAAGACCAGCTAATCGAGCTCTAGATTACGCAACCTCGTCAAAGGGAAGGGATAATCCAGAAGAAGAAGACGAGGAATCAGATGAAGGAGACAAAAATCCAACGTCTAAAGAAGATAAACTTGACTACTCTGAGGAGCAATATCCTCCTGCTGACGATAAATACAAACGGCTGGAGGATCGGCTCAATGCGATGGAGATTCAAAGGGTGCCCGGTCTGGACTTCGAAGAATTAGGTTTGGTTCCAGGGGTGGTCATCCTGCCTAAGTTCAAGGTCCCTATATTTGCAAAGTATGACGGTGTTTTCTATCCTAAGCTTCACTTGAGGTCATATGTCAAAAAGATCATGCCTCACACTGCTGACCGGAAGTTATGGCTCCATTTCTTCCAAGAAAGTTTAGCTGGCACTAAAGTGGATTGGTTCTATCAACTAGAAGGAACTGAAATCCATACCTGGGAAGATTTGGCTGCTGATTTCTACAAGTAGTACCAATACAATGCTGACCTGGCACCAACTCGAGTGCAACTAAAAAATATGTCCATGAGCTCAAGAGAAGGGTTCAAGGAATATGCACAAAAATGGAGGGATCTAGCTGGCGGGGTACAACCCCCTCTGAATGATTGTGAAATGGTAGACATGTTCATGGGCACTCTGACATGCCCATTCTTTAATCTGCTGATTGGGAGTTCCTCATCCGGGTTCACAGAGATGGTTCTGACTGGAGAAAGGATCGAAGGTGGTATCAAGAGTGGGAAGATCCTAATGGCTATATCTTCTAATGCTGAGAAGAAGCCATTTGCTGGTAAGAGGGAAGCCAATGTTGTGCAAAAGGGTCGCAATAAGGCCGACGACCACAATCAATCTGTGGGGGAAATACTAGTCTCTAACTCTACACCTATGTAACGTCACCAACAGGGGAACCAGCATAAAGAGGTCACGCCTAAGAGACAATTCACCAAATTCAACATGTCACTAGCCCAAGCGCTACAACACATGTTTAAAGCAGGTTTGATTACATTAAAGGCTCCTCTACGAAATCCCAATACTTTTGCTCCCAGTTACCACCCCGATGAAAGGTGTGCATACCATTCTGATAGTCCTGGACATGATAAAAATGGCTGCTGGGCTCTGAAGAACAAAATTCAGGATATGATTGATGCCAAAGAGGTTGAATTCGACCCTCCAGAGACTCACAAAGTGATCACTTCTCCTAGGCAAAATCATTGAGAACGTCCAGTTCATTTTTATTTTTCATTTGTTGTTCAGACAATTACTGTTATGCCGAACTTTGGTTTTTCCATTAATGTGTCGCATATGTTTGTCTTGAATGATTTCATTGTCATTATATTTAAATTGTTTTCTTTACGTGATATTCAACTCTCGATCAAAAGCTATAAGCCTTTAGAAGGAGGATGACGAAAATGATACCACGATCTCTATAGTATGCTTTTGAACAGACCTTGCTGACAATGTACATGCTTTGTTTCAAATCCTAAACACTAGAGTTATAAGGAAGATAATCCCTAGTCAACCCCTTCGACCCAAAGAAGTAGGAGTTTTTAACTTCACACAAATTAAAACCCTTAATCATAACCTGGGCGGGGTAGTTTCTCAGTTAATTCAGACGTGCATTCAGTCTCAATCTTCCGCTTCGTACACAATGAATGTCATCAAAGATGTCCTCCCAAATCAAAATACGGTGATGGTTCCACATAATCGTCAAGAGAGGCGGTCATTATCTCTCAAAATAAAAGCCCACTAAGTCAAAACCTATGAAGGGGACTTAAGAAAAAAACTGGGGCATCTCGCTGACTGTAATCACAAAAAAGAAACAGTTCAGGAAAAAATGGGGATAACAAAATAAAAAAAGGGAGGTCCTACAAATCATAGACAAAAAAAATATTACAAAATGACTGCCTTTTCAAACAAACGTTCAATTAATGAACCATCACCAGAATATCAAGGACAAGATGCCAGACTCAATCGGGACTTAAATGCATAATTAACTGAGCATAGGACTGGAGAACATCACGAAGAATGGGTGGGTACAAATAAATTTTGAGCCTTTATCCTTTGTTTCTTAAGCCTTGAACCAGGCCATGCTACAACCCTTAAAAGTCCTAACTGAAGCATAGGTTAGTTCGGAAGCATACTGTTATAAAAGGTATGCTGACTCCTGTAGGACTTGCTATAAATACTGAGTTGATATCACTCTCTTGCAAAATTTGTTTTACTGAAAAAATGAATTTTCAAAAACTTCAAGACAAGCATAAACTTTGCATTATTTGAATATCGTTGTTTGCATATGGTTATCTGTTCGGAAACATAGAAATCCACATGATGAATATCAGGTGAATAAAAAACTTTCTCAATGAAATGGATCACATCAAGTAGAAAGGCACTTCCAACCAGGGGGCACGGCATGATCATTGTCTGTCATCTGGGGCAGTCAAGTCAAGATTCAAGGAATCTCTCAAAGATGCCAAGCAATCAGAGGAAGATCTCCATCTGAAACACTTGGGGCATTAGACATGAATTCCGATAATGAATCACGTACAATCAAGCAAAATCAATGTTCATCAACGGATTTCTTCTCAAAATAACAAAACAAGAATTCCCAGCTGAAACATTCTAAATGAAATTGATTATCATCTAGAAACGGTTCAGGTACAATCCAGAAACGGAAGTCATCCTAACACCTACTCCAGATTCTCTCCTAGTATAGTGCAGATACGATCCAGAGACGGATGTCATTCTGACACTTATCTCAGCACATCATCTAGAAACAGTTCAGCAGTAGTTCAGGTACGATCCAAAGACGGATATCATCCTGATACTTATTCAGACCATCTTCAAGTACAGTGCATATACGATCCAGAGACAGATGTCATTCTGACACTCATCCAACACATGTTTCAAATACAGTTCAGATACAATCCAGAGACGGATGTCATTCTGACACTCATCCAACACATGTTTCAAATACAGTTCAGATACGATCTAGAGACGGGTGTCATTCTGACACTCATCCAACACATGTTTCAAGTACAGTGCAGATACGATCCAGAGATGGATGTCATTCTGACACTCATCCAACACATGTTTCAAATACAGTTCAGATACGATCCAGAGACATATGTCATTCTGACACTCATTCAACACATGCTTCAAGTACAGTGCAGATACGATCCATAGACGGATGTCATCCTGACACTCATTCAACACATGTTTTAAGTACAGTGCAGATATGATCCAGAGATGGATGTCACTTTAGAACTCATCCAACACATGTTTCAATTACAATGCAGATACGATCCAAAGACGGATGTCATTCTGACACTCATTCAACACATGTTTCAAGTACAGTGCAGATACGATCCAGAGAAGAATGTCATTATGACACTCATTCAATACATGTTCAAGTACAGTGCATGTGTTAAAGCATGTGTACTTGAGTGTTGAAGCATGTTCAAGTATCTGCACTGTACTTGAAGCATGTGTTGAATGAGTGTCAGAATGACATCCGTCTCTGGATGGTATCTGCATTGTACTTGAAACATGTGCGGTAAGTAAGAGTCATCACCATCTTTTCTTTTATCCAAATTAAGGAAAGGGTGAAAAGACCTTTTCAAGAGCTTTCTGAGTAAAGGGGTAGATTATGGAAAGGGAATGTGTTAGCACCCTTTCCATCCGTGGTTTTCCACGGACTCTTAGAGGTTTTCTCATTTTTAAAATGCTATTGTGCTTTGTGTTTGAAAATGTTTTGAAAATGCCTTAGTACGGCGAACTTTGTAATGTTTCTCAGAATAGTAGAGAACGTATACAAAGTGTTTGAAAATGCCTTTGAAAAGTAGTTTTTTGTGTAAGTGCCAAATGTTTGAGCAAACTTCTAACAGCTATCTACTTTATTACTCAAAAAGGGTCGTTCTTTTCCTCTTTTCCTTTAGACAATGTTATCCTACTATTAGTGAGTAGGTAGCCTTATCGTTGGATGTTGAGGGACATTCGAATGGACGTTTAACAATCATAAAGGCAACATACGGAGATGCTTTAGCAATTTCGTTTAAGGGACGAGATCATTTACCGAAAGGCAACACCGTAGGGTCATCGAGAGACTATGATCTTTTTGATTTTTGAGGGTCTTTGCTAAAGCGTCCCCATTCTCGAGGGACGTGACTGTTTTTCCAAAAGGCAACCGAAGCGGGGATACCCTAGAGGTGCATATGTGCATATGTGTTGAGATTCAATTATTTTTGTCTTTTTATTAAGTTAGATAATGTTTTAATTTACAGTCTTTCCATGCAATCCTAATTACTAACAGTAATATTGTATAGGAAATGTAAAGTACGGAGAGAAAAAAAACCAAAAGCATAAACCCTAAACTATTACAGCGCTTTGGGACAGTTACATAAAAAATGCAAGAGACTAAGAGTGCGGAATTTTAAATCTAAATCTATTACAACTGTGAGCAGTTACAATAAAATAAACGCGCGCTAATTTGAAAATAACGTCTTATAATCTTAAGAATAAAATCTTTTGTTGTTTTTGTTTTATTTTGGGAAAATGATCTAAATCTTTTTTAATTTTAATTTTTTTGAGAAAATGTTAAGATAATTAAATGATTAATTAATAAAATTAATTTAATGAATTAAAACAAAAGAAAAATTATCCTAATGTTTTTGTGGTTTTTGGATTGATTTTATGTTGATAAAAAAAGAAATAAAATGGTCAAGACAAAGAGGAAATCGAAGGATCTAGCAGTAAGTCAAGAAAAGTACGATTCCGGAGGCCTGGATCGAAAGAGGCTTGGGATGTCTTTCGATCCAGTGAAGAGGCTTGATCGAAGGTGCATGAAGGGCTGCACTTTGAGGGTTCTCGATCTGGATGTGTCATCCTTTGATCTGGGAACCTGAGATCTAGTTCGAAGCTGAGCTGCTTCGAAGCTCTGAACAAGATTCTGAGAAAATGTTTCCTGCAAAACGAAACAAATGTTAGAAGTCCAGGGGGGACTTTACCCCCTGATCTGAATCTCCTCCCAATTTAAATCCTTCCTCAATTTGAATTTGCTGAGTCTAGGTCTGGGTCTGTTTTGTCCTGAGATTCGAAGGAACAACTTAGATTGTGCCCCAGCAATGGCACGACCCTATATCTATGCAATCAAAGATGTATGATCTGTCGCTCTGGGTGTGGAGATGTTTGCTTAGGAGTTAGGGCGGACTCCTGGATGAGGGAACCTGCAAAAGGTGTTTTCGATTTAGAGGCTTTTGGGATTTTTGAGAAGTGCGTGTGTGTCGTCTTTCCATGTGCAGTATGTATGTGTGTTCGTCTCCCTATGTTCTCTCTTTCGTCCCCTGGTAATGTGTACTTGGCCTCATATTTATAGGAGGGTGTTAGCGCATAGTAAAGGTAAGAGACAGCCACTTAAACAGGCCCTTAAAGCCACGAGACAAGAATCAAACAAATTAAAAGCATTCCTTTTTTGAAACATTCATGTCTCTTTGGAAATCTTGGATGAACCTGGACACTTTGACTCCTTTGAACACCCTTCAGTGTTTCTCTTCGATTAGCCTATGAGTTGCCTCCTTAGAATGGACTTCTCATACACCCTTCGAATGAGTCATTGAACGCTTCTTCGAATGGACCTTTTATACACCCTTCGAATGAGTCATTTGAACGCTTCTTCGAATGGACCTCTTATACACCCTTCGAATGAGTCATATGAGCGCTTCTTCAAATGGACCTCTTATACACCCTTCGAATGAGTCATCTGAGCGTTTCTTCGAATGGACCTCTTATACACCCTTCGAATGAGTTATCTGAACGCTTCTTCGAATGGACCTCTTATACACCCTTCGAATGAGTCTTGTTACTTCCTTCGAATGAAGGACCCTTTTGGAGTGCCAATCGAAGGGCGCTATGTAAATGCCAATTGAAATCCATTTGGGAGATGCCAATCGAAAGGCATTGTTACCATGCCAATCGAAAGGTACCATGTAGATGCTAATCTAAAGACACTGTTACCATGCCAATCGAAAGGTACTTGTTAAAATGCCAATCGAAAGGCCTTGTTAACAGGCCAATCGAAGGATCTTGTTGACCGCTCGAAAACTTTGTTCTGCTCTCTTCGATTTCCTTCAGTTGAGACCAATCAAAGTGACGTTAAAATGCCAATCGAAGACGCCTTTGTTCAGATGCCAATCGAATGTAATTGTGTTGCCATGCCTTTGAAGTACACCCCATTGAAGGACACTTTGACCAACTTCAAAATTTATTATTTTTCTTCAAGCAAGTGTTTGTAGCCACCCATGTAAGAGAAAATCTTGTAAAAAATAAGAAGGCAAATTTTGGGGTACAACAACCTGTAATAAGCCAGGACAACTATCTATGGACGAATGACAAATTCCATATTAATACCTGAAACCAAACAAGACAACTATCTGTGAAGAAATTGATTGCAGATTAACACCCGAAAACAGACAGGAGAACTATCTTTCTTTCTCTAAGGTCAAAGATTAATACCTGAAACCAGACAGGATAACTATCTTAGCAACCGACAATTTTCAAGTTCCAGATTAACACATGTAACAAACCAGGAAAATTATCTTTCTTTCTTAAATCCCAGATTAAAGCTTGTAACAAGCCAGGGGAACTATCTGTGGATAGCTGATTATAGATTAACACCTGAAACCAGCCAGGAGAACTATCTACATGAAGAGATTGAAGATTAATACATGTAACCATCCAGGAAAACTATCTTTCTTTCTTAAGTCAGAGATTAATACCTGTAACAAGCCAGGATAACTATCTGTGGATGATTGGAAAATAAGCAAATTTCATATTAATACCTGAAACCAGACAGGACAACTATCTGTGAATGACTGATTGTAAATTAACACCTGAAACTAGACAGGAAAACTATCTACGTGACAACCCTGAAGCAATCTTACACGGGTTCCTTCTCAACATCCAGATATAGTCTAACACAGGCTCATCTTAAAGCAGCCCTACACAGGCTCTTTCTAATACATCTCCAGGTAATGGTTAATTCCATTATCCCTAGCAAATCACTGGAAACCTAGACTTCAACCAGAATACATCAAACTGTCATTTCTCTAAAGATAACTCTTCAGTATAGCCTTGGACAACTGAAGGTCCTAGACTCTATTCCCTACAGAGTTTTCCTCAAATAACAAAACAACAGAAACCCACATTCCCCAACGGACTCCTCCTCAGACAGCAAGAACAGGAACCCCCAAAGGGACCATGTGTAAATCAACATCTATTTTGGATGGCATCTTTAAGCCCATCTCTGACGACTCTTTGTCATCTCCTCCAAATGGCATATGTAAGCCCATTCCCTAAATCATAAATCATCAATGTTATTTCATGCGAGTGCAAATTTCTGGGCACTCTAGTGTTCAATCATCTTCCACCTTCAGATCATAAAAGGCAGACAAGCCAATCTAAATCCTCAGGTTTAAGAAGATTGAACAGGGGCAAATGTTGTACCCCAAAATTTGCCCTCTCATGTTTTCCAAGATTTTTTCTTATATGGGTGGTCACAAGCATTTGATTAAAGGAAGAAATAGATTTTTTTGAAGATAAACAAGGAGTCTTTGATTGGCATCTTAGCTAGGTCTTTCGATTGGCATGTTAAAAGGCCTTTCAATTTGGTATTTGGACAGGCTTCCATTGAGCGCCTAACCTCCTCCAAGTTTGCCTCAAATTTCTAAGCTTCAATTGAAGCCTTGGCTTTCTGCTGGTTTGCTGCACACCAGCTTTGACTGGGCATGTTTTCCCTTTAAAACAGCCTCCTTCGATCCAAAGGGGAAAGGCTTCTTGTCAGTGCTCCCTTGATTGCACCATTGTTTTTGCATGTTGGCCTGACTCAAAAATGGAATGGCTACCTGCATGCAAGCTGGATCCCTGCTTCGATTGGGCATTTTTTTCCTTGGAGCAAGCTTGTTTCCTGCTTCTACTAGGCAAACTATCCCTCTGGGCATGCCTTCAGCGCACAAAAGAAAGAACTTCTCCAAACTGGCCTTCGATTCACAAAGCTCCAATTGGGAAAAAGACCCATCAGCGTGTTACCAGCGCATGTATCCATCTTCAGTTTGTCTTCAGCAAAAGGCAAAAACTCCTTCAAAGTTGCCTTCGACCCACAAGGAACTGGCTGCCTTTGTGCCAGCTTCGCCTAGGCAGTGTCCCCAGTTTAACCAAATTGTACATACTTCAATAAGCATGATAGTCATTCGAAGGACAAATTTTCGTACCCCATTCGAATAGGACTAAAGCATACATAGAAAGTTCATTCAGAATAGTCATACGAAGGACACACCAAAGGCCCATTAGAAGGGTACACCAGAAGGACCACCTAAAGACTCAATTGAAAGAGGCAACTTGAGCCTAGTCGAAGTCTACACAAAAAGGCCCATTCGAAGGGTGCATGGGTGATCCAATCGAAGGATAGAGACTGGGGGTATTCGAAAGCTAAAATTGTCCACATTTATTCAAATTTCAAAAAGAGGACAAGATCCTATGTTTTTGGCCACGGTTACAAAACTTCATTCATGGCCTTGAAAATGTTTGTTTATGGTAGTTAAACTTTTGTCTTCTTTTCCCCTCCCTCCTACTCTATATAAGCAGCATGCTTGCAAGCCAAATTAAGGATTAAACACACACACATTAGAGATACGATGCCCATAAATCCACTAAAGTTATCAAAAAGTCTCATAAGTAATCCAAGTCAAAGAAACCCTTAAACAAAGGTGCTCACGTCCAGAAGTCAAATCGAAGCAATACTCAAACAAGGATACTATTGTACCCCAATTTTTACCCCTAAGATCCCCTCATTATACCATTTTGATTCCATCACAACAAGATCACATTAGGATTCTTGGTTCCCCTCCCTATCTTTAGCTTTGCTCTTTGAGGAATCACCAAGCACCTTGACTTATGTTCTTTTGTGATCATGAGTATTTTTGTCTTGAATTCTTCTTTTAATTAATAAAATGCAATGTTGGTTTGTCTACTTGTTACTTATGTAGGTAAAGGCAATGAGATTTAGCAAGTTGCTCCATGGGTTCATGAATTTATTTCCATGCCCTAGTCAATAAAGATTGAGAAGTTCAAACCTCACCATTGGATTTGTTTTGGAATAAATGTCATGGCAAGGTTATTTTGGTTCACCACATTTCAAGATTATCAAATTTGATTCAAAAGTACAAGGGGTTGATTGAAGAAGTTGTCATGCTTGGACAAGGCTTTGTTCCCATTGGTCACAAGTGAATATTTCTCTCAATTCTCAAGATATGGAAGTGGTTTTGGTGGCTATGAGTTCTCATTCTCATCCTTAATCACTTTTATTTACAAAGCAAAAGTGTTGGTACAAGAAGGTGGTTCAAATTGCCAAGGTTCCTCAAAGCATTTTCTTGATCTAGGAGCTAGGGTTTTGAACTTCAAAGAAGTATATTTTTCTCATCTTTTGGTATTATTGAGTGATTCCAAAGACATCCTTATCTTCAAAGGGTTATCAACAAATCACTTCAAAAGTTTCAAGTAGTTTTCATGTGGAAGAAACTTGATGATGAAGAAAGATTACAAGTCCTCCAGATGAACCCCCAATTTCTCATGTGTGACTTCAAATGGTAATAACTTGGCCAATTTTTATCACCTTGAACCCATTATTTTTCCACAATGATCTTGAGGAGGTGAAATTTATGACTTCTTTCATGTGCAAAGTGAGAAAATGGATGGAAGATGCCCTAAGGATACAAAAGATTATAGGTCATTTCATGATTTTTTTTCCAACTTCAACAATTCATAACTCTCTCAATTTTTGGATATTTTGAATGGTTCAAGTAGAAGGCCATGTTTGGATGCAAAACATTATAGGTCACTTTTGAAGAAAACTTTGAAATATTTCTAAGTATGGAAAGTCAACTTTTTTCTCCAACTTTAAATCCATGTAACTTTAAACTCAAGCATCCATTTTATTCCATTCTTTTCCCATTGTAAATTTTGTAACCTCATCTTTCTAAAGCATCAAGAATCATGCCCTAAGACCCCTTGAGCTGAGAATGCCATTGATTTGAACTTGGTAACTAGGAATTGAAGTTTCTCCAAAAGTCAGAATTTGAAATCATTGGTTTAGCTTTTAAACACTTTGATTCTGCGCGTTTTTGCTTCTAAACATGTTTAGTGAACCTCCAAAAGTGATTAGCATAGCAAAACGCGTGTTTTGGGTGAGTTTTGATCAAATTAGAGGTCACACTTTTCTTGTTTGCAACTTCACACGATTTCCCTCCAAACTTCATCATTTCACACGCTTGAACATTCCATTGATTCCCTATAAATAGAGGGTCATCCCCTATTCATTTCCTCAAGCTTGGATAGCCATAATCACCCTGCCAAACTTGCTCCATAACTCAAAATTCGGCTACTTCGAAATCTGCTTTCAAGCCTTTTTCAATCCAATATTTCCATCAATTCACCTTCCTTGATCTTCCCTGAAGCTAACCATATAATTACATTTAAGAATCGTGCCCTATATTGCTCCATAGAAGTCCAGTTTCAGAGCTCTGCAACTCAACTTCAATAGGTAGATTGCTTCATCAATTCTTCAAAACTTTGATATCATTGTGGTGCTCGCATTGCCCTGGTTCTAGTTGCAACACTTATTTTCATCTGGAAACTTGTTTTGACCACGAAATTTCAAATCCATTTTCAAAACTTTCCTTCCAAATTGCTTGAGCTACAGTTTATATAAATTTGTTGCGAAGGTGTGGTTGTCTTCGTCTTGAAGAGACGAATCGAATGGCATAGGTCTAAGCTTCTGATTTTACAGTTTGAGAGACTTGCAATTCAAGTTGGCTGGAGGTTGAAGATAACCAACGTGTCATCTTCCAACCAATGATGGCACGCCACTTGTTTTTTTAATCTGATTTAATTAATGATTCAATACATTATCCACTGAAGTCCATAACACAACACATCAAGTCCACTTGATCTGTTTACTAACGCATTTTGACATTGATCAGATGGCCCATATTTTTTTGGTTTTTATTTTCTTTTCTGATTTTTATATTTAATTGTTTTAAATTTCAAAAAAATCATAGAAAATTCGTTTTTAGTCCAAAAAATCTGAAAAAATTATGAAAAATATTTTTGATTATTCTCTTTCTGATTTTTATTTTTTCACTATTTAATTTTGTGTTTTGGTATTTTTTTTATAAATGTTCACTTTATTTGAATTGTTTTAGATGTTTAAAAATACTTTTATACATTTTTAAATTCTGGAAAAAAAAATTATGGAATGATCCAATGATATTGTGACAAATATTGGTGACCTCATTTTATATTTGTTTCTGATTTTGTTATTTTTTTTATTATTTTTGGTTTATTTTACTTATTTCTTTTAATTTTAAAAATATTTTCTGACTTTAAAAAATTACCAAAAATTTTGTAAAAATATTTGAGTCCTTTTCAGATTTTTCTATGGTCTTACTTTTTATTTCTTGATTAATTTGAATATAGTTGATATTTTTCTCTTTTATTTCTATTTTTAAAACATTTTAAAAAAACCTTTTTAATGTATATATTAAATGCAATATTATTTTGTGATTATTTTATGGCTGATCTTGGGGTGAATTTTTTATCATGAACTTTATTAAAATCATTGGATGCATGGTGTTGAGTCTAACTCCACAAAAATGGATGAATGATTTTAATAATAGTTTGATTTAAATTTAATTCAAAAGTTGTTTGTATATTCTCTCCCACCCCCTTTTCATCTTATTCCTTTCTTATTGCACTAAGTGTTATTGGAGCATGATCTTTATATCATGTCTCAAAACAAATGGTGCATAGATTGCTATTGATCGGCCTCAAAATAGGTGTGACTTCTATATAAGTCCACTTACGATTGTTTAACATAGCCCTAAATTTTGTCCCGATTCGAATAAATGATCATTCGTGGCCCAAACCTATGTTTGCAAGCCCAAGTATGTTAATTTGATCTCTTTGATCCAATAACTTTGAGATTCATTGTGTGGAGGCTTTGGTTCTACCAATTCTCTAATGGATCTACAACACTTTTGGTCAACGCGGATCACTTAAACATCGTTGATCATTAAATGGTACTTTTGAGGATTCCAAATGGATGATATACTTGACAAAAAGCAAATGCAACTTGTTGTGTGGAGGCTTTGGTTCTACCAATCCTCTAATGAGTTTGAAATGCAAGTTTCAAGATAGTCATCCAACTAACCACTAATTATTAAATTGTTTTTACTTTATACCCCCTTTTTATTTTTTATGCTTTGTGTACCATTTACTTTAAGTATTACATTTCATGTCATTTTTTATTTTTTGCTCACTTGAGCCTTTTATTATCTCTTCTAAGATACCTAATAATTAATATGAACCATAAAAAACATTAATGATACTTGGACTATTTGGTTACTATCCTTGGCATTATGGAGTATTGGACTTCTTGGACTTAGGATTAGAAACCTTGGCCTATGTTGGAGACCTTGTAACCTTAATTGATATTTTATCTGGAGTTCTTGAGGTTTACCTCAAGACATTGGGTTTTTTTTGTGTGCAGGTTATTGTGATTACATTCTTTGTTTGTAGTCTGGAATTCACCCGCATACAGCCGTTACTCTGCCCAATTTTTGTGAAGACTTAATACATTTGAAGTTTAGTTCTCTCAAGAGGTCTAGTATCTCTGCTTGCTTAGTTTCAATCCAAAGAATGAGAATTCTATCTTGACTCATAATGTCAAGAATTGGCTTCTTATTGGTTAGATGGTTCTTATCCCTAGCTTTTACCTTATGCTTTAAGATAGTCCCTTCTTCTCCTCCCATCTTCTTTAATTTCAAAATTTATCTCCCTCCTTTTGAAAACTCTTCTTGTTTCTAAACTTGAACCACTTTCATAATAAACTTGGACTTAGGTCCATGAATTTTCAAAACCTTTTCATAAATAAACTTCAATCAACTTAATAATACCTCGACATTTTTTTTTGTGGGAAGACTAAAAGTCATTCAATCTCATTTAAAACCATTTTTGTCACTTTGGATTTTACTTTAAACTTTTCTCAAAAGATTCGACTCTTATCAATCTTTTTAGTGATGCAAACAACTATACTTCTACGATATATAGTGAAGTGAGATATTTTCCACTTGGGTGTTGAGTGAGGCATTGTTGATTTTAAAATCAAAGCCATATCCTCCACTTTGAGATGATGCAAATTCTGCTTTCTCATGATTGTGGGTAGTAAGTATGTTTTTCCACACGGACAATGAAGATGATGTCCTATCTTCATAAAATTAACCAACACACATGTGTTTTAAAATTTTTAAAGGTGAACTACGTGTACCCTGATCCCCATTGCACGAAAGGTGGTACGTAGGAACTAAAGGTTCGCAACCGCGGCGGGTTCAAAAATCATTAAAAAAAATTTCTTTTCGCACCTCCCCCATCCATTTTTATACAACATTTATAGCCAAAATATACAGATTTTACAAAGAGGTTCCTGTGGAGTACCGTAGATGTTTAGGGTGCTAATACCTTCCCTTTGTATAACCAACCCTCTTACCTTGAATCTTTCCCCCTCTTTTTTTGGTTACTCTCTCTTTTCCCATTCCTTTGGAAACAATAAAGCGCGGTAGTGATTTTTATTTTTTTTATCTGTATAAGTCTAGTCAATTCAATGGCTTAGTCTTAAATATTTCTACTGCTACAGATATCCACGCCCATTACCACAGATTTACCCATCAATCATTGGTAAGAATTGGTAAAAAGATCAAACTCTATATTTGCATGACCCATTAGTAGTTTCATTCGATTTGTCATTCAAGACTAAAGACTTGGGTTCGACCCCAGGTCTGCTTTTGTTTTGTTGCTAACACTTACTGCAGATATAGCCTGAATAGACCCAGCGTGCGCAGGATCGAAGGACCTGGGTTTCGATACCCAGATCTTGCTTCTTTGTTTTTGCTAACATACCTTTGCAGATTCAATACCCTCACAGCATCCACCCCCTGGATCGAAAGCCATAATATGTCACTGGATCTAAGAGTAACACCCTTCACAGAATCGAAAGACAATACCCCCTCTAGATCGAAAAGTCCATTTCTCTCTGCAATCGAAGGGTTTCCCTTTTTTTGTATTTTATTTTCTGTTTCATTTCTTTATTGACCTTTGTTTTTTTTCTATTTTAATTGACATTAAATCAAAAATATCACAAAAATTAGGCTTAGAAATTTTAATTAAATAATTAATTTCTTAATTAATTGATTAACTAAATTTTAACCATTTTCTTAACTTAAAATAAATTAGAATTTAGGAATTAATTTAGATTTAATTTTCTTTTCATAATAATAAAAAAATCAAAAAGAGTTTATTTAATTTTATTTTCCAAATAGACTTTAGGATAATTTCAACTATTTTCTTAAAATAAAAACAACCAAAAAGATTTTCATTTCTTAGGATATTTTTAGACGTTATTTTCAATTTCACGTACGTTTATTTAATATCATATTTTTATTATTAATGTACCTGCCCACTGGATGTAATAGATTAAAACTAGGATATTTATTGCTTTATCCCCCTCATTTTTGTACAGTGTAAATCCGCTCCCCAAAGCATTGTAATAGCGTAGATTTAGAATTCCTGCACTTTAATATTCTGCAATATATATTAACTGCTAGTAATTAGGCGTGTATGATAAGACTAATAATCAAATGTTAGCAAACTTAACAAAAAGACAAAAATAACTGAACATAACACACTTGCACATGTACACCTCTAGGATTCTCCACTTTGGTTGCCTTTAAAAATAAAACAATCATGAGGCATAAATGCTTTAACAAAGACCCATGAATCAAAAAGATCATAGTCCCTCGATGAACCTATAGTTGCCTTCTCGGTAAATGATCTAGTCCCTAAACAAAATTGTTAAAGCGTCTCCACAAATTGCCTTTGTGACTGTAACGTCCCTTTCGAATGTCCCTCATACATCCAACGATAGGGCTACCTACTCACTAATAGTAGGATAGCACTGTCTAAAGGATAGGAGGAAAAGAACTCATTTTCGAATATAAAAGTAGATAGCTGTTAGAAGTTTGCTCAAAAACATTTTGCACTTATACAAATACTACTTTTCAAGAACATTTTCAAGACACTTTGTATATTTTCTCTATATTCCCGAGAAACATTATAAAGTTTACCATACTAAGGCAGTTTCAAAACATTTTCAAGTACACAAAGCACAAAGTACTTTCAAAATGAGCAAACCTCTAAGAGCTCGTAGATAACTACGGATGGAAAGGGTTCTAACACCTTTCCTTTCCATAATCTATCCCCCTTACTCAGAATAATCTCGAAAAAGGTATTTTCTGTTCTTTTCACCCTTTCCTTAATTTGGATAAAAGAAAAGTCGGTGGCGACTCTTGCTTACCGCAACATTTGCAAACACAAACGCAAAACCAGTATTAAATAGTCGGTTCTACCACCGTATCACACTTGTGTTATTTACCTAATAGGTTACGGTAAATATCAAAAGTTTACGATCTTTTTTCTAGGTATTGGTGAGTTACCCGCATCTTCATATCTAGGTAAATCTTATTGTTCAATCATACTCTCTATCCAAACTGTGGTAGGATGATGTATCATCATCTTTGCCTATTTTTTTGTACGCTTGGGAATGTCGTACAGTGTAGCCTTATAATCTTTGGTCCAAATTTTAGGGTCTTTCATTATTTAATAACCCTCTGATCCAAATGTGAGAAACTTTGTATACTCACACGTATCGCATAGTAATTAAATAGGGGCAACTGTCATATTCCAAATTTGTCCGCTTAGGTGCTATAGTCAAAATTATTTTCAAAATTAGGTTTTAAAATTCTTTTGGTTCGTTTAACTAACATTCTTTAGTTTTTATAAAATTCCTTTTTAAATTATTTTGCTTATTTAAAAATATACATAATAATTTATTTGTATTTTTAAAATAACAAATATTTGCTCGTCTTCATATACTTTCAATTGGGTGTTTATTTCAAATAAGCAACATAGCACAATTGGCAAGAAATAAAGCTTGCAAACATAATGTCATGGGTTTGAATCTCACTTGGTGCATTTTGAATATTTTTCTTTCTATATGTTACTAATTTTATTTTCATTTATATTAAAAAAAACCCATTTTTTTATTATTTTAATATTATTTTTGTACTTTTTATTAATGTATTTTTTTTAAAAAAATTATTTATTTGATTTTATGCACTTTTTATCAAAATTGAGTGCAAAAATTATAATAAATACTAAAAATATTTTTCTTTTATATTTAATTGTTTTTTATAGGTCAATCAGTGTCAATTTGTATCATACTCATCTTATGATTAGTTAGCTTGGTGACCAAGGAAAATTTGATTTGTCAATTAATTTTATTTCTTAATTCATTGACCTAATTATCACTATAAATAGGTCACTCTTTCACACTAATTTTCATCCATAATTTTACAATCTCAATCTTTCTCTTATTTTTGACTTATTCCAGGGTTTCTGAACATAAACTCTGAGAAATAGATCCAAAATTTTTCAACAACACTCCGGCCTTTCTGATCCAACACCCTCAACCGGCGCCTCGCCTCCGTTCACGCCTCCCTCTTCGTACAAGTTTTTTTTTTATTTCTTTTTTTATATGTTATTATTATTATTATTATTACTAACAAGTATTTTATGAAAAAATAGATTTTTTTTTTGGGGGGGGGGGGGGGGGGGGGGGGGGGGGGGGGGCTTAAGACCTATTTCTATTTGGTGCATGTATATAATTATATCCATTTCTAATCACACCCCTTGTTTATTTCATCAACTATAATTCACACCCCTTTGTGATTTGGGCCTAAATCCAATATTTAGATTTAGGGCCCTGTTAATTGCAACCACAGCCTTTTACTTATAAACTGAAAATACACCCCCCGTATAATTAATTAAAATTATATCTTTTACATTTTCTTTTATCTATGTATTTATTTATTTATTTTCTCATATTTTCATAATTATTATTTACTTTTATAATAAATTCTAAATCTGTTTATTTATTAATTCAAATCTTTATTTTTACTAACTCATTCAAATATTTTTTTAATTGCATTAAATTTTTTTTTCTCATGCAACATAAAAGATTTTCTTCATATATTAATATATTTTAAAAAAACATCTAACCAATCAAATATTAACCACTTTTTTAGTAACTTAATAAACTTAAGATTTATTTCAAAAAGGATTATAGAAATACCTTTAATCAACTACGAACTTCGTCTATAAATTCCTCTATTCACACACCCAGACTTGGTTCAAGGAGAATTCAAGATATTTTCATAATCCATAAAAAAAACTAACCAAATAGCTACGAACTACGAATTGAGACTCTGATTTTTCATAAGAGGATACATAGGCATACGACTAAAATTGTGGCTAGTTCCCCTAATAAAAATTAAAACCCTATTTCCTAAAAATTGCAATTCTAAACTCGTATCCTTGTGAACAAGATAGATGAGGGGTGCCCAACACCTTCCCTTCGTCTAAGAACGAGTCAAACAACTTAGAATCTCTGATCAAATTAGGGTTATCCTTTATATTCCATTCCTAAAGATAAAAATTAAGGATGGTGACTCTCATTTTAAAACCAGTTATTACACGGCTACTTGTGTTTTAGTTGTTACATGATATCTTATAGGATGTTACAACATCATGTCGGGTATGTTGTGTCTTGTGTTTTGAGTTATGAGCGTTATTGTGTCTTATGCTCTGAGTTATACATGCTGCTTTTGTTGCATGTTCTTCTAATGTGTTATGTTCTTGAGGGGGAGATTTATCGCACTGTGGCAAGAACTGGTTCTGTGTTTGAAGGGGAGTAATATCCATCTTATTCCTCGTGTATAAAATTTATATGTTTAGCATGTAACTTGTGTTGTATAAATGTTGTATCTTTGATACAAGTTTTGTGCAATTTACTTTGTGGTATTATTCCTCTGTGGTCTTATTTCTTGTGGTTTTATTCCTCTCTCAAGATGTAATTGAATTTTGGTTTTTTTAGCCAAAATTTACCAAAGGGGGGGATTGTTAGTTCCATGGTTTTGAGATTGATATAATTTTGCTAAAATATGGTTTTACTGATATTGATCAAGATGTTACAGTATTCTTGTCAACTGTCATAGCAGTTTTTCTGTTATGAGTTTTTCAGCCAGATGTCAAAGCATATGTCATGAGATCTTGGTCTAGTATAACAGACGCTGTTGTTTTAAATATTGACATATTTTATTTGATTCAGAATATTTCTTTTGGATATGTTTCAGTAAATTTCGAAAGTCAAGAGGATTTTATCTGGAATAAGGTTTTGTATCTCCAGTTGTACACTGGTTACTAAATTGGGCCTTAAGACAACTTAGGAAATTTTGTATTTTTTGTTCCAAGATTTAAGGAGATTTTGTTGTAAAATAGATACAACTCTCAACTTGTGGATTAAGAAATATATGATGGAGATTTTGAAGCCCATGGATTGAAGAAGTGTATTTAAAGAGGAATCATAACCTAATGTAAAAAAAAGTTCTTTCAAAAATTGTAAAATTAGGGGGAAATTAGTCTTAGGTTTTGAGAGTCTCTTGTGTATTGTGTGGTGTAGGTCACCCTTGTATCTTTTGATACTTGTGGTCGACATTATATTCTCACTCACAAGCCTTTAGGCAATGAGTTGATTATTGTTCTTGGATGAAGCTTTTAAGAAAATCTAAGTATTATTCTTGGTCAAGAGTCTTGGCCAAGTATTGTAATGGAAGTATGATCTTCTTGTTGAGTTATACTCAATATAGTCACTGGGATTGAGACTGTTAGATATCACTGAGGTGATTTAAGAAGTGAGATGGTGATTTTTAATATCTAGGAGGTGCCTAGGTATAAGTTGTATTGGGTAGGGATTAGGCGAGAAGTTATAAGCTGCGATTGTTTAGCTTTGAACTAATAATGGTGATACTGTTCTTTCTTCCTAGCTTGGTAGCCCTCAGATGTAGGTGATGTTGCACTGAGCTGGGTTAACAATTCTTTGTGTTATTTATGATTTTTCAATTTAAGTTTCAGTATTTGTTATAACTTGATGAATCTGTTCAAGATGTCGAATGAGATGTTGTAACATCTGTTTTGACATTGTTCTGATGTTGAAAAATCAATATTATCATGTGTTGCCTGTACCAGAAGAATT